>KK112880.1:393371-462091 GCA_000611955.2 Stegodyphus mimosarum
TGAAGTTTAAGTTCTTAAAGGAGAAATGGATCTCGATAATTCCTGTCGTTTTGACACGGGTTCTTAGTACGTCTTGCTCATTTGGCAAGTAGTCTTTTTGAGCCAGACGATCAAGGTCATCAAGGAAACTGAAAAAAAAATTAAATATCTTTATTCACGTAGATGTTATATAAAATCAAATTTATTGATGAATGTAATTTTAGTAAACAGATTTACAAAGTTAAAGTATTTAAGATGCGTACCCTAAGCTTTTATAATGACGATTGGTTGATTTCACAACGTAGAATCACATTAAAAAGTAGTTTTTCAAAGTAAAACTATAAAGGATATCAACTCTTTAATTTATTCTTTTTTCTTAGTATAGTAGCTTTAAAGTTTAGTAAAGTAGCTTTAAGAAGCTTTTAATTAATTACATTTTCAGCAGTTTTTGCCCAATTTCTTGTTACTGGTGACCTTATATTTGGATTATAATTAGTATTGTTGTTATAACATTGTGCAAGAACCATCACAATGCGATTTTAGAGTTGTTCTGACAATGCAGAGGATTTATATCTTTCAGATTTAAAAAAAATATTCTATATTCAATATAATGTGATGAACATGGATGTACTTGACAGCTTAGCCTCATCCATTTTTAAAATCATTTTCCTTTCTAAATAACAGTTGCTAGCACTTATTTAAATACATGATTGCAATAGCTTTGTGGGTGGCTGGAGGCAGTTAGCGCTCCTTATAATGATTGGTACATTTGTGACGTTACGTAATACTTACTGCATTTTTTAATTCAAAACATATTTATTACAATTACGAGAAGTTCTTTACAAATATATATAATTCATAGATAGTACAGAACAGTTATTGAAGTGCATTATAGTCCTCGTGATGTGAGAAACCTGTTAATGAGGGTCACTCTAGTTGAGAGTTCAAGACATTCTGATGTGCTGTTCCGATAGAAAAAATCTTCAGACTGAATTAGCCACGCCTCCTTAATTTTTCACTAGTATTTTACATCCTCTGATTTGTTATACCTGGAATGACATCAGAGGAAAAACAAGATCATTGGTTCGTCAGCCCTCCTGAAATAGAGATGCTTTGACAACAAAAGCAGTGCAGAACGCTAGACTCTCTTGGTATTAGTCGTGAAGTTATGTTTGTTGTACTGCCAACTGAAACGAATTATTGTATCTGCGATGTCGGAACTATGTCGTGTGACACGTAAAGCTTGAAAACAGTGACTTGTGATTCGTAAAAGCTTGAAAACAGTGACTTGTTGGGAACGCACACACAATTTTCTCATTTCTGTGTGGTTCGCCGCTGCTTCATTTAACTTTCCAGTAAATGGTAACTAAACGGGATTAAGATAGAAAACCTCTCTTAAATTTAAAGGGCTATAAGTCCTTTAAATAAGTCCTATAAGTCCTTTGGGGCGTTACTGAACTTGCCTGTCACTGTGGCTTGAATGTCGGATGCTTCGTCACAGCGTTGACTCTCCATGCAAAGTTTGATTTTCGGGAATAAAAAAGTCACTCGGCGCCAAATCGGGTGAGTATGAAGAATGGTTGAGAACTAGCACACGTTTTTCCTTTAGAAACTGCACCAGAATTCCAGCCTTGTGAGCGAGACGCATTATCGCTCAGCAAGTGGGAAATCTCTCCTTTACATCGTCCCGGACGAACTCGCTGTATTCTTTTACAACATCGATCCATGACACCTAGATATAAATTAGGAACTTAATCTGCCACCGTAGTTACAGCACTCATATGCGTCGCAAGAAGAATAACTGCCATCGAACTTTTCGGACAGACGGTGTCTTTGTATTTTAATATTTTTTGATGGTTTTTCTGCTTATAAAATTCCTTACATTTGTAAATAAGTTAATATTTCAACTTATTTATTTTGATGTAGGGTTCCTCGCCCTTTGTCTACGATGAAGCGTCGAGGAAGCTAGTGAATTAAATAGCGACTTATCTCTGAGTTCAGAACAGCTAAGACGTAGACTCGGGAAGGGTTAAATTACCCTTTTATTCACTCAAATAAGAATAAGAGTCGGCCCCTTCTCGGGCTTACAGGAAAGCTTCTAATCGGGCTTACAGGAAAGCTTCTATTCGGGCTTTAGCTCAAAATAAAGCATAAGAAATAATTTAAAATTAACTGAATGATATTCAGCCAAAGCTAAACACAATTATCTAACGTAATTGGTACTTAAATTAAACTAGCCTGCAAATACCAATAGGCACATATAATACGGCCGAGCGTAACAGCTTCAAGAGTGACTTAAACGCAAGGTAAACACGCGGCACTAAAGACTCGTAGCAATCTCTATCGAAGTTGTAAGGTTTTAGTTAAACTAACAAAGTTTTATTTTAATTTAAATATTTCTATCCCTTCTCGTTTTCAATTTCCCGTTAGAAGAAGCACGTTTTCAGCTTTATGCTAATTTGAAGTGGAGCCCAGTTATATTTAAACCAGAGGTAGAAACCTCTCAGTGTGAGAGAGCTTTTAGTCTCAGACCACGATCATTCTATTCGACGTTCGCTTGACTAGCTAGCATTTAAATTCTAAGCCATAGCGCTTTACGTGATTGCTTATTGAAATAAATCCATGTGCGTCAGTATTAGTAAATCTTGCTACGCACCATTTCGTTAGAGGCCAACCTCGCGTTATAGCTCTGTGAGCAACGACTATTTAATTTCTAATTAAATTTATCTGATTGTTCATTTTAGACCCAAGTGTGGTCTTTTACTTTCTGTATCCCTCCCGAGTTGGGAAGTGGTTTGTAAATGATAGTGATTTAATAAAAGAGGATTTTAAATCCCTTTCAAGTGCAGTTATTCTACCACTTAATCACAGTATCTACCACAGAACATAGCTGTATTCAGCTCCCTGATCAAGATCAGGATTTAAGAAGTTCACGAAGATGTTTGCCAAGAATATGCACCGAACACTCAGTCCTGACAAAGTAAGATGAACCTTCCTTAAATACTTCTTCTAACTCATTTGCATTCAACGAGATTCTAAAAATTCATTCTGGTAGGGAGTTGCAAGTGGAAACAAGAATTGAAAGGAAAGGGTTTGAAAATTAAAATAACTATTATAAAATTAAAATATACCTTACAATGACATAACTTCTCTCTCTCTCGTGATAGTAAATATGACTTTAAAACTGTTACTTCGAGTAATCGCGTCACTTACTATTTAGCACTATCATTCAGTTGGTATTCATTGGAACGCCGGAAACACCGAAGAACACCACGATCAAGCCAGAGGCGTTTCATTGCTCCCAGTAATTCTTCAGTAAACAAGTTAGCATCGGGTACACGATGTGTTGCCTCGAATACCACAGTCACGTCAGCCTGGAAACAAATAAAAAAAAGATCAATCAATTATAATATATTTCACAAGGACTCTAGGAGCAAATGTATGGCAGTAAGTTTATAAGGGAATTTTTCGTTTTCAATATTCCGATTATTATTTTTCTGTTTCATTCTCACTAAAGATGGTTAGGTTATAAAGTATTTTATTCTAACTAACAAGTTATTATGATTTAAGTCTTTAATATATAATTTCTTCTTTTCGTATTCCTCAACAGAATGCAAATCGAGTTGTGTGTATTTAAGCTAAGGGTTTTGCATCTTTAGATTAGATCTTCTTGCAACCTCGTCTTACTTTTAGTTACTCTCGCCAGCTCTACTTAAAGTACGGCTTTAGCGTTTTGCTAGCCAATGTTTTAAATTACGCGCCGGTAAAATGCTAAGCCAGCTCAATTAATTTTTTTATGTGTAGTCTCTGACTAGGTTACTTACTTTTGAAGTTAACTTCTGTTATGTTATTTAAATCCCACAAGTAAAAGGAAGTTTTGTCTGCAGCACAAGTTGTGTCTGTTCTGTTCAAGTTAATATTAAATAAAGTTATTTTAACCTTCTTCAGTATTTTGCGAGTTGTTTAAGACGCAGCTGGACTCGCTGTTAACCTATTAGGGTCTGCAGGACTTTGGCTTCTAGTGACACCAAAAACTCTACAAGGTTTAGGCTGTTTGAATACGACAAAGCACAAAAGGGCTACCTGTCTAAAGGAAGGGATGCCTTTTTGAAGGACTTTCTATTCTTAAAGAATAACCTATTCACATAATTAAATATAATGTAAACTACATGTTCTGAGGAAATATACATATATATTTCATCAGTAAAGCTAGTTTATATTTAGATGTAGTTTTCTAATGAAATATAAACATATACATTTCCTCAGAAGATCTAAACACTTGTTACAGGAACGAATGACCTAATTGATAAATTCTACAGTTTTTACTATTTTTAACGTTGTTTGATATTTTTTTAAAGAATCATTCTCTTCAACCTGATTTATATTATATTTTGTAAGCTATTTATTTACTTTGTCTAACCAGTTATTTTATGTTCAGAATCTATGGTGTCATTCCTCCCTTTCCGTTTTTTTGCCAGAATGCTAATTTTAGTTCGCTCGTATTCAGATGAGGTAGAAAGAAATAGTGTTTAAACGGAGATTTTAGATTGCTTCGACAGAGCGTGTTCTAACTGATGAAGGCTGCGTTACTAGTTGAAACGAATGCTAACATCTAGCTGCGTACTAGACTTTAGCATTCTGTCTTAGGCGTTCCTTTACTTTTGGCAATAGAGCTTGTCACGCCGGGGTTGGGTGAGCCAACTTGCGCCTAATACTTCAGTGTAGCCTGTGGCTAAACTAAGCTCACTTTTTGCAAGTCTATCTTTTGAGTTACGTTATAAATACTGGCTGGTTTTTTAAATACAAGAATAGCCTTATTTCTATTAAATTATTTTGAATTTTTAATTAATTTAGTTTCTATTAAATTATTTTTGAGTTCTTAATTACCCCTTTACACCCTTCTTACGCTCTCTGTTGTTTACTGGACATAGCGATAAGTCGCTTGGCTCCATTTCAAAGTGTCCAGTTAGAATCTGGCGCAGCCCGGCCCACCTAGTGAAAGTGAATTTACTTTATAGCCAAAAATGAGCTTCACCCAAAGAGCATTAAAAAGGGTTGGTGGAGAGAAATGAAAGTAAAAAGATATTGAAAAACGCAAAGTAAAGCATACTATAATCGCAAGCACAGACATATCACACACACACACACACATGTTAAAAAAGGGAAAAGAACCCTAACTTTGAATTCCGATCCAATTCTTATTATTATCTATAATTTTCATAATATTCTGTAGGATTTTTATATTTATCTTAGAGAAATAATCATGTTCGATGGTAATTTCAAAATCTTCTAGAAGTCCAGCCGTTCTTCACATGATTCCAGAAAATGCATATTATTACCCACTACATTCTAAATTTTACAGAATAGATTTTACTGGACTTCAAATCTTCATAAATACTGTAGAAAGTGGCCATTGTTCTTAACTAGATGATTGAAGTCGATATTGTCCATGAGTTTTCATTTTCTTTTGCACTTTTAGAAAATGGAAGAGATCCTTATTTCTGTTAGAATTCATCCAGCGTGTATTTCGAGATTTCTGTTAGAATTCATCCAGCGTGTATTTTAAGATCCCAGTATATTTTTAAACATAAAATAAATGGCCTTTCGTCTCGAACGTGGAACATAGATCGCATAATCACCGACAGCATGTGTGGTCTCCTTGACTGAAGAATCCACCCACTCATTGTCCTGGACAAATCTTTGTGCTTTGGCCCAGGAAAAAATGATATCATTGTGCTCTTTAAAGTTTACATATAAATCCTTAATGTTATAGAAGGTTTGATTATAGTTATCCAGGCAGGATAATGGTTGAAGCGCAGAAAGACAATCAGAGTGCATGAAAACTGTTACGTCCACTTTTCAAATTTTTGTTTATCGATCTCGAAGTATAAAGAATGGCTTGTACTTTAGCCTGAAATACTAAATTGCATATTTGCAATTTAATCATTGTAATATTTATCTCTGTACCATGAAAGTAGACATCAAAAGCCGCACCCATGTACACTCCAAATCCGGAGCCAAATGTCAAATTCATGGATCTCTGGGAGAGTCTTAACAAAAGGAATGGATATTCTATGCATTGAATGAATCAAGTCTACATTAAAAGTCTCGAAGGCAGCTTTTGTTACTGAAGAATCTCCATACAATTTAATTTCTAGGCGTTGAGATTTAAATAAAACATTGTCATAAAATACTGAAAGAGCAACAAGAGGGCGAAAAGCCAGCAAACAGGCAAGCAGCCTCCGTTGATGTAGCCCTAAATAGTTTCTAATGGACAGCATCAAGTTTCTTCGTGTACTATATAGTTTTAATGGCAAGGCGCCAATACCATACATTGCAGTGTGAATAATTACATTTCTATAAATACCCTCGAAAGCAAAACTTTTCAAAGTAAGGATGTCTGAACCAAAATTCTTTTTGTATTTGCTTAAAATCATATCTGTTCGTTTATTGACGAAATTAAAATGTTTAGAAAAGTTCAATTTGTTATCCAAGGTAACATCCATCTAAGTCAAATTAGAAATAAATTTTAGTTTACGATCTTTATATTTTAAATCAAGGTTTCTTATCTGTTTTTCTCCCTGGGGAAAAATACAGCACTCGTTTTCTCTAAATTAAAAGTAAGCCCCTCCACCTTTCGTCAGCTTTCCAAAATAACAATAATTCTTGTAGTTTGTTTCTCTAGTTTCTCCAGAGAAGCATCAAATATACAAATCATAAGATCATCCACATCACTGTACCAGTCAGAGCCTATAGGAGGAGTGTGCGTTATCAGTTTATTTATAATAACATTCCATAAAGTATTAGGCCACTATATTCCATAAGGTATTAGGCCATAGGTATTAGGCCCTAAACGCAACCTTTCCTAATATCCAAATAAGTCATACAAGATTTAGGTCATATCGTAAAGGCAATCCTTCTGTTGCTAAGAAATTCCTTAAATAATTGAAACATTTCCAGGAAGATTTGTAGATCAAGCAATGTTCTTATAAGAAAGGACAAGTGAACACTGTCAAAAGCTTTACTGACATCAAATGAAATCAATGCAATAAGACTGTGACTTTTGTTTTGCTTCACAGAGTTTACTACATCAAATAAAGCATCGTCGGTCGAGCGGCCCTTAATAAAGCCACATTGTCTACTGGAGAGTTTTTCATTAACAACTAAAAAATGAGCCAATCTAATAGACAGACGCTTATTAAGAAGTTTCCAAACTTTTTAGTGTACATATAGGTCTGAATTTAGATTTCTCCTTTGCAATAAGGGCAACTCGACCGACTTTCTAAATGTCTGGAAAAACTCATACATGTACTGCAACGAGTTATAAAAAAATTAGGCTATAAATAAATAACCATTTTACGACAGCCTCCAAAATGCCGTCCAATCCTGGTGTAGAATTAAGTTTAAAATTTTCAATAATATATTCAGTTTCATTAAGCACAAAATACCCCTCCCCGGGAGCACTACAATTTTTTTCGTTAGAGGTATCCATATTCTCTTCTTTTTCATCCTAGGGATCGTAGCTTCCAAAACGCTTCCTCTAGAGACAATAGCGAAGTCTTTTCTCTGACAATATTGAGATCTAAAATACAAAGTTCTCGTTTTAAATTTATCGGAAACAATCTTATTGAATCCCTCAAAATAACGCTTGTTCCCGAGGAAAAACTCCATTTTAACTTTTTCTGTCATAATAAGGTTTTCCTATACAGAACCAGCTCCTTTTTAAAATTGACTCTTCTAACGAGTTTTATGTCCTCATTTAAGCCCTTAACTTTGCATTTTTCCTTAAGGCTCAAATTCTTCTGTAATTTTCAAAAGGCGCATTCCACCAGTTTATTTGTGTCATGTTAACTTTTTTGATTTTGAAATACTTATTCATAACATTTAAGGGAAGTTTCAAATTCTTTAACCAAATTATTTACATCCTCTTTGGATCCGGAAGAGCTTAATGTCTTTTCAAAGCTTCTTACATTAATACCAATTTTATGGCGTAGTCTGTTTATCCTGAAAAACGTTTTGAATATCTTACCTTATCATTTTCAAAATATTTCAAATCCTTGCATTTTAAGAGCAAATAATTATCGTTATTTAAAGAGTCCTCCAAGATATCCAACTCAAGAGAGTTCAAGCCAAAACTACCACAGCATATAACTAAATCCGTGTCGCCCCCCCCCCGCAGCTGGTGAGAAAGTAGGCGATGAATCAGCTGGCCTGCATATTCAGCGAAATGACGACAATCTTATCAGAACAATAGTCCATTACACAGTCTATAGATTCAAATGTAATGGCAATCGCTGTCCGTTCTCCTTCCTCATGTATTACTCAAGGATTGTTCGTATAAGCAACTTTGTTTTTACAGTATGGTTCATGAACTGTAATAACACCAGGGGTCTGCAGAAAAACTTTTTTAATGGCAGGCAGCTGGAGTGCTGCTGATTTAGAATGATTTAAATTAATATTTGATTAATTCATATTGTCTTCTGCCAGTCGTAATTCCGCTTAGTTAGACTCCAAATATAAATAAAATTAATTATTAAAAGCAAAAGTCTGTCTAAAATCTTCGGTATAAAATCTTAAAATCAAAATCTTTATATATGGCTTTTCAAACTAATTAAAATCTTCTTCAGCCAAAAAAAGAATGGAATTAAAATTCAATTAAAAATCCCAATTTTTCCTATGATAATAAAATAAAAATAATACTAGGTTAAACTCCAGGCAATAATTTAAATTATACACAGATTAAATTATATCAGATCATAAAACACGGGAACACAAAAGAGTAAAGCAGATAAGTTTGAGCCCAATCCCAGTGAATCAGCTTCAATTTACATCATCTAGTCCATATGGTCTTTTAGGTATTTTATCTCTTTCAAAAGAGATGGACAGTTTCTATGAAGTGGATCATGCAACACATCAAAATTCTCTCCAGATTTATTATTATAATTCTTACATTTAGTAAAACAAGGGGTTTCATTTTTAGATTCACTTTTGCAATGTTACAAAGAGCAACGAGCACATATTGTTTTGTTCGTACAGTTCCTCTTACGAAATAAAAAACGTTTTGTACATCTCCTAGGCTGAAGGAAAGGTTCTATTACGTAAGATTTCCAGCCAGACGTTATGGAATATATCAACCTGGCAACATTTCGTCACTTGAACACACGCGATTTAGTCAAAATAAGTTTCCTGAATCAAAATAAAATCCTGAAAGTTCACATCACATCACGCGATATGAAATTTCAGGATCAGGCCTAACCCCCATCTGAAAAAGAAGCGAACATAGTCGTTGCCGCAGGTGCAGTGCTCTTTCATCTTTTCAATAAGATCGCCATTATTCTTTGAATTGCACATATCATATATAATCACACGAGGGTTAACAAATATTCTTCTAATAAGTATATTATTTTGCAATTCGCTTCTCTTTTGTATTGCGTTTTCCAATCTCTGAACTTCTTCCTTATCTCCAAATCTAACCTATCAAATCTCCATTTTTCTTTTCGTAAATTATCTTAATATTAATATTTAAATCAGGCTAGTGTATAGGGTTTGTCAGCTTCTCTAAAATATCAATTTTATTGTTAAAGGCAGTATATATTTCATCTCGACATAGTACATTTTCCTGAAAGGGTGAGACTGTATAATTTATTTAAATCATATAGATGGTGTTGGTACTCTTTCTGAAATTTTTTATCTTAACAGATTTTAGGTTGGGATAACTTTGAGCAAAGTGTCTTTCTCATTCCAGCCTGTAGAAGTTGCACTGATAAAGATACAAATCGTTTTGTAGTTTATTGAAGTATTAAATTTAATAAATTTGCGTCACTATCAGTTCAGAAACAGATAGATCCATTTATTTTTGTCAATAGACCAACTCCATGCAGTCGATGTATTGGGGGATGTAAATTCTTTTTTAATTTTTAAATTTCTATAGTAACATTATTGCATTTTTGAATTTCAGTTTTGAATATGTTTTTTATTGTTTTCAGTGGTATTTTGCCTCTGCAAAATAATTTACATACAACCCTTTATTCTGTGTTGACACATATTATGAGGTTATGAATGTGAAATAACATAATTTTGATTCGAAATGAGAATCTGAAAGCTTCAAATTGTTTAACAACATGCGGAAAACTTCAACATGTATAATGTTTTAATAAAATTTAAAAATAAGTCTGTATATATAATCAATCAATTAAAAATTTAAGGACGATATATATTTTATTTCAATGACTATACATCTGGATTGAGTAATAAAGCAGGTTGTTAATTTAGATATTTTACCGGTGGATAGCTTGGGTAACCTTAGCTCAGAATGCTTTATAATCCGATAGCATTTTCCAGTAAAATGTAAAACTTATTTTTACTAAATAGTGGATTTCTTAGTGACATTTGAAGCTTTTATTTAACTCTGCGACCGTTTTTTTTCCTAATGATTTTTGTCTCATGAAAAACGTTTTTGAACAATCAGCATTTTCCCGTTACCTTTCATCTATCCAATTTCGAAAGAAAGATACATAGCAGAACGTTGATGATAGTTATAATAGTATAGGTATAGTTAAAAGTTTTATTAATTAAGCTTAAAGAATTCCAAAGATACATTCAAATTAAATTGTTACTAAGCTTACGAATTCAAAATTACCTCTTGTAATGTGATTAGGTTTGTCGAAGCAGGAAACGTGAAAATATGCAATGCCCTGGCCGAATTTCGAACTCCGAAATTCCTTATTGCTAGTAGGAAGCGTTTCCAACTATGTCAGGAAAGCACGCGGTAAGGAGACAGGAAATACTTTACATTCTCCTCGTGAAGTCAGAGAGGGGCTCTGATCCAGGCATGAAACCCATACAAGATTATTCTCCCAAGTTGAAGCGTATCTAATAGTGAAATGTAGCGACCCAAGGCAGTCCGAGACAGATCTGGTCAGCACCTGTACGGTCCCTACCGAGCCTGAGCGAGCCACTGAATAGTCCGGGGCTCTAGTCCTGTGAAGACCATCTATTTACCTCAGGAGCCGAGTCTCTCTAAGCACAGATTTTAGCCAGAACGCCAAGAATTGCCCCACAGTAGACCTTCATAGAAAATCTTACATTCTCCACACTTAAAGCGCGACTGAGAAGGAGCGGAATCCAATCGCGAAATCTAAATGGTGAAGAATTATTGTCCACCATATTTTAATTCGGAAGCCACTGAAAAGTCTTTTAATACTTTTTGAAGCCAGAAAACCGAAGAAATCTGCAATACCTTCTCCGAGATTTGAACTGTGAACCTCTCGATTGATAGCTTGAGGTGCTTCCAATTACTCTACGAAGACACGTGGTAAAGAAGAAGAAAATACCTTGCATGCTTAAAATGGAATCATGTGTCTATATATAATGTGAAAATAATAAGAAATATATAAATTAGTGATTTTACCCTTGAAAAGCAGAGTAAGCGTTTTTTCAAGCTAGGTAATATTAGAGATAAACATTGAATAGATAGTTAGTTTAAATCAACTAATGGTTTTCAATTATTACAAAAAAAAAAGCTGTGTAAAGTTGAAATAAACTTCTAACTGAATACATTTGCTTTCTAGTTTTTTAGTTGAAAATGAAATCCGTTCTTTCCCTGAAATCACCATGTATATTTGAGGTTATTTTATTAAAGTTTTGAGAAAGCAAAAATGAGATCGTATTATGTTGGTATGAAATGAATTAGAAGTAGAAAGAAACGTATAAATTAATTTCTGAATATTAGACAGACAGGAATATTTAAAAAATTTTGCAAGCAAATAAACTTGATTTTAAAAACAGTGAGCCAATTCCTCAGAAACCAGACATCTCAATAGCATGGCTGTCCTAGGCTAATAACAACAAAAAGCTACGTCGCGAAATGACGTAACTTACTAAATTTGTTGAATTTTTTTCTAAGTTATACTTTTATGTGCCTTTTAAATGTTCCTGATAAAATAACTCTATTTTTTCCTCTTTGTCTTCAATTTTAATATGGTCTGAACTCAAATTCCTGAATGCTCCATCTGAAAAGAGCTAACGGGCCCGAATTACTTAAAAAACAAATTGAGAGCTATTTATCAATAAAATTCAAAAAATATTTTAACAAAATTTTAGATTTCGCTTATTAAGTATTATAAAAAAATACGTATACTAAAATAATAAATGAAAAATTTCAAATTTATACTTATTTTTTATCGAAAATCTAGGTAGGTTACCAAGGTAGGAATACCAACGTAGGAATACCAAGGTTGGTATCTGCAAGAAATTTCTGTTAGTTACATTTTGTAGTTCAAACATATTGACAGATAAGTATTCAATTTTCTGACCCACATTTCTTTGAAATAATTTGAACATGTTAATTACTCATTAAATAATTTACTTTACCTTAAACTAAAAGAAAATAAATTATGAAAGCATTTGAAGTTTTCAAAGAAAACTTTCCAAGCGGGACAAAACTTGAGAATAAATAACGGCAACCTTATCGCTTCTATTGTACATTAAATTTGTTTCGATACATAAATTAAAATACGTATATTCGTATATAAATAATTATAAACTTCTTAAGTTCTTCCAGCAGCTCGACACTTGATGGCGTTTCGGTTGTGATAAAGTCTGTGGTCTTGAAAAACATTTAGAAATTATCTTCATTACAGTAAGTGCTCATCGGTCAATCGGACTCTTTTCTTATTAAATGTAAATTCTCAAAAGAAGATATTAACATATAAATGTGTTTTCAATCAAAGGGATTAGTCTTAGCTCAAAAATTTGTAGCTGAGCATATTTATCTTTTGACAAATCTGAATAATATTAATCAAATCTAATCGGACTTCAAATAACTAAAATCTTAACATCTTTGCTATATCCTAATTTGCAACAAATACATAACTAAAATGTATTCGCGGGCTGCATAAATTAGCTTGGTGGCCGCACGCGGCTGACGGGCTCTCAGTTTGAGACCTTGGTGAAAGCCATTTTAATACAGAGCAGGCATGGCCAAACTACGACTCTCAGGTCCCTCAACTGCGGCTAAGACTCGCTTACAATAAAAATCAATTTTATTTTTTAACTACAATTGCTTTCGGCACAGAAATTATACAATGATTTGCTTCTTTACCAATTAGTAACTTAATTTCTTACATTACTATATGTGTGTAACAAATTAATCGCTTCCAAAATGTCTTCGTAGATTAATCGATAGAGTAGTAAACAAATTAGCGAATCAAATAATTCGGTTTCTGCGAATTATTCTATAACAAGCATGTTGTTTTTAGTTTTAATACCTATCGAGGCATCACAAAAGACAAATGCGGAGGTTGTTTAAAAATTCCCCATATTTGTTTCCCTCTCAGATTTGATTTAAGAAGTTTCTTCTTCCATTTCACCTAGTCCTCCTATTTTTCAATAAATTCGATTTAGCGTTTCGGGGTATTTACTATTTTTAATAAGGTTACGTTTCAATAGTCACTGAAGAAACTTTTTTCATAGACGAAAACACAATCCATACAGAGACTCTTTCAAAACAGACTAATCCTTTTATAATGAATCCTTCGTATCCTAGGCAGCGATCGTAAGTTACTTCATATATGATAGTATATGCCAAAATTTTTGTGATACTAGGGAAGATGATTTTCTTCACTAGATTGACCACAATTTAAACTCTGGGCGAAAATAACTGAACCATGTTTTGTCAGATTATTCGATTCAGGTATATTTTACCTTAATCGTCAAACATTTACTTCAATAAATTCGCATCAAGATGTAAGGAACCCATGGAGAAAAAGCTTTTTCTTCTACAAAGCTCTTAAAATATAATATACTAATAACGGTAACATCGCTATAGATTTAGACACTTCTTTGCATGCTACTCGAAGATTTTCTTCCCTTCTGGCATATTTGAGAGCATCATGTTTCTTCCTTTTGTAATATTTAAGTCTTCTGGCCTTCAGTCATCAGTATCCGGCACGATCTTTACTAAAAGCGAGTAGCTCAATAGAAGACTGCTGTAGTTTAGAAATGCATGCAACTCGCCCCACCGTTAAGGATTATCAGAATTAATATAAGATTTCTTACAGGGTATGTCAAAGTGAAGAAATAAGGAAATGCGATTGGAAAACTTAGTTTTATACAGAAAGATAACGGGTGTGAAAATTATATAAAAAAACGAAAATTTAGAAAAATTGTATTCATTATGTACAAATAGAAAAATTCTTCATTCTTTAACTAAGATGTTGTAGAGACATCAGGTTATTTCTAAGCAGGAGACAGGAAAAATGCCTTCGCCGGGAATCGAACCACAGACCTCTCAGTTACGCGGCGAGCGTGCTGACCACTACACCACGAAAGCATGCAAAGAAGGCGGGAGAAATACCTTATAATGTAATATTCGTGATATTTAATTATACCTGACATCCTTCTTCCTACTTAGTCAACACTAAATTCCATAAGGTCATTAATTGGTAATTTTCATACGCTTTGAAGCGAAGTGGAATTCAGAACAATATTAGTGACATTGTCATCCCGCCTATAACACGGACGTGCACAATCCAATATTTTATACTAAATCTTCTATAATATATTAGGAAACGTCCGTCATTAGTAAAAGCGTGATTCAGATATCTATTTCTAGCCCTAATAACGGAAGTGTTTTTATAGCCAAGTAGATATTGGGGGAAAGGATTTCATTCCGATTTCATCTCCCATTTTCACTTGCTGAACTTTGCAATACTTTTTTAAATAAATCTACGTACATTTATATTACGATGATTTATCTCAACGTTTGCCGAACAATATTGCGAATATCTATCATTTTTAATTTGCACTGGAAAATTCTAAAGACAGGTTAAATCCTGAATTTCTTCGAATTTAATTCCTAATCCTGGTAGAATTTTTCCAGTATCAGATCTCTCGAATCCTTCAAATTCAGATTCAGTTTTTTCCCTAAAAATGGAAATTTTTAAAGAAAACAAAATATGAAATCTGCGTTTAATAAATAACAAATAGAAGACTATATTTGTTAAAATACTGTTATGTTCATAAAAAATTGGGAATGATATTTAGTAAATGAAATGTGTAATACACTTTTGAATCTTGAGTTTAATTTTATCAATGTAATTTGATAAACATATTTGAGTAATAGCTGAAATTTGTCATATTTAATTGACATCCAAATTTCAGCAACAATATTTAAATATTTTAACTAGTAGATAACTGGAGTCAAGTTCACGTGGTAGCGTTTATACACCGTAAGTTTATAGAAATTTCAAAGAGTTATGAGTAATAGGTTATCTATGTCTTTAATTATCTAGATGACTAAGAATTGTTCAGAAAAAACAGTGTAGCGATTGCTTGTAAGAATAGAGCTAAATGTTTTCGGATGCCGTATTAAAACAGTGCGCGACATAGTCCTGTAACGGGATGAATTTTAGTGATTTAGATACCACGGAAACTTTAACAATCACTTTCGTTTTTTGGTGAGCCATTAAATCTAATATTTCCCCAAATGCGATGTAAAACATTCGTCGATTTCTTAGCTTGGAATTCGGATTCGGATGATGAAAATAATAATAATAATAACAATAAAGGCTCCATGGTTCAAGTTTTGGAAACTAATTTTTTATGTTTCTCAGGTTCCGAAGACATGAATGTCTTGTCGTCAGAAAAACTTAAATGTAACTCATAGTATATAATTCTCATCTAAAGTATTATATCAATTATTTAAGTTTTTATTAAGTTACTAATTATTATCAACTTTTGATTAAGTTATTAATTATTGTTATTTAAGCTATTAATTATTTATGTTGGGTTTGATTTTAATAGTTAGCCCTCGTGTTAATCGTATGGGAAAAATTAAATTGTTATTTTTATGTAGAACCCTGAAAAAGCTAGTAGTTTTTTTAAAACAACATTCCTTTCTTGATGAGCGTATGTTTGAGCCAGACTTCTTCAGAAAATCTTTTAGGAAGGTATCCTTCCCCCTTCGGTAGGTAGTCTTGACTGTTTTTCTAAATTCAAACAAACCTTTCTCAAATAGCAATTTCTGCGCTGGGAACGCTGTCCTGTTTCAAAAATTTTATTCTTTCCAGAGTATGAATTAAAAATGAATGAAATTCTCCAGATTTGTTTTTCAAATTAATGCTTTAATCTTCACTTACATGAAAAGCTTTTTACATGGCTGAACTCGCAAAGTCCATTATAATCCCTTCTTTTGATTTCAGAATAGTTCTGTTAAACTCATTCAGCAATTATAAACTTGGAAAGAAAAGAAGAAAACATGAAGAAAATGCTTGCCTTTCTGTCTGAAAAGGAATGCTCATTTGCATCGTACAATTGTTTCAGGTTTGTATCTTACAGAAACAGATTTTCCTGACTGCGTAGCAAGAGAAATAAAAGTTCTTACTTGTATTATTTGCAGCCACATTAATTAGACAAAAATGCGAAATTCTCATTAATTCATTTCAGACTTTCTTTTAATGAAAATCTGTTTCATTACTTCCAAAATGATGTAAATAAGAAATTGTGATTCTTAGAAAATCTAGTCGCGGCTCTCGAAATTGCCAGAATTCTCCTGCTGCCCTGAAGTTTGGCCACCCCTGTTATGGAGGTTTCTCCCGCTTTATGACAGCAGCATTCGTATGAAACATTTCATAAATCAAAATGGTGCAAAAAGTCTAAGTAATTATCATTAATTTATACAGGAAAGATTAATAGTGCTCATTGAGTTTTAAATAAACCTCGTAGATTATCCCTTTTTTATTAACCAATTGTTTTACTTTCCTCTTTGCTGTCTTTTTTGCTTTCCGTTTTCCTGCCAGAATGCCAATTTCTAATTCGAGTGTATTCAAATGAGGTAGAAAAGGGATAGTATTTAAAGGAAGGTTTTTAATGGTAGAATCAGAGCGCGTTCCGCCTTCTGAAGGCCACGTTACTAGTTGATTCTCTTGACAGTAGTTTATTTGCGTCGTTGCGTTATTCTCCCCATTAGGCTTGTCACGTCAATATTAGGTCTGAGCGAACTTGCGTATTTTCTGTCTGTGTAGCCTTATGGGCTAGCTTACAATTTAATTAGTTAAGTGAATTCATTACTTTTGATTTACGCCAAAATGCTGGCTGGTTCTGTAAACCCAAGCTGTGCTTTCTGTTAATTTAGCTGAATTAATAAAAGGGTCTTTTACACCATTTCCAAGTTTCTGTTATAAATCCAAGACATACCGAGAAGTCTCTTAAGTCTTCTAGATTTCTCATCTAGTTTATGTTACCAAAGAGGGAGAAACTCTATAGCCTATCAAGTTATATCAAACATATGTTAGGTGCTAAATGTTAAATACTAACTGTTGCGATAATTAGCCTACAATAATATCAAAAACCAAAATTCATTGCGTTGTGTATAACTAACCCGAACAACCCCTAAGACCAAGCAGGAGTACTGGTGTTAAGATCATTCACACAAGTCATCATAAGAAAAAACTCTGAATCAAATATATATATATATAACCAAGGATATTTATTGCAGCATTAAAGGAAGACAATCTTTCAACTTAAATTTTTAGATCTGTGGAGTGTTCAAGTGACTACTTAAAATAATGCATTTAGAATTATAATATATATATTGTTAATTTCAAATATGCACCGAGATGAATTAATCAAAATTTACACCGTAAAAATTAATATTAAAATTTCATATGCAGTTATCAAAACTCTGCTGGCCAGCATAAAAATACACAGGAATTTAATGAATCACCGAGCATGGTGTCTTTACCAATATTGATAGAGATTACTTAGTTCAAGAAATTTCTTAATTTACTCAGGTAAAAATTACATACATAAATTTAGCAAATCCCTTAGGCAGTTAGAAAAATATTACATATTCAAGTAGACCCGTTGGAGAAAAATGATTACATTTAACCCTACATTCAATTACTCAATTAAAGGTAAAGTAGAATTTAAATTTTTAATCGTTCCTTAATTTGCAAAAGTTAAAGTTAATCCTCAACCAAAAATAGTAACAACTTAAAGTAAAAAGGTAAAATTTAGATAAGTTTACAAATTTAATAACCTGTCTTAATCCATTATATATAAATTTTAATTACATTCCAAGTTAAAGTTAAAAGGTCTTAAATAGAGTAAATGCACTGCAATTGCTTAATTAAACACCCTGGATTTAAGATCCAACAAAAACTCTTGACAAATAAGTTAAATAGAATTTAATTAGAAATTAAATATACATATTATTACTCCTTACTTTAATAAATCATAGCTAGAAATTTTCCTTCAATTAATCAAATCTCTTCCAATATTTGTGTGAATTTACTCATCCTTATTATTTAGAATACATGTTCACTGAATTAAAGTTGAATGCCGTACTAAAATTTCTGGTGAAAGGAGGAACAGAACAAAGTTGAACTCACTCGAAGAAAAAAAAACTTTTGAGGCTTAATTAAGCGTTACCCATTGTAACAAAAGGTGTCGGTTATCATTGAAATTTTAAATCTTAATTTACTTTTACAAAACGCTACAACTATGGACAAAAACGAATGCACTTATCTGCTGAAATTCTTTCCCAGACAACCAGTAGGCTGATGTAGTAGTACAAGGCACTCCACCGAACGTAAATCTTGCCAGCTATCGATGTTAATCCGGCCCATCCTAGTAGGATGATGATAGGCGCATGGATGTTTTCGAAGTGAGAGATCCGGAAGAAGCCGAATTCAGCGGGTTTCAAGGAACGTCAAGCTCTGGTGGAAAATGCATTGAGATTCGAAGAAAAACAATCTAGACTCCCCGACTGGATAAAGGATGGCAAGGTGCAGAGGAGTAGTAACATATCAAATCTCCTTAGAAGTACATCTCCTTCTTATTCTTCATCTCTTCCTCAATGGGAGCAAGCAACAAGCCGAAGGCGGCTTTTTCCGGACAAAGCCTTGGACATCTATCCTCTACCGGTCTCCCTGGGTCAACATGGCGGCTCTTCCAAAGGAAGGAAATCGCGAGTCCTTCTTACAGCTGCAATCCGAGGCAAAAAGGCTGAACATGGCCTTGCATGACGATTTCAATCCTCCCGAATCCAGAATTTCCGGAAATCACCAAATTTGGTGAATTAGTATGCAAATCTCGCCAAACACAAAACAGTGCTGCGAAAACTTAGTTTTTCCTTCTTCACACCAAAAAAAATTCCACCCTCGCCACCCCCTTCGCCAACAAGGAGGGGTGAGGGAAAAGAATGCGACAACCCTATCACTCAACCGGACGCAGTACATGACCTTGACGAAAAAGTGCTCCGAAACGACGCTTATAGCAGAGTAAATTTTTAAACACGAAATTCAACAATTTTAGCAATTAAATGGGCATAATTCTCCAACGGGGCAACGTACAGTCATGAAAGTAGGTTCATAAGAAGGGTAAATTTTTTCTCTTTAAGAGGTATAAATTTCAACCATGTGAATAAAAAGGAAGTATTTTTAAATTTCAAATATTACGCAGAAACAACCGATTTCCCATTGTCTCCTTCTCCCGAAGGCTTATTACCAACGAACGCGTAACGTAAGAATGAGAACTCTGTTTAACTCGCATAAGAATAATTGATTCAATAACATAAGCAATACAATTCGTGAAGAAAAATTTAGAATAAGCATAAATTAATGCATATAATTTACTCACTCAATAATTAATTAACAAATAACTGCAATTAACTACACATTAATCCATAATTCTAAACTAACCAAAAACCACTACATAACACATATCTTAACTATCTAAATAACAGTAAAATAAATAACAATGTAATAAATACGTGAACAGTGCAAATAGATGATTGTTAAATATTTTTTATACATTTCTTCGGCATGTGTGAGGAAGGTTTCTTCTTTTACTCGTTTATCATTATCCAGTTGGTGTTCTCACTTCCTATTGGATTTAACATGAGAAATAATTTCCATTTTTTTGCTATAATTTCTCATTAAATGAAGTTATCACTCTATGACTTGGATTCTTTATCATTAAATAATTTCTTTTAATATCAGTAATATCATTCACTGCACAGAACCCTTTTTTAGCTGTGGCGGAATTAGTAGCAGCTGCGCTCAAATTTCTTTTAGCCGTCAATATATTTGGAATCTTTTCATGTTCTATAGCACTGTCATCGACAAAACCTTGAAAGCCATCCATTGAAATTATGCACCTTATATTTTGCTTGATTTGATGTAACCCATTTTAGTCTTCAAACAATGGTGCTTCACGAACATTATACATATAAGTTTCAGGATTTAGTAAACAATTTAATAAACGTTTCGTTTATGTAGTCGAGTAATCAAGGAATATTTGTTTGTCTTTATAAGTAATAAATAAAACATTTCGAAAATATTGTGACATTTTAGCTTAGTTTAACTAACCAGGTTAATTTTTGATTTACATCTTTCCTTTAAACTTTATTTCTTCATATACTCACTCGGTCCAGAAAATTACGCAGATATGATTGAGATACGGCTTAGCATAAAGTGAGGCAAAATAATTTAGGACCTTAGGAGCTGTAATTAGATCAACGCTTGACTGAGAAAAACGGATGTCGTACTTGCTTGCTACTTAGCGATAGCTGCCGCCGTAGTGAATTTGAATTATTAGACGCTAGCTTAGGGGGTAAGTTAATTTTGATTAGACTTTAGTTTTCAGACTTCCGAAGAACCGAAGAATTTATTCACTTTCACGGATTTTCACATCCAGAAATAAAATCATTCGTGAAAGTTATAACTTCAAAATTCATTTGGCCGAACATAAAGAAAGACATAACAATAGGCTCGAGCATGTATTTCCTGCCATAAAACACAGTTTCTTGCCACACGAAATCAATTTTCGGAAAATATCAAGAACCTACTGAAAGATTTAAAAAAAAAATTCGTATCGGCATAGTAGGGCCATTAACCCCAACAAATGGAAATGTTTATTGTCTGACTTGTATAGATAGATTTACAAATTGGGTTGAAGTAATTCCGTTAAATAATATATCGGCAGAAACCATCGTCAAAGCTTTATATAACAATTGGGTTACAAGGTTTGGAATATCCTATAAAATAGTAACAGACCGTGGAGCACAATTTTCGTCCGAAATATTTAAGAACTTGTCAAGAATTTGTGGTATCAAGCTTAATCATACAACAGCCTACCATCACAGTGCAATGGCAAAATAGAACGACTTCACAGGCCACTCAAAGCATAAGCCCATAACAACCTAGCCTGGAGTGAAACTTTACCAGCTGTCCTCTTAGGATTACGATCTGAAATGCAAGAAGATACTAATCATACAACAGCAGAAATGGTTTATGGACAACTACCTGGTGAAACAGAAAACAGAAATTGTTCACAGAAACTTCCATTCATATAAAACCAGAAGCATTCGTAAATAATCTTAAAAAGCCGACGGAATTCATCAGGCCAAGACCATCACATCACATAATTCACAAAATGGTTTTGTTCATAAGGACTTAAAAACATGCTATCACGTATTTCTGAGAGTAGACAAAGTAAGAAAGTCACTCTAACCTCCTTAAAGTCCGTTTATGGTGCCTGAACGGACACCAAAATATTTCACTGTATAAATAAAAAGAAAAAAAATCAGTGTAACAATTGATAGATTAAAACCAGCTTGGCAAACGAAAATGAAGACTTTCTATATATTAAAGAGGATACATTGAAAGTAAATGAAGAAAATGCATCTCCTAAACAATCTCGAAGTGGCAGAACAATAAAGATTCCAGTAAGATTTAGAGCCTGAAATAACTCCTACCAGTTAAAATTGTCGAACGTTAATGGTGAGGGAGTAATGTAGGAGTATAAACTCATTAATAATTCTAAAAATATTTACATATTAATTACCTTATCTAACAGAAATGTTAAAACAATAAAGTAAACTTATGCTTAAAAATCGCTTTTAAAATTTAACTAAACGAAAATATTATTATCTTAATTTTAATTTCAAACGGTTGCTATGGTGACAGTTTTCTTAAAAAAACAACATTGTTTATAAGAATGCAAGTTGATGGAAGGATTTAAAATATGTTAAAGCAATCGCAAAGATTAAATAATTGTAAATAGTTATTGTAATAAAACTATTCCATTAGTATCAACATTGCTTTATTTTTTGCGTGTCATCATTAGTTGGTGTATCACAAATCTACCAGCTCTAAAAAAGGAAATAAATTTTTACCTCACGAGACTGCAGATCATCAAGAGTCTGGTTGTCATAAATTAAGAAAAAATCACAAAAATAGCGATAACTCCCTCAAAAATAAGCCAAACCGTGTAAAATTTGAATATGTTTCCAAGTAGGAGTAGCTGAGTAAAACTGCAATATGCAAACTAGTGGCGCTGCACTCGGAATACGTCATCTTCAAGGAGCATAAAAGTCCATGTTTGAAAGCAAGCCCACATATTTCACTGTGATAGTGACATCAGAAATCTGAGATAGCCAATTCGTAACAATGACCTCCAGGCATCATTTGCCTGCAGAACTACGATGGAGAGCCGTTGGGAAACTAGAGGCAGGACAAAGTCAAATGGAAGTGGCCAGATGACTAAATGTGAGTCCTTCTATGGTTCATAGACTTTGGAGGCGATTTTAAAACACAGATTCGGCATCTAGGGGGTTCAGCCAAGGACGGCCAACTGATGCGACGAGCGCCGTTGACCGATATTTGACATTGTGTGCACGCAGGAATAGAACCGCTACTCCTACTCTTCTCATATCCTCCCTTGCTACAGCCACCGGAAGGTTGGTGTCAACGTCAACTGTGGGTAGAAGGCTTCACGAAGGTGGTCTGTATGCGAGGCGACCAGCCATTTGCGTGCCGCTCACTTCACGCCATAAAAGGGAGCGTTTGCAGTGGGCACAACAACATGTCCATGGGACACCTGATCAATGGAGGTCTGTTCTCTTTACGGATGAGTCCAGGTTTAGTATAGAAAGCGATAGTACGCGTTATTTGATATGGAGAGAACCTGGAACCCGTTATCATCCGTCAAACATCCGTGAAAGAGATGTGTCCGTGTTTGGGGTGGCATCTCTTTGGGAGGACGCGCAGACCTCCATGTCTTTCCAAGGGGAACCGTGAATGCTCAGGTTTATAGAGATGACATCCTTGATGCTTATGTGCGCCCATATGCCGGGCCAATATGTGATGTTTTCCTGTTACAGGACGATAACGCAAGGCCACACAGGGCTCGCATCGTAGATGATTTTCTTCAACAGGAAACAATGATGCGCATGGAGTGGCCAGCTCGATCCCCGGACTTGAACCCTATCGAGCACGTTTGGGATGCTTTAGGGAGATGTCTAGCTGCTCTCAATCCGCCTCTCAGACCCTTGCCGCGCTTGCAACTGCTTTGCGAGAGCAATGGCTCTCGCTTCTTATGGAACTGATAGACCGCATAATTGAAAGCATCACACATCGCTGTATGTGCTGGTCTGCTTCTAGAGGCGATCACATTCCATATTGAAGGTACTTTTCCTATAGCAAACTGACACCTTCGATTTGTTCATTTTATACAGGTGCTAATTTCTATACTACCATAATTTGTCTGGTAATTTCTTTTTATGTTATTTGATACCTTACTATGTGTTGTATATTGTGGGTAAGTTTCATAGAATTCTACATATATCTTTTCAGTAATCGTGATTTTTGTGATTTTTCCTTAGTTTATGATAACCAATGTATATATGTTTCCTCTAAAATGTCTTTTATCGAAAGATAAGTCTTTTACAATATTTTCATTTTGATCTATAAAACTACGTAAATTTCTTGGTTTTGACTTAAATTAATATAAAATGGTCTATCTTATTTCCCAATTTTGTTTGCTATTTAACATTATATACCATCCACAGAGGTCTGAATATTCTCATTACCTCAATTCCACTTTCCTTGAAAATACCATTTAATCCCCTCTACATAATTGAAGTCTGATAATAAATAAAAAGTAAATATCTAAATGTTTTACCAACTTTGTATTACCTAGGGACGACTAAATGCGATCAGCTAGACAGTGTTATAAGAAAATGAAGTAATGCTTTCCTAACAGCACCCTTGCATAATCTGTCTAAAATCCTTTAAGAATTTCGTTTGAATGAAATCCATATTTTTTTTCAGAAGTCAAATAAGGGTTCTAAAATGTTTTCCCTTCAACCTCGAGAAGATAAACGACCGATGCTTTATTTATTTACTATATGTAGCTGTACCTTTTGAATAAAAAAAATCAGTTCCTTTGAAATTTCAGTCATTTCTTTTCACACACACATCTATTTTATCTACCGAATTTTATCGCATTCTAATAACTACTTCTTGGTGTCTCTTTTTTGTCTTACAGAGTATTAGTATTCTGAATTTTCTTTACAGCATTCTTTTTTAAATTTCGTTTCTTTTCTTCTTTGTTGCACATTTCTGAGCCATCTTCAAAACAAAATCAAAAATGCACTAGAAAGCGAACTGTTTTCTACTATTCTACTTACGAAATCGATGTGTTGCTGGCATGTGTAGATAATCCTCGTGAAGAATTTCTCATCGGTTTGCTGTATTCTTGCACCACAATTCTGAAGACATCTTTTATGAATTGTGAAAAGGACACTATACTTACAGACTCCATTTAAATGTTATATAATTTTTGAAATCTTAGATTATATACTAAAGAATATTAAAAGACTTCTTCGTGAAACAGTTGAAACTTAATCAATAATAATTAAATTTTACAGCCTGTGTTTATAAATTTTCTAAAAGCATTTCTTCTTATATTTTTAGTCATACGCTTGGCAGCAAATATAAACATATATCTGAGTTATAATGAAAACTTTAAATCGAATTTTTTCCTGTAATGTTACTAATATTTTTAATCACTGAAGACTTTAATATTTTGTTCCAGTATTACAATGTTTTAAAATCAATTTCAGTTCTAAATTAATCTTTAAAACTCCTCTCTGCTTCCTTCTGAGAACAAAGAGATAATGCTTATCAGATAACTTTTTGGGAAAATGTAAAGAAGTAACTAATGCTTGCAATGAATGGCAAGCTGAAGTTATTATTTCCGAAATTTGACTAAGCAAAGCTTAAAAGCATCTGTAGGGAATAAAGCAAGGCCGATAACACTCAGTTTGAAACTTCGAGTCAGTTTGAAGAATGATGGAATTTATCGCCAGTTGGCGGTTTAATTTCGAATATGGACATTAAAAAAGGTAATAAATCATACATTGATATACTTGGTGCTTTTTTTAAATTTATGATCATACTTTCGTTTTCCTTTTTTTTTTAAATTGCTATTTACCTTTATGAACTGCTTCGGTCTTTTTTTATTTTCATTTTCATTTTTATTTTTATTCATTTAGTGGCTAAAGACAGGGTAAAATTATAAGGTATTTCTCCCGCCTTCTTAGCATGCCTTCGTGGTGTAATATTTAACACACTCGGCGCGTATTCCAGAGGTCCGAGGTTTGAGTCTCGGCGAGGGCATTGCACATTTGTCTCTTCTCCTGCTTTAAAATAACTTAATGTAGCTACAGCGGAAGAAGAATGGAAATCAGTACTCAAGAAAATTTTACGAAAACTCCTTTTTTCATGGAAACCACGATGCAGACTTACAGTTAAAAGATAGGTTATCAGATCGAACAGTTAAAATTGTATGATAAACAGCCCCGTAATCTATCAAAAATAATGGCCAGCACACTCAGCGCATATTCGAAAGGTCCGAGGTTCGAGTCCAGGTGAGGGCATTGCTCATTTTTCACTTCTCCGGCATCGAAATAACCTAATGTCTCTACAAAATTTAACAACATCCTTAACACCTTTTTTATATTTAAAAGAAATAATCAAAAATTTAAATAACCTATACGGCTACACCGGCTTAACATCAGATCTGCTAATTATAAGTAAGCTGTTTTCCTCAGTAGCAATGAAATAGAAAATAAAAAATAGTAAAATTTTAATATAATTGATTTAGGAAAGAAAAGATTCCAGGGAAAAGATTATACGTTATCATAAATAGTTTGTGTCGTGGGAAAGGTTAAAAAGTAGAAGACTGTCAATATGCATATTGTATAAATAATAGTCATATTAAATAAATAATATTCATATTAATAAAAATATTTATCTTACAGTACATTTACAATGTGATGAGTTTTAAGAAATATGCATCTAGTACAGGGATTTTCAACCAGAGCGAAATTTTTCCCCTGGGAAGAATTTCATAGATTCAGGGAAGAATGTTGTCAGCCTTTTATTTAGCTGTGAAGTATTTAGTTTTAGCTTATAAAGGTAAAAAACAACTTTTATTTACTTAAGGTTTGTTATTGATCCCTATTTTCTATGCTTTTGTTGTTTAATTTGTAAAAACGAGTTAAAAAGTAATCAAAATCTAAATAAAATATATATGAATTTTTCGAGTTTTGGGTAGGAGGGGGGACCATCTTCTAGCAGTGGTGAAAGGAGTGAATGGGTCAAAATAGTGTGGTGATGATGCACTAGGTATCATAAGGCAAAATAACATCCGTAACACATAGTATAGTTAACAATAATCTAAAGAGAAAAGTTTAGATTTTATTTTGTCTAATAATATCGAATATATTTCATTTTTTCAGGTTTATTAAATTCGTAAAATATTACAGAAATAAATTTAATGGTGCCATTAAGAAGAAAGACTAATTTTATTCCATAATTAAATCCAAACTTAATTTTTATTCAAGTATTATATCCTATTAAAAGGATATTTAATAGTTTTGTACACTGAGGTAAGGAAAAGAATGATTCAATTCTTCTTCATGATGAGCTAGCAGCATAGCATGCTAATAGCATAAATAACATGTCTTTTACTTTAAATATTGCTATATTTTAAACTTATTAAAGGCGAATAATATTTAATTTTATTCCCCTAAAACTCTTCAGATCTGTTTATCAAAATGAAGATAAATGCATAATCACTAAAAGGTGTGACAATGTAAATCATTGTGAAATTGGATATTCAACTGAAAGCTGTTTAATGACGAACTTCCAAACGGGGATGGAGAAAATATCGCTTACCCGTCGATCTTCGCATTCAAACTCAATTTCCAATTCCGACATAGCGTTTAGGATTGCAATCATAGACTGAAGGGTATTACTGTATACAATAGATCTATACTGCCTCAGATCTTCCTCGCTGAATCCAGTATTATGGATAATCCTGGAAAGAAAATAGAGAACTTAGAGTATTTTTACTAATAGTACGAAATAGTAATTGATTAACATATAGTGAATAACAGCAATAAAGAATGATAATACTTTTTAAGGTTCATAAAATATACTATTGATCCTTCAAAAATGCAACTCTATGAAAGCCAAGGGATAGCAGCGCCAAATTTATTTGACAAATAATATAAGGTACAAGGAGAAGTTAATTAGTATTACAGCTACTTTCGATTTGGGGAACACAAAGAAATTAGTATCTCGACTGGTAATAACTGTTAAGACCAGCCTCGGCAAAGAAATTTAGATTATTCGAATATGGCAAAGCCACAAAAGTTATATGCCTAAGAGTAGGGATATTATGGATATTATATATATATATAGGAATAATATGCCTTCGTGGAGAACTTTCGAAGGGGAACTGGCTCGTGTTCACGTTACACATGGGGAAAAGAATAAAAACCAACGATACAGCCAAACCCATTCGCCTGGGTTTGAACCCAAGCCAAGACATACTACCAGTATTCACAGGTCTTAACCTTTCGGCCAGTGGTGGGCCTTCTTGGTATAGAAAGTAGGAAATTTTGGATGTATGTTTGGATATACTAATCTACGACGTTTTCAAAACCAAAATAATTTGCATTTCGAAACTTAGCATTTCTTTTTTTTTTTAAGTGATAAAAATTGATTTAAATGAATTTTTGCTGAATGTTTCCAGATATTTTGTTTGTTTTTAAATAGAAATTTCTCCAAATTTGATTGATTTAAAAATCTTGAATGTTTTTAGAATTTTTTTTATTGTTTTTAAATAGAAATTTCTCCAAATTTGATTGATTTAAAAATCTTGAATGTTTTTAGAATTTTTTTTAAATAGAAATTTCTCCAAATTTGTTACAAGCATAATGCATAAATTGCAAGAGATAAACTGAAGCCCGTTTAAGTTATGAAGTTATACTTGCATAAAGATTAATATAGGAGAAATTTAAAATTATTAAAACTTTTTCTGGGGTCTGAAATTTAGGCGCATGCCAAGTAAATCTTTCATGTAATTTCGAAATCAAGTGAAATTTAAACTAAGGATATTTGCCACTAACAAATTCCTGTTCTGCATGAAAATCTTTCTTATGAGACTGAAGAGTAGTCTGTATAACTTAAACATCGCTCATCCCAAAACTAGCTTCAAAAATACTATATCACCCACCACGATTGAGAAATAAATTATTTTTCGTGGAGAAATAGCATTCTTAAGTAAAAAATCACGGTTACTAAAGAAAATGTTTGTACCACAGCGCAGTTACAAATGTACTGTTATAATTAGTTACACAATCACCGTAATATACACAAGCCTTATCATATAAAAAAATATTAAGAGTTAAATGAAAGTATTCTTACGATAGCGAGGAGCTAATAACTAACACCACAGACTTAACATTGACTCATACAAAACAAGTTTAAAGGCAGTTTCGTTTTTAAATGCGAATGGCTATTTTTTTTATTTCTGTGGTTTATGTTATAAATTGAAAGAAATGAAAGAAAGAAAGAAAAACTGGCCAGAATTATCAGCGCGCAATAATGGGAAGATCTAATGAAGTTGAGATGAAGTTAGATTAATCTAAAGGCTAGGCCTTGCTGAAATTTGACCAAGTAAAGTTTACCAACTTTTTAAATAGAAATGGAATAGTAGAGGAGCAGACTATAACATATAAAAAATGCTACCTTTACATAAACATATTATGCCTGTTGAGAAATATATATGATGTAACGTCTTGGACAAATGAAAGATTTATTTATCTTTAGTTTTATCTAAAGAAGGGTTTCGTTTAACTGTTTGTTAAGGGTACATGGGAAATATCGACTGGCGAAATGCAATTATTTCGAGGCAAAAGTTATTAGGGAATAACTTTTCTCAAAATAAATGTAAAACTCTAGATTCTTTATTTCATTTAAAATAGACAGATTGTAGATTATATAAAACGCATAAAATATGTAAATTAAAAATAAGCCTAACGTTTTTAGAAACCAATTGTTTAATTTATCTTACCTTTGACGAATCTTTTGCGACAGTATGCTAGTTTGGTACACTTTTGTTAAAAATTACTACATCAAACTCCTTCAAATGTTGCATGATGGTTAAAAATATATCATTTAAGAATAACTAGCTGTATTTTACATTTTACTTAAAAAGAAAAAGTATTAAAAATAAATTAGTAAAATGTTTGGAAAATCATAGAAAAAAATGATATTGAATTTTTAATATATCCAAAACTAATGATTATAAATGTTATGTTTGGCGCTGCTATATATATGCAGGACATAAAATTTTAATCGTTTCAAAGAAATAGTTAAGATAAACAACTGTGGAAAGTTTAAACCTTCCAGGCTGAAAAGTGTTCAAGAAAAGCGTACCGAAAGAAAAAAAAAAAACCCGCATTTTGAGGAAAACTGAAAAAAAAAACCCTATTTAAACACCAATAATTTATAAAAAAATCATTTTAATATTTTCCTGCACCATAACCTACTTGAATTGACATTTCTATCTAGTTGGTTTTGTTTTATTTGACTTATATTTTTTAAAAAGCTTTTAGTGAGCGTGATGGACCTCGCGAATTCTCTCACAATCTATTTTTTGCAAAGAAAGTTTATCATATAAATTCCTGGTTATATACCTAATAATGCCATTAATTTATTTCAGCTTTGTACACCATCATTAAAACATATTATCGTATCTAATAAACCTAATTTTAATGTGACGACACTCACAAAAACGGTTTTTTGGTACGCGTGTCCAGATGCAATTATCAAAACTTTCATTCGGGTTTTGAGTTCTTCCATGAATATTGGACAGTAGTTTCTTGTCAGAGAAACTTCTAAACGCACAGCTAATAAAACAGGTTCTGGCAAAGAATCTTTATGAGCATACGTTTCACCAGCTGATATGTCTTTATTGTTGCCACACCAGACATCTGTCCCTTCTAAACTGGAGGGCTTGCTAGTACTTGTTTACATTTTATAATGAAAGATTTCGGTCTTTTAAAATTTCGAAACATGCATAAATTATATGTTTTTGGAATCGTCTCAGGCTATTTTATTTTTTTAGTCCAAAATTTAAAATTTGAAAATTTGTATTCCATATGTCCCCCAATTTTTTAGGCAATTTCTCAACATTAGTTTATATCTTTGATTCCCCTTAAATCAATGGATGATGCTGAACAGGAATGCTGTACCTAACTTTAGTACTTTTAAGTTTATGAAAGCAATCATATCTCGGCGAAGGAAAAAAAACAATGCAGGACAGTTAATTAGGGTTATTAAAATTTTAATAATGGGCGGCTATTTTCTATCTCATGCACTTTCGAGTTTTATCTGAATAAAATCACAGGACGCCTATAATATTATGCTTTTTATAACGGATACGTCCCGCTGTTGAGAAGGATACCTAAATTAAAATAACGATTATTGGAGGTGCTAAGGCGACAAGAATCAGCATAATTTTCATAAATTTGTAGGCATAGTTTCGAAGGTTTTGGAAAAAATGTAGTCTTGCAAATTTATGAATATTAAGGTGATTATTATTGTCTTAACACCTTCAATAAGAATGCTTATTTGAGCTGTTTTCTTTAATGGCTGATCTTATTGATAAATACAACAGCAACAATTCTAGCTCATTAGATACCATATATATTCTTGGATATATTTTGAATATATTTATGTATGTATGAATACTATTAGAGTAAAATAAAACTCTCTACAGAATATAGGAAAAAGGAAAAATGAGTAACAGCAGTCGTAGCAGATGATATCATAGTTATCGATCACGATACGTAATTTAAGTGTACGTAATCTGGAGTATATTAGCATTGCTAAGTGTTTTCTTAAAATTAAATTAGTCAGTCGTAAAAATATATGAAATATACATATATTAATCTTTCGTTTCAAGTGACTTCTATCGAAATACAAAAGTACTGTAAACAAAAATATTATTCGTTTTACTTCGAAAATTTTTTTTTTGCTTTGAATTGTTTTAATTTACGTAACCGAATTGCATTATTCTCTATATTAAACTGCTTGAAAATATAGATAAATTTATAATAGCATTTTCCTCTTAGTAATGATATGGATTATTTCCTTTCCTGCATTTTTTTAACCGTCTTAAGACTAACCTTTGTCTTTGTTAGCTGTGGCCGTCGTCACCGATGTTATCTAGGTTAATCAGAAGTTGACTATATCTTTATCAGTCAGTGAGTGTGACACTGGCGACTCTGTCATTTGCAACTACATTTATTCCCCCAAAATAATACAGTATAAATAAAGTGTAATCGTAGTAGCACAAAAGAAATAGTTGACGAACCAAAGCGACTAAAAATAAACTGGCCCCAAAAAAGAAGAATAAGCATTTCATACCTGAAAAAAGTTTTTTTTTGCATGGAAGTAAAATGATACAGAGAGCTTAACACAAACAGCTTTATTAAAGAAGTTATTATTTTTTATGAAAGATACGTACACCTTACAGAGCTCTGTAAAGGAAGTATTCTGGAAGCTGAGTCTTTTGAGTGGGTAAATAGTGAACATAACTTAACCGAAGCTAGAAAGAAGGCATGGAAAAAATCATAAATGAAAAATATGAAGATTAAATAATCGAATGCAGACAGTCTTATGGGCGCAATAGTACTTTAAAAGCTATTTTTCTATGATTGAAATAAAAAGAAAAACTGGAAAGAAAGGCAATCCAAGCGAAGAAACATCTATTGAATTTTTTAAGGACCTTTGTGAAAGGAGTATTTCTTTTATCAACGTTATTGAGTATCGAGTTTATCCTTTGTGTGCCTGCGGCGACAGCTTCTATTGAACGACCATTCTTCATGATAAACAATGTATAGCTCTTTAATCGGAGCAGGATGCTAGATAGTAAAGGACTTTCATTGTTTTTCTTAAATCAATAATAAGTTAACATGTATTGATTTTTTTAAACATTAACTTTGTGTATTCAAACAGAAAATTTCTAGCAGAAATAATTATTATCAAAGTAAAGACTAGTAACTTCGCATTCAAATAAATTCAAATAAATTTTTATGCACCTTTTTAATATTTAGCATCAATTGGCATTTAAATCTTGTATCGTACATTTATCATTTATAATTATTGGATTTATCACCTACTTTTAGCAAAATATTTTTCAACAGAATCATTAGAACAAACAGCCTTATTGAATTTCTTCACGATTCCGGTTACATTCCTTCAGAAACATTCACTAAGGCCTTTAGTCTTGGAAACTTTATAGCCCTAACTGCTGAACGATTAACCATTCATAACTCCTATGTTACAAGTAGCTTGTTTGTATTAATTTAATTAATTTTATTATAATTGTATTCATTTTGATTAATTTTATTATAATTGTATTAATTTAATTACAGACTGCTATTTCAAATTATCTATTCCATTCTGACTTTACTAAGAATATGTACAGGAATACGAAATTTTTCTTTAGCTGAAAAGAAACATTTCATAAATAAATCTGTTTTAAATCACAACAAAGCCATGAAAGACAGAGATGTATCAGTTCAATAACCTAATACCCCACATAATAATAACATGGCTTGAGAAATATCTGGATAATAAAATATACAGGAATACATAGAATTGGTATAAACTGTAGAAGAATAAATATCATACAGTTTTCTGTAGTCAAAAATGTTCCGTATAATTCCTTATGAAATTATCTGATAGAGTTCTGTTAAAATTACGAAGCTAAACTTTTTAACTAAAGAATCCTTTAGAATTATTGTATAATTTTCCATAAATTTGGTCAGAGATTTCCTAAAGAACGGTATAAAATTTTACGTATAGCTTCTATAGCGTTATGGATAGAGATTCTATGGAGATTCGTGTAAATATTTTACAGAGATCTGTGCAAAGGTTCTATAAAATTTTAAGAGTTTTTAAAGGTCACACATTTAGAATCATATATAATGTGGGTAGCATTAACTGATATAATACTATTAAAAATATCAGATTCTATTTATAGAACACTGGCTTATAATTCTGAAGCATTCTAAACAAGTTTCTTTGCTTCAATCTTCTCTAAAAGGTACATAGAAACTTTTGATTATTTAAAAGCGCTTTAAAATCACTAAAATTTTCTTTGGAGAGTAAAGATAATGCAATAAATTTAGATTTTGTGTGGAATGTTTTAACTTAATTTAAATTCTAAAATGATTAAAGGAGGGGGTTAAAATTTTAATACCATTTTGATTTAAAAATACATTTAAATTAAAATAAACACGTCTTATGCGGTATTTCTCCCGCCTTCTTAGCATGCCTTCGTGATGTAGTGGTCAGCACCCTCGGCATGTATTCGAGAGGTCCATCATTCGAGTCCCGGCGAGGGCACTGCTCATTTTTCCTGTCTCCTGCTTCAAAAAACAGTCTTAAACGATAGTTTAGTTAGGAAACCATTTAACTTATCAGGAATACATATATAAAAATTAAAGTATTAATTCCAGGAGTTAAAATTTTATATTTAACCGCATAAATTTAATTTTAATGAATTTTATTAATTAAGCATTTTTGAATTGCTTTTACGAGACCTAAATTTTGTATTATAAAGCAGTATCGTACATAAAATTGGACAAAATGTTGCATAAATTTAGAAGCTAAGCAAGCTTTAATCTAGACGAAAAATGGAAAAGTGTATCTATTTGCGCTTCTGTACCTCGTACGGTAAATTAAAAACGGCAAATTTGCTTTGCGTAGAATTTGAAATATTTGCAGATTTCTGCGGAATACCACTCTCTGAAGGCTTTATAGAGTTTGTATATGATATTGAAAAGCAACATTTTTGTAGAATTATGTTCTGTCAAAAATTTCTAAATTTTCTATAGAATTTTACAGAGGAAAACTTCTGTAGTGATTGCCTATAAAGTTCTGTAGAAGTTTCTACAGAGCTGTATCAGATTCTACAAAGCGTTTTGTACGTAAGAGTATTCCTTTTTAAGTAGATTAATGATTTGACCTCGTCGGAACATGGAAAGAAAGACAGTTTTTTAAGAAATTGTTAAGTGTGTGACTCTTTCTCTTCTTGGATAACCCTAAAGGAAATGATTAAATTCTTGAAGAGCAAACCACTTCCCTCATTAGAGATGGCCAGCTTGCCTTACATGCGTTAGCAGAAGCACGTGTTGGCTTTGAGGGGAACACTGAAACAACGTTTTCATTTGTCACCATATTTATAATGAAGCAAATCCAAAAGCTGAATGTTAAGCTGCAAAAACGGAATTTTTTTTTGTTACCTTTCACACAGGAGAACGTGACTTGCATGTTCAGTATAAATCACGCGTTGGTTTTTCCATGTGCACTGAAAGGCATTTGATCTTAGCTGCCGATAAACTAATCGGCGTTGCTTGAACCAAGGCAAATATTGAGTTAACTTTAAACGAATAGACAAACGAAACAAGGCTGCCAACACTCAACGTGACCTTTGCACGCTCTTTCGCAGAGCACGCGCCAATTTTCAGACAGGAACATTTGTATTCAAATTATAACTATATGATTTTATTTGTTTGTAATATTCAAGGACAAATTATAAATCTACTTTCAGACAAGAACCAGTTGAAACAGCTCTTTTTAGATCTTTGTCAATTTTTAAATTCAAAAGATTATTTTCTAGTTAATTCTATGAAATAAGAACAATAAAACAGAAATCTGCGATCTTTCTACTGAGATCGGCTTCAGAAATGCATTAAAATACGCACATCTGTTGGCAAATTGGCAATGTGTAAGTTCAAATAGGATTCAACTCAACGCTTCGATATGCCAATGGACGTGTAGTGAACCTTATATAAAAGAAGCTTATCATAGAGCCGTGGCAGCAATAACATAACCTGATGCTATTTGCATATTATTCGTTCAATAAACTAATGACTTAAAAGGCTTAATTATTTATCATGCACTCATAATTGAAGTCAAAAAGCACATTGTGGTTAGTATAAATAAATTCCTTTTCCGCTTTTAGACAAATACATTATCGCGACGTTATATATTTTAATACATGCTTTTTGGTCTAAATGCTCGTTTTTGATTCCTAACTAAAAGGAAATTTCTTCCTAAAAATCAGTATCCTTTTCTGCTAAAAAAATTTAATTTATCTGTGTAAACAAATGCTTCAAACTACTAGCATATTTTAACACAAAAATGATTCTCCAAAAAGTAAGAGGTTTAAAAAGTAACTTTAAAATATTCATTTCCATATATCGCTTTAGTCATTTTGAAAAGAGAAATTTGAAAATCAAGCTCTTAGAAATCCAATCTAAATAATGGAAGATAAATTTATGAATATATGTTAATGATTCAATTCTGTCCTGAAATAAGAGTAAAATATTTGCTCATATCTACAACATTCGTAAATAACTATATTCGTAAATAACTATATATTTATGATAACTTTAAATGTAATTATTTGTCTCTGAGAACATTATTAAAGCCTATGTGAAAATTCGCAAATTCACAACAAAGCATCTTTTTAAATACAGCCATAAGGAGAAAAAATTGTTGAGATATTGAATACTGAGGAATAAATAGATACGACAATGCATTTTACTGGTTTATATTTTTCTCTTAGCTTATAAGGCTTTCTGTCAAGTTAAACGAATTTAATTTTAGATATTCACTTTCTTCTTTTTTAAATCAAGAATCTTTTCGAAAATACAAAAAAAGTTATTGTAAAAGATGACGATGCTCTCGCTAGAATTGCACTAGGTCGTAACTGATCCTTGTTTTCCATTGCTTTAAGTCAATGATTTAGAAGCCTTGTCGAGCCGCTGCAGTCAAAATTAAAACTTCGAGTGTAGTTAGAACTAGATGGAAACTTGCTGAATTCCTATTGTAGATCATATTTATATTAACATTTGACAGTAGCATTTTGAATGAGAGTTAATGAATTTATCTGTGTAAAGTCAGAAGTTAGAAGAACTGCTAGCTTGTAAATATTTAATAACTGTTACCGAGTTTGTAGATAAGTTATTTTGAGAATGTTGACAGGCAAAAGCAGAACTTAAGTTTGTAATTACTTTTAGGTTTTGTCTGACGTATGGGACTCTAGTTTGCAACTAACTAGTTTTAAATTTATGAACTTTTGTTTATACAGCTAAATGAAATTCTGGGGTTTCGATAGCTCTCAGAAAAGTGCTGTCTTACATTTGATACCTCTCCTTAAATTATAACCTGAGTGCTAGCGAAAATTAGAAAATTAGTAGAAAGCTATTAAAGTACAGATTATAAAAGTGAAAAGATTAACAGATAAAAAGAAAGAAAACTTAAGTTAAAAGGCGTAGTTATATAAGACGCAAAAAAAAAGATTGTTTACATCACATCAATAAACTAATTAGCTCCAAACTAGGAAAGGAAGAACTATTATGAATTATAATAAATTACTTTTATTTTTTAATACACAAACTGAGTTAGTCTTTTATTTCATTTTAAATGTATTTTGAAGTAAAAACAAACATTAAATGAGAATGTTTAATCTTTTAACGAGTTATTTTTATTCAGAGTTTAATTAATTTTGATTGGTTTGATTTAATTAATTTCGGTAATTGAAGAAGAGGTAATATTGATTCAAAAAATAAGATTATTTGGAGAATTGATGAGCTTGGTAATTCGTGCAACTGTAGTTTAGAAAGAGAAGGAAAGGATTATACATATTTTTATGTTAGAGTGAAAATTTAACTGTTGAGAAAAGGGAGATAAAACTAATATAAATCATCATATCCCTCCCCTTTAAGTTAAAAGCATCAAAGAAATCAACGACCTCATCTCGAACGTTCTGTTCAAAGTTAGAAACAGAAAATATTGGAAGAACCATCGTAAACAAGTGATATATATTTCGTTAAGCTGAAAACTCACGGTTATATTTACTAAAAATCAGATCTTCCAACCAGATTTACAGCTGAGAGCTAGCCACGTAAAGCAACAAGGCTATTTACCCGTCTTCCAGAATAAATATAATATATATAGTTGACTTTTGAGCATTTCCTAAGGTGCTGCCAATCAAAGTGGGTTAAGATAGGCAAATAATCCACCCTCCCTTGATTAAAATACCCCAAACCAGCCTAATGACTCTTGAACAGCGCAAACTGTAGCAAAGTTACGCTGAATTTTTCAAACGTTGAAAAATGTTTTGGAAGTTTGTGACAGTTTAAAAAGTTACACACAAATCTTCTTGCTAAAAGTATGGGAAAATTGCGAAGATGTATGTACTAAACGCATAACGTGTATATAGATACTAATCTGTTTTATTATTTCAATGACATATGATGCGTCCAAATTTATTAAAGCTTTTATTTATTATTTTTGTTGTTATTAATACATATCATATACAATGCTTTTAACACAGCATTTGTTGATACTGATTGACAATTTAATTTCGCAAAGAGAATGTAAACTTAAGTATTGATAAATATAGTTACTGAACTGTAAATATTTTTTTTAGCACCAGAGGGGCTATTAGTCTCGAGCTCACTTTTACGTCCGTATCAAGTTTCAAATAAATAGATGCTGCCACAAAATTATTTCGCCATGTATTATTTTTAAATAAGCAACACAGCGAATATAAAAAATGCATAGCACCACTATATCGAGAATTCTCAAAATATACTGTTTTTAAAACTTTTATGATTTCGCTGTTGAGTTTTATGAGGCGTAGGAGTAAAGTTTAATAATCAGGTTAAAAAGATTAAATTTGTGTAAAGCACAATGTTAAGAAAACTGAATGCTGATTTGATGAACCAAGTAAGGACTGAAAAAAATAAGCAAGTGTATGGCAACACTTAAAACTAAGTCGAGAATTCTAAAAGTATGTTGTTTTTAAAAATATTTTGATTTTTCTGTTGCATACTATGTGGCGTATGTGCGAAGAAAATAATGTTTGTTAGCAGAAGTGAGTTCAAGAGCAGACTGATAAACTGTAAACTCAGCAAGGGCATAAAAACATTAAAGCAAACTATCTGCTCAGAATGTTTTTCCGAAATATGACCGTTTTCTGATTTTTTTTCTTTATGATTTCCTTCATAACATTTTCCTTTCATATTTACTAAAAGCCAGAACATAAAATATGCATAGCATTCAAAATAAGCGTTACACGATTAATTAATTGACAAGGCTTCTACGTTATACAAGATATAAAAAATTCCACCCAGGATATAAATAGAAAATATTTTAGAGAATAAACACCGTACATGGAATTTCGACTATGCACGAATCAAAAACTCCCGCTTTTCCAAATGTCACCCCGTATGTAAACCCGTGTGAGTAAATAACTTTCTTTACGTGTCCGGAAAAATTTTCATTCAACTGCTATTAGAGACACACCGCTGCTATGATAGAAACATTTCATAAGAATGTTGCTCCATCGTTCATAAAAGCAACAAACAAAACAATTCAAAATTCAAATTCATACCAATATTTTCGCTAAAACTCTTTCATGCTCTTTATCCCAACATTTATTTTTCGACAACTAAAATCTGCTAATCCAATAGAATTTTCTCCATTATTACAGTTATGGGGAACATTTTATGAAGGAAAGCACACTATTATTATTATTAAGCGCACTTAATCGACGAATTTCGGTTTCGATTCTTAATGAAAGAGCATTATTTAAAAATTAAAAAATAAGTGCTTATTACGTACCGGCACAGTAAATAGTAAGCAACATACTTTTATCTTGTCAAGTATTTTAAGTCAATTAGTAAGTTTTTATGATTTAAGTCTTTATAATAACTTCTGCTTCTCTGTATTCCTCAGAGATGCAAAATAGGTTCTAGCGTAATATCACCTAAAGGCGGGCTCTAGCCGTTTATAGGCGTTGGCCATTACTAAGGCCGGATGCGGTGGTCTCTTTACCAAAGAGCGTCTATGCAATATGGACAATACATATTATTTGTCTTTACTATGAAGGTACCTTATGGGTGGACCACAGTTACCTCCTATGAAGGGACGGACAAATTATGTCCATGCCTTCCCCGGGATTCGATCCCGGGCCCTTTGGCACCGCAGTTGGTTTCCGTAACCACAATACCGTCTGAGCGGCGGTTCTTTTGTGCTTAAACTGAGGATTTTGAATCTTCAGATTAGAGCTTCTGTTAATCGCGTCTTGCTCTTAGTGTTTTCGCCAACTTTGCTTAAAATTTATATTGCAGGTTTAGCATTCTCATCAGCCAATTTTTTAAATACGCACCGGTAAAATTTTTGAACTAGCTCATTCTACATATTTAATGTGCAATCTTAGACTACATTATCAACATTTGAATTTAATCGTTTATTATGTTTATTTGAATATCCACAAGCAATGGAAATTTCTTCTGGAGTACAGGTTTTGCCTGTTCTAATACATTAAGACTAAGTAAAAAAGCTTATTTAAAACTTCTTCTGTATTTTGTGAGTTTTTTTATCAAGTAGCAATAACTTGCTACTTGTCTATTAAGATCTGCAGGACTTTAGTTTCCAGTTACGATACAAACTATACTGAGAAATTTTAAATGTTGTTCCAAAATTCAAGAATACTTTATTTATACTGAATTTGTCTTTTAATTGGAATGTTTCAATTATAAGTATTAATTTCTTCCAGATACGAATATGAAGCAGTAAATGCATTTAAGCTGTTTATCAGATTTTGTTTGTGCTTATTGTTTTTAAGCGTAATACATGTATTTTTTTAACGATAACAAAATTTTCTCACATATTCAGCTCTGTATCACAACGCAGTTTTAAACTGGAAAAATAATTTTCCGATTCATCTCAAATTTTAATACCATCCATTAAGTAATCAAAACTACATTAAAATTAAAAACGTACCTGTTATCTCTATCGCTGAAAGTAAATTTTATGGACAAGAAATCTATAGCTTAAATAAATAATATTGAATTTGCGTGCTACAATTGCTCATTTAGAAATTTTCTTCTCGTTCATGAATGGAAGTATGTTACTGAGAAGTAATCATGAATGGAAGACTGTTACTGCGTAGTAAGTGTGCGAAATGTTTCTATTATGTAACTGATAGGCTCAGTCATGCAATATTGATTTATGTTATTACACACATGAAAGACCGAACAGAAAAAACATCTATTTAAAGAGAAAAAGAATTGCTCTCACCTTTTCTTCGTGATAAAAGCTATTTGATAGAAAACGTTTTGGAAAAAGAGTTTGTTTCGATAATAAATTGCCTACTGTAGCTTTTACAAAGCTTTCATGAGAAACATTCTACGAAAAGTTTCTTAATATAAAATTAGTAATTGAGAGCATGTTGATAGTAAATGAGGTGATTTGGTATTAAGATAAAATTCCAAGACGTGATTTAGTAGTAGATATGTTTTAAGCGCTGTGTAAGCTAAAAGTACTAGTTGGGTACTCTAAAACAACCAGGAAAAGTTTTCTTCGTTAATCTGGTCAAAGTTTCGTATTATACTTGCAGAGACATTAGGTATTTATCGGAGCAGTAAGCGTGAAGAATAAAAAAAGCCATTCCTTCCGAAACTCCAGATTGGTAGCTGAACATACTTCCAGTCACCCCACCAGAAAGGCAAGGCATAAGGGTAGAAAAAATTCCTTACATTCTTTCCCACTTGAAGGGCGACTGGGGAGGAAGGGACCCAGTCGCCACATTCTGGAGGGGATTAATTATTGTTCACCGCACTTTTGCCCGGGTGCTATTTGTAGAGTCATAGAATATTTTGGAGCAGGAAACATGAAAAGTGAGCAGTACCTTCTTTGGGATTCGAATGATGAAAGCTGGATGTGCTTCCAATTACAGCACGGAGGCAAGTGGTAAGGAGGAAGAAAATTTCTTACAAACAAATCGCATTATGGAAATGAATTTAATTGTTCCTGAACACATTTCAAATTAGGCACTGATAAGCTTTACAAAGGTTAACCTAAATTACTCATTACAAAGGCTAATTAAACATCATTTAAGATACCTAAACTCTGGGGCTCAAAATAACTCAAGGGCCTACTTATTCCGGGTATGGTGCAGCTGTGCGATGAAGATTTAAGCAGTTATTCGAAGTTAACTATCGCAGAGCATAATGACAAAAAGCACATTTCAGCGTTATTACATTAAGTAATTTCCCCACCCCATAAAAATGACAAAAACAATTCTTTTATAAATAATAACTACAATTACAGCTATCTGTCGGGTAGTATGAGCTCTCTCAGAGGTAGTCATTCAAAGAGACAATCACGTTTAACCTGACACTGAAATGCTCTTCGGGATAAACATTTGCCTGACCGATGGGAAGAAATAATGAGGAGTTAAGACTGACTGATTTACTTTCCAGATGCTACCCTCATTCATAAAGTCCATTACGACTACGAAAATTTCCTAGTTATTCTTATCATAACTCTTCAAAATATTTTCAGTGTAGAGACAATATCTGCGTTTTCTGTATACGACAAACACCAAATGCTACGATTTTTTTTAATAATTACTTAAAATATATCTAGCATGTTGTAAAATGTAGAAAATTCTATTTAAGATCAACAGAGATAGGGGGTTATTAAATGTGCAGATTTGTTTTAATAAGAATTCAATTGCAGCACACTTTCGCTTATCTTGCTAACGCAAAAAAGTGATGAGTTATTATGCATATTTAAATGTCCTCTGGTCTAGATTTGTTTTATATGTATATGTAATTTAATCCTCAATTTCAGATCTAATTATCTAGCTTTTTTATGCTCAGTGACTAGTTAAAAAATGTTAAAAATTAAATTAATGATATTGTAAATATTCTGATTAGAGACAATTAATTTATTTATCAATTAGTTAAAATGTAAACTTTCCTAATAACAGTGACAATTAGACAAGAATACATTTCAATATTCATTTTCTCCTAATATATATACAAATAAATAAATGCTATTTCTGCATGTTTTTTAAATATTTTATTAGGAAGGCTTCTATTCCTATGCAGTAAAAAGGAACTTTGTAACTGAAAATCTTTATAATAAAACCTCTTAGGGAGCCACCGCCAAGATAATTGTGAGAAGTTTAACTTTTACAGACAGACGTTTTGGTTAAAAGTCGAGAGCAATGCAGCAAGTAACTGAAAAATTACGATGCTGTAAATGCTGATGAATCTGCTATTACGTACGTTGACGCTAAAAAACCTCTTATGGTCTTTGAATAAAAGTTTGAATATTTATGACCTGCCTTCGTGGTGTAATCGGAAGTAAGTCCGGTTAGCAATCGGGAGGTCTGGAGTTTGAATCTTGGAGATCCCTTTGTTGATTCCTCACGTTTTCGGCTCTGAATAATCAAAGCCATTGTACATTGGCGCCCGAACACTGCTGGATAATAATTTGTCACGACCAGGGTTTGGCATTTGAGTTCCCGTCTACCAAATCGCCCTTTAAGTGGGGAAGAATGTCAAGTATTTTATTCCTCCCTATTGTGTGCTTCAAAGTGTAATTGGACACAAAACCGGCGTGCAATCAGAAGGTCCAGACAATTTGAGTTTTTTCATATTTTCTGCTTTCACAAATCTAATGACTCTACAAATAATTGAGTAAATTTAAAAGACTGAATCTGTGTGGTATTTCGAGCAGCATTATATTAGAAACCAAAAAGAACTAGTATTCATTGCGGCAATAACCATCGTACATATGAGAATTTATCATCCAGTGTAATTTATGCCATCATAACGTTAGAAAAAAAGATAATCTATTTTAAAGGAGCTAAAATCATGGAATTAAAAATAGCAAATAATCAATAGGCATTTTGATGGATGAATGAATTATCTTTAGAATTTTGTCACAATTATATACCCATTTCTGATGCCGTAAGTAGGTAGTTTCGTAGAACTATATTCCATTATTTTCATAATGTCATCTGACGCTATTGTCGTAAGATTCGTTATGCACAGAACTTTGCTTTACTTTGCTCGTAGGCGTGGAAATAAAATAATAAGGTAAAACACCCGCCAACTTGCTTTTAATTAGACGAATTGATTTCCTCATTCGCTTTTGTTTTAGAGCTGTGATTTTCGTGCTTTGTTAAGTAATCCATTTTACTTAATAAAGAATGAAAAGAGAATTAATTTGATAAAAAATAGTGAATGGCGTTAAAAATAATAAAAAGGAATCTTATTTTATGGAAACTGAACATTTATCGTAAGGAATAAATAAATGACATTTTAAATGAAAACTAATCCTATTAAAGATCCACATTCCTATCACTGTATTTCTTTACTTTTGACTAATCTTTTGAAATAAGATTATTTTTCCACATCTTAGCCTTTTTTTTTAATTGAAAAAATTTGCTTTCTTTTTATCCTTAACAACTGCATCCCATTAGTGACTGGGGAGCTGAATTATGATCCCCTAGCAGTTAGTCAGTGGTTCGTTTCTAGTGAATCTCGTGAATCTGAATCTTATTTTGAGTTAAATCGTTGATGGAAATTCAATTATTCCTGAAACAAACGAAGAATAATGATGTGTATAATAACAAGCAAGTAAAACTCATAACCTTATAAGGTATTTCTCTCTCTTTCTTAGCGTGCCTTCGTGGTGTAATTTTCCTGACATTAAAAAAATCTTAATGACTCTACAGTGACGCCCGAACTAAAAGAGATGGTGGATGATGATTCTTCACCAACCATTCGCCAAATCCTGGTGGATAATAATTCTCCACCATCAGGATTTGGCGACTGGATCCTCTAATCCCCAGGCGCCTTCCAAAAGAGGGAGTATATAAGGTATTTCTCCCGCCTTCTTAGCATGCCTTCGTAGTGTAATGGTCAGCACACTCGGCGCGTATTCGAGGGGTCCGAGGTTCGAGTACCGGCAAGGGCATTGTTAATTTTTCATGACCTCCTGCTTCGAAATATCCTAATATCAGTAGAACCTTTATGATTGTATCCGAACAAAATTAACCCTTTGCTGTCGTATGTCTACTCTCAGCCAGCCACAAAGCATTTTTATCGTTCCAGTCGTAATGTTTGCTGTCAGGTACCACAGCAAAGAACCATACTGATTTTATATTATATTAAGTTGACAAGCTTCATAATCTTGCATATGATATATTACTCTTCGTTCAACGAAGATTATGTTACAAAAGCGTATCGACTTAATACGACAGAAAGGTTAATAGTTAACCATGGATTTGTACGAAGGTGAAAGAAGCCGTTTTTTGACGTTCAAGTGGTTGTGTTCTGTGTCACATTGCTTCTGGAACACATTGTTGTGGAAAGAGGTATGCTTCCGTTGAATTGCTCGAAGGGAGAAGAATGTGACGCTTGCACTGCAAAGAGGCAGCTGTAGTTATTGAATGAGTAGGAGATATGTTTGGATCAACAGTAATGCAATTTTGTTTGTAATATATCGTTTTTAGGTTAGATTATTTTTTTTATGTAATATTACGTTAAGTTTATTTAGAAGGATCTGGCTCCTAAAGATTTTATCAGCAGCTGAACGAAAGGTAAAATGTAACACGCAGTTACGATCTAACATTATTCTTGTATCCTGAATTATAGTTTCTTATACTATATAAATTTCTTTTTTTTCTTTTTTCTTTCTAATATTACATAGAAGGATTTGTGACTAGAACAGTGAGGAAGTAAGTATCATAAACTGAATTTAGTAGTTTGAAATAAAGCTCTGCAAGTTAAAAGAAAAGTAGAAATCAGAAAACTTGATTTTCCTACATGTTCGTTCTTTCGTAATTCAGTCTCGGCTTATTAAACTACTCTGTTATGATTTTAAATGAAACAAAATTATCTAATTTCTGTGACTTTATTGTTGCAAGCTACGTAAAATTTTACAACAGCACATATTTTGAGATTAGCCACACTGCTGTATGGCTAATCTCATAACAGAGTAACAATAAAGTCACAGGAATTAGATAATTTTGTTTAAATTATAATATTTATTAATAGATCTTGCAGATAATAAGGGTTCTCATTTTAGGTCAGAATCTCAATGTTTGTATTTTTTCCTTTTATGCTCTTAAAGAATGCATCAATACATTTTGAAATTTATACTTCGTAGAATCGTGGAGAGAAGTGAGCAGTTAGCTGCAGAGTAGACCTTACGGAATTCTCAACATAAATCTATAGACCTATGCAAGACCCGATATTCAGTCTTCGCTTCACTGAATCTGTGATTAACAGGTAAAATTTAACTTAGGATAAAATAAATGAAGGGTTTTCCACTGTGAATCGTCATATAGTTGAAGCACTGGAAAAATAAAAAATAAAAATGCATTTTAAAAGCTTTTAAACTATGTGTTAAATTACTAGAGGAATATCTTAAAAACTACTTGGGTCATGTGAAAAATATATAAAGATTGATGATGTAGCTGTAGATAATAATTTGTTGTTACTGGGTGAGATAATCACAGAAAAAGTAGTATTTATTACAACAGAGCTACCTAACTATTAAGATAGGGTCATAAGCAAGAAACTCTGTAATACAGTGAAAACTCTCCTTAAGAAGAAAGGTGACTGAGATAATTATAGAGGACTTTAGTAGATAGGACTTTGGTTTAACAGATAGCGCTATCAAATATACAGATTCGGGTTGCATCAAGAAACCATGTAATAAAGTCATAAGAGAGAGATAGTTTAAAACGGAGATAGTTTAAAATGGCCGTACGGTAAAGTAAACCCGTTTTACCCAAGAAGAAGTTTAATCGCAATAAGCACGCTTTGTTGCTTACATGCAAGTAAGTGTTAGGTGCTAATGAAAACAAAAGGGATTATCTTTCGAATTATGCTCAAAATTCGTTCAACATTGCATTCATTTCTGGGAAAATTTAGAATATCTTTGTCTGGATCACAGGGAAAGTTATACAATGCTTATTTGACAGTTTATACCTCAAAATCATTTTGCATCATCAAAACAAGACACAGACTGTAGTTTACAATATCAGTCACACTTCGGCATTCAGATAAAGTTATGTGCCTTTCAATATCTAAAATGTAAACTCGACGTTTAAAGGAGGCACTCTCGTTTGACTAATCTTTTTCTTGGCTCTATAATCCTATTTTTTTAGTATGTTTATGCATTTTTTGTATGTTTAGTATGTTACATACATGAACATTTTTAATATGTTTTAGTAATACGCTTGACTTCTTTATATAGAGCAAATGACTTAAAATTAAATTATTATTTTATGAAATTTTTTCTCGTGCTTAAGATGAACTAAGTTTACCAGTTCCAAGGAATGAACAACAACGCTTCAGATTCCAGTGTATTTGAAGAACCATTGTAGCGCATTTAAGTTATAATTGAGTATTCCGTATTATAATTTCAATATTAGCAAGAAATTGGGATAATTAATTTCGGTATTGGGAAGAATGATTAAGTGATATGTAGAATAAAGTAGTGATATGTAGAATAAGGACCACCTTTGTAGGTATTAATATTGTCTCGAATACAGAGCGATAAAACGCTAAAAGCTATTACCTTTACAAAATCTAAAGTATTATTCAATGAAGCAGGGATATATAAAATAAAACGTTCTTATAATATGATAAAGTTTTGCACATAACTCGATGCCTGCAAATCTCGCATAAACTGCAGTTTTTTTCTGGTACCCAAATTATGATTTAAATCTTTCAGAATTCTGCGATCCACGAAAAGGAAGGAAGGGAAAGCAATCGAATTTGTCGAAAAAGACTATAAATTTGCTTTGACTTAAAAAATTATTTTCCCGAAAACCTGAAGAACTATTTACTGTAGAACTGAGTAGTAAAACAAAAATTTCCATACCATGATTACATTTTGCGGAGAATTTGATACTTACAAGATGCAGATAAACTGCGGTTTATTTTTGATGTACGAAGGTTCTATAAATCTTTTCAGAATTCTGCGATCGATAAAGAGGGAGAAAGAAAACTCTATCGACTTTGAATAAAATGCAAAACAAAAAAGGAATAATTTCAAACGTTAAAAATAAGGACTATTTAGCATTTTCCTCGAAGCACAATCAAAAGCTTCAAGAAAGGAAACACTGGCAAATTTATCAAATAATATTTCCAGAAGCTACAAAATGGAATAATATTAACGGCATTTAGTTTGAATAAAATACTGGAAGGAAGAGTGTTTGGATATGTTTCAGTTTAAGTTTGAGCATATCTGAGGAATTCCGGTTGAATTCTTAAACCCAGCATTCCGTTTTAGAAACTGCGTGTACTTTTCTGCTCCGTCAAATTCATCTTCACGCATAACATGGAAGCACGTTTCTACTTTGAAACATCTTAATATTTTAACTAATTAACGCCTAGTCTTCGAATATTATGTAGTTGAACTATATTCTTCAATAAATTATATAAAATACTTTCAAGAATATAAACTTCAAAAGCTTTTAAAGCTTTAAGGCTTGGAGAAAAGATAGATTACACTTTTATAAAGGTATTAAAAGTAAACAAATTGCTTATAAGACATAACAAGAGAGAGAATAGGGATCTTCTATGAATAACTTGGAGAACATTAGAATCCAGTATTTTGAGTTATCTGTTGGAAGCTCTTCATAATAGGATTAAATCTTTGTTCTGTAAGAATTGTTTTCTATACGTTCTCCATGAAAGAAATTCAGTTTCTCCATATTATGCAAACATTTCCTTTTTGAGCATTGCCTCCAGACTTTAGAAATGCTTTATAGTTTTTTTAAAGCTGTTTAAATATTTTGTTAACCTGCACCGTTCTGCTGTATCTAGAAGCTTCTGTGAATGTCATGTATGCCATACTAGACTTGAAGCAAGTTATCAGTCTATAACAAATGACAATCTCTTAAGAAGGTTAAAATAACCTTTTCATTCAGTTCTGAAGTCAATGGAAAGGAACTGCTTGTGAGATAGACGAACATCCGTTATTTGCATGGTATTTAAATTAACATAAAATATTCCCATGCAGGTAAAGTAGTCTAAGATTACAACACAAATTAGACAACTTAAGATGGCTCAAGATAATTATGGAGCGTATTTTAAACTTCGACTAGCAAAACTCTAAAGCTAAAGTAACTTAAGCAGAGATAGTGGTAGTAAGAGCAGACGAGTAAAGTAGTTGACATCTAGACGAGGTCTCTAGAAGCTCTGATTTAAGCACTCAAACTCTCTGCTTAAATATACAAACAACTAATTTATAATCAAATTCGCTGAAACAACCTTGTATTTGGCATACATTTACTAAAAACACTCAATCGATTTCGAGGGCAACTACAGGTCCCTCCTCATCAGGAGAACAAAACATCTAGAAAGGGAAAGCAACTTTAGTAACGGCTTTTTTATACCCTCGGGTAGAACCACGCTCGAGGAGGCAACACCATCTATCGGCAAAAATAATAATCAAGAGTTGTGTTAATAGAATTTTAAAAGCGCTAGGAAGGACTGGATTAGACTTAAAATCATTCACTAAACATGCTAAATCTTTGTGAATATGAAAAGCTCAAGAAAATCCAATTCACCGACGGAAGAAGCTTTTTGGATAATTTTTACAGATCCAAAGTCAAAAAAGTCAAAATTGTGATTAAATTTACAACTATGATACACTATTGAAGACTTGTTAATTTCGCCCTTTCGGACATAAGATTCATGTTCCTTGATACGAAACTTTAACGCTCTTTTTGTTTGGCCAATATATCTCAAGCCACACTGACACGATATACTACAAATTCCCCAAGAATTAAAGTCAGAAGCGCAAACTTTTAGAGTCGAACTGTGAATTTTATTGATAGGGGAGAAACTGACCTGAAAATTGAATTTGTGGAGAATCCGTGCAACTTTATAACTAACAGAAGGATAAAATGGAAGCACGACAAGATCATTAATATTATTTCTAACAGTGGAATGTCTTCTATGATGGGAATATGAAAATTTTTTAACAGCTTTATCAATGATCACGGGAGAAATTCCTCGGTCAATAGCAACTGCTTTTAAATAATCGTAATAATAAATGGTTCGACTCTAAAAGATTGCGTTTCTGACTTAAATTCTTGGGGAATTTATAGTATATGGTGTCAGTGCGGCTTGAGAGATATTGGCCAAACAAAAAGTGCGTTAAAGTTTCGTATCAAGGAAGATGAATCTTATATCAGAAAGGGCAAAATTAACAAGTCTTCAATAGCGTATCACAGTAGGAAATTTAATCATAATTTTGACTTTCGGTCTGCAAAAATTATCCAAAAAGCTTCTTCCGTTGGTGAATTGGATTTTCTTGAGGCTTTTCATATTCATAAAGATTTAGCAAGTTTAGTGAATGATTTTAAGTCTAATCCAGTCCTTCCTAGCGCTTTTAAAATTCTATTAACATAATTCTTGATTATTATTTTTGTCCATAGATGGCGTTGCCTTTTTGCGCGTGGTTCTACCCGAGGGTATAAAAAAGCCGTTACTAAAGTTGCTTTCCCTTTCTAGATGTTTTGTTCTCCTGCTGAGGAGGGACCTGTAGTTGCCCTCGAAATCGATTGAGTGTTTTTAGTAAATGTATGCCAAATACAAGATTGTTTCAGCGAATTTGATTGTCACATTGGCGTGTTTCTCTTCTATTCTAACTAATTTATATTCTGTTGAGGACTATAGAAAGAAATTATAAAAAAGTTAGTTAGTAAACATAAAACTTATAAACTATAAAGGACATAATATATCTTAAATGCCGAAAATTGTTATTTGTTTCTAGATATTCTATTACATATGAAGTTTAATAACGTTTTTTATTATCGTTAATTTTTACTTTGTGTCTCTGTTCACAGTTTATGGCATAATGTTTTATTATTCTACCTACTTGAAAGACATTTGGATAAACCAGTCTGACAATTATTTGAGCAATTCTTATAAACATTTTTTAAATATTAGCTTTTCTTTTGATTTGCTTATTTCTTTCTTTAGTTCAACACTATATATTTAATAGATGCCAGAGAAGCACGCAATGTTTTTAAAGTTAGTAAAAATTCAGCCTTAGACTGACATCATATTTAGAGGAAACACCTGAAAAGGAAGAGAAAGATTCAGAAAACGTGCCTGTTAGGAGAATTTAACGTAGAAGCCTCATTCTTGAAAATAAAATAGTCGTTATATTAAAATCGGGAAATTTTAATGTATGATCATAATACTTATCAAATGTGCCGAAAACAAACCGCCTCTAAAACCCACAGCAAAATAACTAGACAATTAAAAAAATATAAAAAATAAAGAATAAACGCTTGAAATGGAAAAAATTGACATAAAAATTAACTAATAAAATTCAAAGTTAAAAAAAATCTGTGAAATTTATAAAATTGCTGTATATTTCAGTTATTTCTTCATCATCAATCGGGCAAACAGCCGACTTCAGTTACTATGAATGAACTACATTTCAAAACTTCAAAGACGCGGGTGAAGCTAAAATTACACCAGAACTGATGATATTCAATAACAGTACTTTGGCCATTTTTCGCAAAGCTATGTGATATCTTTCAGGTTTACTTATATTTTTAAGACCATTATTTTTAAGTGTAAATACTTTAGATGGGATATTGTTAATTATACCATCTTAGAATTTGGTTGTATTTTTTTTACGTTAATGTTTGTTAATGTTTTAATTACAAAAATTATAATAGTCATTTTCAGAAAATTATCGTAATTCGGTTTTTGCAAAGATATTTTCATTACTTTAACGGATTACAACATAAAATATGAGGCTAAAATTAATTTATTAATCTTGGTTTAAAATTCATAATGATAAGGATTAAATTTTAATCAGCCTTTAATTAATGTTGCGTTTTAATAATATCTCATCAACGCAATGAAATGGCATTTGAAATCGTGAATTAAGATTCATTACAAGAGGATTATAGATAAGAGTATTATAGCAATGCATTTCTTGATCTCATTAGGAGAAATAATTTATATTTTAAAAAAGAAAGGCGGTTAAGGTGTAAAGCCAACGTCATCGGTAGCTCAGGTTTGTAATAGGCGCTGGTAATAAACTGATTTCTTTGTTTTGATGCTTTGCGCAGGAACTATAAAGAACATTTAAAGACTAGACTAGACACAATAAAAGCATTGAAAACAGGGTAAAAATAACAATATAATTTGGTGCAAATTAATGAAAATAATGCTGAAAATGTTTAATTAGAGAATCCGCTTTTTGTGTTTTCATTTGAAAGTCTGCGTTGAAACTGGTCTAAAATTGTTTCCATCAATATAGTCATTTGTGACATTTACCACTTTTTAACTCTGAATGTCACAGAAAAGATAAATTAATAATGGGATTTGTGCATTTTCCTGATAATTTAAAGCATAGAAAATTATAAAAGACTGTTTAATACTAGACTATAATTATTTGACACATAAATATTTTTGAAAAATTAATTATAAAAATTTTAGGACTCCATAAAAATTTATAGAGAATAGAAAAGAAACAAAACTGAACTCAATACATGCTCATATTAATAAGTTTTACTTTTATATCTTTCGTCTACATTTCAAAACATTTTTCGTTTAATAAGAAAGAAGTTTTCAAAAACTTGTCTCTCATTAAATAAAAACTTTCAGAAAATAATTAAATCTGAAAATTTTAAATATCCAGCAGAGTTTGATTCAAGCTCTTTTTGAATTTTTAAGCTTTTAAATATCTGTTATGTAAAGAAAAATTTGAAAATTTATAGAGAGCTTAAAACGTCAGTCTTTGTTACTTATAAAAAGATTTGTGATATCTGTCAGTTTTACATTTATTTTAGGACCATACTTTTAATGTGGAAATTGTCTACAGGAGATATTATTACTTCTGCTCTCTTTTAATTTGGTTGTACTATTTTTTTTCGTTATAACAAATCAGACACATAATTCGAAACATTACCATGTTTAACAGTGCCCATGTGATGCCTTCAATGACAAAATCATAACCGACTAAGTTTTACGTCCTCCATGATTAATAACTCCATATACGATCATTTTAATCGGAAGACTCTGAACACCTTGGTTTATTTTCACTTTTCTTCTTTTATTTAGAGCGTATCATACACAAGCAAACTTAAAATCCTCCTTACTTTACAAGATTTAGAAATCTCCTTTGAACAATAAATATTTAAAATAATGCAAGAAGAAACTTTTGCTCCTATTTGCATGCTAATTTTATGGTTGATCTACCCATAAAATCTGCCTTTTATTCTGTGGGTTTCAATAAATTAGAAATATAACATTTTTAACTCCCTTTCCTAATTTATTCAGCTTTCCTCTCTTCTTTTCCAATTACTGATACATACTCTTATACTCTTCGCTTGCTTAGAAACTGCAGTCAAAACCTCCACAGACCGATGATAATTCTAGAGCGAAAGAGCATGCTGCTCGGTAATTGGCTGTACAGAAGTTCCTTTGACATAGCAAATGTAAACACAAATGCAGGGTAATGATTTTTTTAGAGGGTCGTCTCTGTGAGGTTTTGTTGCTTCCAAACAAATTTTAAGTCTACTTCAGATGGAAACAACTACATAGTCTTTTACAGAAATTGATGCGGTATATTAATATTTGCGCAAGTAGTTAAATAACAAATCAGTTGCCTTCACGACAGCCAGGACTAAAGTTTCGTGCTTTGCATTTGAAAGCTTGTAACCTTGAGCAGGTTTTTCATCTTGATTATGAGGCGCTTGCACTGTCTCCCCCTCCAAAAAAAAAAAAGAAAAAACGAAAAAGAATGTCTCAAAATCCACTTTGTATAAAAAGCTTGCGAAACAATATTCCGTAAATTTATGAGACAAAGTAACAAGATCCGAAGCATGCACGTGCAAATTCTTAATAAAAAGTAGTTTCGTTCAATCCAAACGACACTGCGTAAATCACTACTGCTTGAAATACCTATAAGCCATACAAGGATATTTTTCTGTTTGCAGAAACCATTCACCATTGTCCTGAAATAAATTCCTTGTCAGGTTTAGAAGAAAAGTGTGACAGAAGAATTAGGCTAGATCTTCTAAAAATCCACTTCACTCCTTCCACTCTATTCCGCACGCAATCCGCAATATCTTTTACAATATTCATAGCGTGATGGGCTTGGTCCTTTTTTCTAGTAAATGTACGCCTTTCCTCAAAGGGGAGCTCAAAAAACTGAAACAGCGCTTTATATATGTAATACCGATAAATTTATATATCTTAAAAATCTGACCAAACTTATTTTAGAAATTTAAGCTTATGTACCCTACTCCTTTATCTTTTATTTTTATGAAACTTTAATTACGTTTTATAAAACGTTATTTATAGCATAGTTGTTATAAATATCTCATTCACAGTTGTTCGTGTATTAATTAATTTAAAATAAAATTTTGTAAAGAGTTTTGTGCCAACACTTCCGTAGGGATATTTGTACGACTACAAATACCTTGGAATGTCTTGTTTACAAGAAATTCTATCACGTAGTGGTATATATATTATGTATCACTTAGTGGTATATAATTTTGAAATATGTGAAAAATATCTGACATGGAATCTATTTGAAGAAAAAAAATAAAGGTTATTATTTTTATTAGACTTGTTCTATTTCTTATTAAATTTCCAGATTTTTTAGAGAAAATTTGTATAATAATTTAGTTAACATTAAAACAAATTAGGTGTTAAAGAATCATTCGTATAAGTCCGATACTATTATTTACTAAAACCATTATAAATAAGTTAACCAAATTAAAAGTACTTTCTAATTTCTTAATACATCAGACTCGCTCAGCATCCACAGCATAGTCGTAAGTTTTAGCAATTTTCGTTTATAATAAAGTTGGCATAAAGTACTAGCACTAGAGTTTTACAGTTTTCTAAAACCTGAACATTATTCAGTGAAATTCATACGCTATAAAATGAAATATGTACTGTAAGAACGAACATAGCAGACACTGTTCAATCTATCCAAATCATAAAAATATCTTCACTAGGCTTTCATTTCAAATGATCGAGGGATTGGGCCATATCCTGGCAAAAATCAATTCGACAAATACCCGACCATTAGGAGGAGGTCAACACGTACGAAGGTAAGAATTTCATAATTGCTATCTCAATGCTTTTGCGAATTTTTACAGTTTATTAATGAAACGGGAAGAATGAACTTCATCTAATTAAAAAAACACTTCAGAAATCTATATGTGAGAAATATGCTAGTTTCCATTAATTAGAGAATACACTAGACAAAAACCGAAAACATTCTAGCAACAAATACCTTACTAAGTGGGAAAAAATTGGCTAAAAGCCAATTATACATCGTAAGTTATAGAAATGCTTAAAAGAATTTCATATTAAACATTTGTTTTCTATAAAAATTCGCTCTAAATAACGGAAAAGTATTATTTTTCGAAATATAATAAATAGGTACCTAACCGTGAAGAGTGGTCATCCTTAACAGCTTGAAAGAAATCCCAATAATGTTCTCTAACGCAGATAATGATATTTAAAGTTTTATTCAGTAACAGCGACCATTAGTCATAAGTCTTGTCGAAACCTTCCGAGCGATAAATTTGCAACTAAACGCTTCCCTACTCTTATCAGAGTTAAGGAGATATGGTTATCCAATCTTAAGGTATAGTTTTTCCCCTCCAAGGTACCATTTTACAGGCTTGTCTCTATGAGGGAAAGTATTATTCGCTGCTAAAGAAAAAGACTTTACCATTGCAGCAACATAAAGGTAAACAAATTAGTGTGAAATTTATGTAGATTATAAGGGACCATTAGGCATTTTATTTCGGAGCAAGAGACGTGAAAACTGTGCAGTGCATCGCTGAGGTTCCAACACCTGACCTCCCCGTTTTTATCCGGATGTGTTCCCACCACGAAGGCATGCCATGAAGAGGCATAAAACACTTTAGAATACATATGTGATAACAGTCATATTTCCTCAAAGAAGTAAACACAGGTTTACATGTCTTACACTTCTCTAAACACGGACGTCACATCTTTCGTATACGTCTCGTTTACTTACATAGAAGACAGAGGAATGACACATACAGTTTGGCTGGAGTACATCTAGATTTGCTCTGTAAAGTAGAGTATTTGTGACCAATACAGACTTCCGTTAGTTTTTACCCAGTTGTTCTGAAACTTTTATTTTAATGCTCATCACGCACATTGAAGGTTTGCACAAAGATATCTTCAACTGTGCAGAGTAGATCTCCAAAATCTACTCTACACAGTTGGCCTTGGTATTCGATATTGCGATCTTCATGTTATGACCTGTTGAGAGAAGGCTTTAAATACCTAAGGTAAACGTGTGCTCCCTTCGTTGATTAGAAATATGTTACTTATATGCCTATTTGAAATGTAATACTAAGTTTATTTATATCCATTTACGTAATGCAAAGAGTCTCAAAATTTCAGCCGAAATGAAAATTTAGACTTTTGTGGAACATGTTTCATTTCGATAACAATTAGTCTATCGTTATTTCTTCTTGAAAACAATTACTCTGATAAAATTAATCTAATCTACCCGAGTCTAAGGTCCCGATAAAAATTACCCTCAGTTTGTATAATGCATTGCAACTTTAGACTAACTTTGTAAACACGTTACTCAGTTTTAAGGCATTTTTTAACTTTCATTAACGTTAAAATGCAAAACATTTGCCAGGCATTGCTCGGGAACTAAATTTTTTATGTAATTTTTCACATAAGTTTCCTTTACATAATTATTTAAATTTTAAATACTGTGTTTAAGTAATCGAAAACAAGGTCAAAATTGTATATCGAATAAAGGATTGGGCTGCGTACTTTACCGTTAGCAAGATAATTTGAAACCCACAAATCTGTTTCCCAAATTTACTCTGAAACACCACGAATGAATAAATAGCCCTGCGGATTGAGAAAACATTTCCACTTGGAAGAGAGCACGTTTGATGAAAGGATACACGTCAATGAATCACTTCCGTCATGTAAATACAGTTGTTTAAACGTGCGGTGGCTTTCCGGATTGTTATTATTCAATGTTTACGCATTTCAGCACGTTTTCAGATTTACACTTAATTTCGTCAAAGATCTATATGGCAGCATTTCTGTTACCTTTCTTTAGTCAATGAATCCATATAAATAAATAATTTCAGGCATATAAGATCTCGATGTATATAATATCAGATAAGATAAATTTTCACATACATTTGAAAACAATTTTTAACACTCTCATCACTTTTAACAATTTTATATTTTAACATAACTAAATGTTTTTCAAGATTTTGATGATTCGTTCAAAATAGTTTCAAGAAATTCACCCTTATAATTTTAGATTTGAAAGTTTAAAAAAAATGTCTTCAATTGATATACTGTAATCAACAGTACAAAATGTACTGTAATGCTTCATTTACATCCATCGTTGTCTTTTCGTGGATTTTACAGAAAAGTTTTAATTACATTCCCTAACGGGAGGATGTAATTATATCCTTTCTAATGTAAATCCCACTTTAGGGATTGTAATTAATGGAATTAATTACAATCCCTAACGGGAGATTTAAATTGCCTGGAGGGTTGCAATCTGCAGGAATCATCCGAAAAGCTTAAATTATACACCCTAAAGCGGAGTAGGGAATGTTAGCTCCATTATCTAAATCAAAAATCAGTGGCGTGTAGTAAAATACTGGTTGTATATTCTAGTCATAATGCTTTACATTATTTTCTGGAAACATTTTACAGAGCTATCATAATCAGTATCTTAAAAAATGGCTTAGGTATATTTGTTGATGCTACGATCCCAGTTAGGTTTATATTGGTCTTCTTTCTCCACAGTTTAAACCCACTGAAAACAGGTAGCTAGAAAGTTTCCGAATTTATGATATACTTATGCTAGTAAACTACGAAACTATGAATGATACTTGTGCTATTTCGTGAAAATTTCCCTATTCGAGAACGTTATATCTCAGTTAAAATAAAACATTTTTCTCCAATGCATTTCATACTCATAATCTTTTAATATCCATTACGTTTTTTACATTTCTGAGTTTTAAAAAGAAATGATGTTTCTTTGCACTTTTTAAACTTTCATACCATTAGCATCAGCATCGAGTGGGGATTGTTAATTGAATTCTGAACTTTCGTGAGCAGTTTCGCCAGTATTTGAACCGTGCACTGTTTAACAAAAAATCACAAATGAACTACTTTACTGTAAGATGTATAAACTCATATGGATGAAATTAAGAAGCAAAATTTGTAGTCAAATCGACAAGGCACCTTCTTACATGCCTAATATTCTCTTGAACTGTGAGATAAGCTTTCGAAATATTGTTTCACTACCTAGATATTACTACTGTATTAAAGATTACATGCACCGTAATTTCAGTAGCGTTCCATTTTGTATAAAATTGGAAAACTTCACTTTGTCCTGAACTCTTCGATGCTACAGATTAGTAACAAAAGAATGAACTGAGGAAGCCCCAACATGTGACCTTTTAAATTTGAATACGTTTTAATATGTTAAATTTATTACTTTCCCTTTTTGTATAAATTAATGCATGCTTGTGTACACATCTGGAAGTGCGTATGATCACTAACATTTAAACGAAACGTTTTATGCTTATAAAATGAACATTTAGATCATTACTATAATTTTTGAATCGCTAATCGCTTCACGAATGGGTTCACATGCAGGTCTTCAATCTGGATCAGAACAAATTGCATATTATCATAAGTTGTTTTTATTGTCTTATTTCTCGTTGTTTAGAATTCTATCGTCCCCTTGTCTTATTTGTTTGTTTCTGCCCATAAATCATATAGAAACAGCATGTTTAAAATATTAAAAGGTTGCTAGACCTTATAGACCTTTCGCCATTCTGTGATACTAGTGTCTATCTGTCTACCTTACCGTGTATATCTCAAATAATGCATACTTGTGCCGCGCGGAAAGCAAACAAATCTTTTAACTTTTCAGTGGAGTCAATTCTTTACTTCTCTATAGTGCGACTTGTCGGTAAAAGAAAATTTTCAATTTAGGGTAGGCAGAAGACATCAAAGAAAAAACTTTGGCAAACGTACTTAAACGAAGATCGCAGCTGTCCCTCGACGGCATACTATTGTAGTCATCTGTTTCGATACCCGGCCACGGCAGTCGCTGTCTTGCCAAATATTTATACAGCTTCAAATTGTATTTTATGTCAGAGTATCTCTGAAGCATGTTTCGCCCTCAGAAGATTGCCAGATGTTGTCATGAAACATAAATGAGGGGTAAAAAGACAACTCTGGGATCCTCACTCAAGAATTACTGACTGTTTATTATTTGATTTTTTTATTCTTCCTCGGTTTGTCTATAAGATGTTTTGAAGTATGTTTTGTATATTCACTTGGAAATGAAAATTTATTTATGAACCACTGTATGAATAAAAATATCTTTTTGTGTTTATTAATTTTATTGCTGTACCTCTGTTATTTAATATTAAATCATAATGAAGAATTTGAATGAAATTTTTATAAATACTGTACAGTTTCATAAATACTGTAAATAAATACTGTGTCGAGTTTGTACATAAAGTACTGCAGAAAACGTGCTTAAATATAGCATAGTAATATAGTACCTCTTAATGAGCTTGAACGTATCAATTCCATTTTGGTACAGTGACTGATTTGAAGCCTAAAATAATTATTTACCATTTTCTACGCAGGAAAGTGCCTGCACATTTTTTTATGACACGAAAAAAAATTATCTCAAACGTGCTTTATTGACCTTTTTTTGTACCTTACAGAGTTGATGTAAACCGCGTTTCAAAATATGATCTATTGTACAGAAGTACTGATAAATCGGTGGTTGAAGATCGTTGCAAAATTCTCAGATGTCGTATTCAGAAAGTACAGAAAATAGTGAACTTATAAGTGTAATCTTGATAAACTGAAACGATGGAGAAATGTGACACTGGATCTTGGAAAACAATCTTCCTCAATATTTATTTATATTATTTGTTTGACAGTTTATTCTTTAGAGATAAATGCATAGTTTGTGATGATGACAAGTAATCTTAGGATATTGCATGGAAAAGCAGCAGGGACCTGTGAAATCTCTGTTGGCTTGGAGTATGCTTTCGTGTATACTGCTTATCAAATGGTACCGCTATGCAGTTGCTCGTAAGAATTGTGAGGAAGCAACTCACGCTTTTCTTAAGTAATGTGCATAAAGCACTGCTATTTTTATTTAACAGTGAAATAAACTTGAGTTCCAAATTTAACTGTCAAAAATATTTTCCATTAGTTACCTGAAAGGTTCCTTCCCAGTTCATTCCAGTAATTAGGATGCTATCATAAATGCATTTTAATAGCAAAGTTAAAACGTTTCTAACTTAAATGTATCATTTGCATTACTAATATCTTATATAAAATATTATATATCGGAAAAAACCTTTTACGGATATTGTTTCGATATTGTTTCTAATTAGAAAATAGTAAATTCTATGCGTTCTATTATTGGCTTCTTAATTGTTTTCTGCTGAATAACATTTCTTAAACAGTTACGAGTTAGACAAATGGTTACAAGTCTAACAAGAGGAGCCTCTTTTCTCCTAGCAAACAGTAGGTAGAGAAAATGCAGTTTAACTAAGATTTGTTTCCTTTTAATTCTGAAATTAACCACTGATTTCGCATCAGGTGAGTCATTACTGACATGTTAAGTGGAATTAGAAACGTAAGCATACTTGCTTGTATTACCAACTACTTTTATTTAATAATAAATGTAAGTGAACTTAATAACCTTTAAGACGTTCTACAGCAAAATATTTCATTATTTGAGCTAAAACAAAGATTTTAAAACAAAGGATTTTTCTTCCGCAAAATTATGATTAGACGACTAAAATTGCGGTTTCCTTCTTTTAGTTTTCAGTAACCCAAGCATCATATATTACACAAAATAGTCTGAAACACCATTTACCAAGCTCTCTGAATTAGTTTTACTGGCATTAAGTCTCGCACGAATGAAAATTAGCCTTCCGGCTGAAAGGGAAGCGTGCAGTTTATTTTGATTTCAAACGCCAGAGAATATTTTTAAAATTGAGAGAACTAGTAAGAAATAGAAAACCCTACAGTCATAAAACTTTCAACTAGAGTAATGGGTTTCGGAAATTTACAGCATGGTGAGTTTTCATAACAACTAAGATTAAAAAGTACAAATGAAGCCACAATTTGGCGTTTTCGCTTCACTAAATAACACAAAAATAAAGAGGAGATTTCGTATAATAATAGCAAATCTTTTCAATCATATGAAGCCTTTTCAATAATGTTAAAATCAAAGCAACATATCTAACATTTATTACTATGAGCCAAGTTTTAACCGTCTAAGTCCTCTAGGAAATTTAAGATATGTATATGAAACATTATAAACTAAAAATACTCCTATTGGTATCCTAAAGTATTTAAATACTGCGTTAAAATTTCTATTTCTTATTAACTAACAACTACAATTTCAAAATTCATTTTGAATAATATTACAGATGGTAAATATCGTTCAACGGTCCAGACCAGAGGTTCTCAACCTTTTGACGAACGCGTACCATCTAAACAAAAACTGAAAAAATTTAGTACCACCACTACATTTTACAATGATTATTTTTTAATTTCTCAATAGAAATATTAAAAAATATCTATACCTATATCTATATCTATATCTATATATATATATATTACTATTTGCACAACCCAGTGACTATTTGTATTAAATATGCGCGCATAAGAAATATTAAATTAAAAATTCGTTACCATTTTAATTATTAAAATTTAAGTTACAATACTTTAATTCTAAGATTTAATTGGAAATTGGGGCCTGTTTAAGAGAGATCAGTTTCTTTATGTCTGGTCTTATTTCACTTAGTTTTAACCTTAAATTCTGTATTAAGTTTCAAATACAACATGGAAGAAAATTCTTTGTTCGCATAAATAGGTTGTGCATAGGGGAAATAAAAATTTAATAGCTTTATTTTAAATGCCTTCAAACTATTTTTTTTGGTTCAGCCAAAATTTAACAAATGTGTTATTTTTGAAATCTTCAATTAGATTTCAATCACAGGAAATTTACATCCATTGTTTTTTTCTTCATGAGATTTCAGGTACATTTGAATTAAGTGGATTTCTAATCCAATTTTCTTGTTCATTATCCATGGGAAAATATACGTTGAAATTGCTTATGAATGGAACACAATGATTTTTAATGTCGGATGCTAATTCTTCCTCTATGTTAAAATTATTTTCTGTAACAAAACTTTCTAAAGGTGGTAAAAAGCTTAAAATATTATTATCCAATTCTTCGATTATTAGTTCGAGTTTTTTATCATTGCATTTATTTTATTTCTAATGGTAAATAATTTAACAGTTTGTCCTTGTAATCCTAAATTTAATTCATTTAAATTTTCCAAAAATATCAACTAAATATGCTAAACCTGCCAACCGTGATTCACTAAACACTTTAATAACATTTCTGCAATTCGAAATTTGGATCACAATAGAAAATTTGAATTTCTGATGGAAGTTCAGGAAGAGGGTTTGAAACTTTGCCTCTGGATAACCATCTTACTTCGGAATGTGACAGCAGCGATTCATGTTCACTGCTCATCTCTTGGCATAAAGTCGTAAATGTTCTTGAATTTAAAGCTCGGTTTTTGATAAAATTAATAATTTTCCCAGCTCGATTCAAAACGATGTTTAGATTTTCGGAGATTGTTTGGCTACTAAAAGTTGACGATGAATGGAGCATCCAGTAAATTTAGTTTCAGGTGCTACTTTCTTTACTTGAGAAATAAAACCTTTTACCCTGTTAAATTCCCAGCTCCGTCACTGCATACGGTAATGCACCTATTCCAAGGAATATCATTCGCAGACATAAAATTTTCAATTAATCTGAAAAATTCATTTGCAATTGCTCTATGATGAAGATATTCACAAAACAAATACTCTTCGGCAATTCGTTTATCGTCTTCGAAATGTATGTAAACTTATAATGGAACAAATTTCGTTACATCAGTACTTTCGTCAATTGCAATGCGAAATACTCACTGTGTTTTATTTTTTAAATAAGTGTCTCTTTTATGAAATTTGCCATTTCATGAATTCGTCGAATTTAAAACAACATCTTTAGCTGCTGGTAATATAAGGTTTTCTCCAATAGTGTGGGCCTGCCCAGTCTTGGCAATGCTTAGGCTTACTAGGTAACTAGCTTCCAAAGCTTTTCACTTGAAGTAACAAAACTTTCATTACTTTTTTACTACTTTTGAACTCCGATAATTTCCTCTTAAAATATTCTCCAGACTTAACATTCTCCAGATAAACTGGCATACTTATATTCAAGTTGTTTTTTAAGAAACGATGGTTTCATAGTTTGAGTTTGATTGGATGGTTTTATAGATGAAAGAATATTTTCATAGAACTATTAAACGATGGTTTCATAGTTCACCGCAAACAACCCATTGAGGTTGCGGGTCCAGTTCCTCTCCATTCGAATTAAACCCAAATGATAAATAACTTTCAATACATTTTCTACAAACAATTTTCTTTACTCTTTTAATTTCTTAGTGCTAAGAGACAATACCTGCTGTTAGAGACAGCAAATCGACGTAAAAGTGATTCCAATACAACATAGAGCAATATGAGTTCCGAAATGGGGACGACATAAAGTGTAGACATGCTAATAAATCTATTAACTCCAAAAGAATTTATGATATACTATTATAATTTTATAGGAACTTATTTTTACTTTTATTAAATACAACATCCATTTCCATTACTCCTTTTAAAACCATCATTTATGGCAAATTATTTTTATGTCAATGCCTAAAAGAAAATTTGTGAAAATAAAAACGGATTATTTTGCTAAAGTCTACAAGCGGCGATTGACCTTGAACAAAACTCAGATCGCATAAATTTGCGAGTGTTAGAGAAAACACTTAAACAGGATGTTGGGGTATTTAATTTTTGAATTTAATTGTTAAAAATACTTTATTCCTTTTCGTACCACCTATTCTTCTGTTGCGTACCACAAATGGTACTCTTACCAACGGCTGAGAATCGCTGGTCTAGACAAAGGATTTTTTAAGCTTACCTTTAAAAGAAGGATTACATGTCTAGAAAAAAGTTTCATACAGAAGAACTAGAAGGAATGTGTAACATTTCGACTATTAGTAAACCAGTAAAATTTAGAGCTTAACTTGGAGTTGAAACTGTTTAGTCTTTTTAAACCCAATTCTAAATATTATATACGCCGTTAAGCGGTGTTTGATATACGACAGAAAACAAACCATAAATTAAAAAATGGATACGTCGAAGAATTTTTTTAAGGAAAACTAGTTCGTAGTTAAGTTTTTGACGAGAAATTTATGAAAATTGGCATTTTGAAAGTTCGTTCCACCCACTTGAACCACCGACATTGTATTTAAGATGAAATTACCAGTGCTTCGTCGCTTTAGCTATAGTGGTTATTGGCATGTGTGCGAGCAAGAAGGAACATGCTAGCTCCACCTTATTAAGAGATATGTTTTATAAGGTTAATATTATTTTTCGTAACTAGTTATTTTATGATTTAGATTTTTACTCTAACTTTCCTTTTCTTGCTTCCTACCAGAACACAGACAAGATTTAAGAGTATTTAAACCGAGGTTGTTGAATTGTAAGACAGAGCTTATTTTTCTCGAAACTACGTTACTAGTTTTCCTTAACTTAGATAAAATTGTATTCTGTAACTTAAACAAGATTGTATTCTTGCATTTATAGTAGACGACATTTAAACCGTTACGCTGGTGAGACGTTTGAGCTAACTTCCCAGTAAATCAATCACGTAAACCTTGGCTACTAGTCTTAGTCTTAGCTGGACTTACTCCCCTGCCAATAGCGGCATTACAAGAGGCAACTGCCTCAACTGTCAGGCTACTTAGGAAGTCAGCATCATACAGAGGAGCTACATTTGCCCCATCAGACTTTGAAAGCAAAAATTTTCGGCTTAAAGTTCATCCTGCTAGTTATGGGATAGGTATTCATGCTCATACCTCTGTATCTCAGGAAATACGAGAAAGAGATGCAAGACACGCAAAACTCCATCAGCATATTCACTGATGGTTCAAAAATTGACGAAGAGACAGGCTGCGCTTTTATTATTAAACGTCGTGAAGAAGTTTTAGGAACATGGAAAGGTTACCTTGGGGTCAACAGATCTGTATTCCAAACAGAAGCAGTAGCATTGCGTTAGGCTATCACAGCAGCTATGAATTTTGTTGATCAGAAAGTTTGCATTTTCTCAGATAGACAGTCATCAATCTTCGCTCTTTGTGATCCATTCCATTCGTCGCCGATAATAGTAGATACGCAACGTCTGCTCAAAGAAAATGCGCATAATCGCAATATTCAGATTTTATGGATTAAAGCGCACGCGGGCCACAGGGGCAACGAGGATGCAGACACTTTCGCAAAAGAAGCTGCGAAGAATATCGGTGCGCAGGATATCAAGATTCTGCTTCCAAAATCCTACTTGAAGCGAGTTTGCCGAGTTAAAGCTCAGCAGCAATGGCAAGAGGAATGGGATTCTATATCGCAAGGCCGTAGAACCCATGACTTCATTCATAGAGTTTCTCAAGATCGACTCATCTCAGCCCCTTTTCTTTCCCGCTTCATCACAGGCCACGGACCATTTTCCCAGTATTTCTATGAAAGAGATTAGCAACAACTGACCACTGTGTTTGTAATGAAGTTGGCACACCTGACCATTACGTTACGTCTTGTCCTCTCACTGAGGCATGGCACATGAGATTTCCTGATTCTGACATTCCCTATAAACGCTTCTTCATTAAGCAACCAGCAAACCTCAGGAAGCTCAAAAGCATTATGAACAAACTTGAAGCACTAGGACTGGATTTATGTAGTCCACATTAAAAATTTCGTGAAAATGTGTCGTCTTCAATTCGCAGAGATATAGAGCATGAACGCTTACTGGTTTCCAGTGGCTTCTGCGAGAAGTTCATTTTGTGAGTCAGTGCGCAAAGTAACATTAGGCTGAGAGTACGAAAAATATATGTAAATATGATATAATAATCTTTAAATGTAAATGGTATAAATATGTATATTTGGAACAGGAACATTACTGCATAGGTATAGTAATGTAAATATGTGTGTATTATAAATAGAATATTGCACATCGTTTTGAGAATAATGTATTGTGTAGGACAATTTGTATAGTGCCTAGTTATATATATATGCCTAGTTATATATATTAATATTGTATCTAATATTGCTAGTACTCATTGTGTGTAAAGTATAGCAACGAGGTTTGTAAAGGTGTCTAAAATACAGTCCAATGTTCAGTGTAATGTGTATCGTAAAATTTATAGTGTATATATTATAGTATATATTTATAGTGTATTTATAGTGTTTTATATATAGCAATGCGCAATGTAAGCAGGAGAATATATAATTACAATGTTATTTTTGGTATGCTTTCGAAGTACCGCAAAATTTATGCAAAAATGAGCTGTTGGCATAATGTTATTCTACTAGAAGTAGTATGGAATATATTATGCCTTCAAATCTGTTACTTGTATTTTGTATGCTATAAGTACGGCATAAAATAATCTAACCATGATTTATCCATGTGTGTTTCTGTATTATGTAACTTGTTTTTAATTTGTGATTTTTTTAAAGAATTTTTTATAAAAATCTATGTCTTTTAAAATCACGTTATGTATTATATAATCAAGTCATGTCTTATTTAATCAGTTATACTTTTAGGAAACTATGTTAAATTTAAAATTAATTGTCAAGAGTTATAGTCAGCATAATATGTAGCACAGAATATACATTGTATTAAGTTTAGCATTGTGTCTAAAAGGTATTGTGTATTGAGTGTAACAACGAGTATGGGTAGCAATGTGTTAAATGCAATGTAATCCGAAAGAATATTTAATTACAAAATTATTTCTGATATATTTTGAGAGAAGAAAAAAAATTTATACGACAGTGAACTTTCAGAATCTATTATTCAATGTAGCGGTAAATATTGTATATGTGTTATAGCGTAAAGATTTTGTGTTATAGAAAGTATAATGTATCAAGCGCAGAATAATTTAATACTTTGCCCTTGTATGGCCATGTAAATTGTCTCGATTTCGAGGTGTTGCTCCAGATAGTTGCGGGTTCCGGACGATACCCGATTAGTCTATGTAAGCCGTCCGTGTGTCCGGACCTGCTTTCACCTGTCACCTGTAATTTTAAGATTCATTGCCATACATTACGGTGGATTTGCCTTCATGTTCAAGTTTTTATTTAATAAAAAGGTTTGCTAAACCTTTAAAGACTATGCATTTATTTTCAGATAGAGCGATGATTGTAAGGAGTTTGGTGCTAGTTTATGCTGCCAAAGAAAACTAATCTCTACAGCTTTTGAAATGAAAGAGATCAAGAACGACTCTAAATTAGTTATGTTAATATTAAACTGACTGGTATTTCTAAAAGGTTGTTAGAAAATTTCTAATTTGATATTATACAAGGATCAACCATCAACCGTTTAAAATCTCACACAGAACCAAATTTAACTGCATAAAACACAATAGAGATCACCAATTAAGTTCCTGAAATGTAAAGTATTTTCTTCTTCCTTACTACGTGCCTTGGTGGTGGAAATAGAAGCACGTCCGGTTAGCTTCAGGACATCCAAATCCCGGCGACGGCATTACACATTTTTCATGTTTTCTGCTTGACTCAAGACGAAATTGCGGTATTTTGAAAAAATAAGTTACGTTATTTTGAACGAGAAATTTTTCATTGTAAGGTGGTGTTTTTGAGAATTGAAAATATTTCGTGCATATAGGTTTGGTAGTGTCGGTTAATATTATCTTTAGTACAAACATTTAAGGATTTTTTTGGAAGAGTTTTTAATTTATAGATATTTATTACGGATATTAGTCTCAGTTTAGGGCCGAATTCACGTTCTTACTATAGTTAGGCTACTTTTTCTAAACACATGTAACATCAGGTAATACATTTAAAGTTAAAAAATTATAAAGGAATGTAAAAAGGGCAAAATGCAAGCAAATAAGGAAACGAAGTAAGACAAACTTATTCTATGATAAGAAAAAAAATTAATCTTTGTTAATTTCCACGTCTGTTACGGGTTTGTCTTTCACTAATTTTGCACTCAGAACTGAAACATATACTCATATACTCATGAATAAATTTGATATGCTTAAAAATAAAGATAATGCTACTATATGTGTTAAAAGTCTATGACACAAAATAAAAAAGTTTAATAAACATTCGTATGTCAGCGAGTAATATGGTTTATTACCTTCACATATGAAACAGAGATAACGCTAAATCTCTGAAATTACCTTAAAGAACGTTAATACACATGCGTTCTATTGCAGTTAAAGACAGTTAAGTATACAAAAAATGTCATTCTGAAAACAAAATTGAACACGCAAAAAACAAATTACTCGATATTCTTATTTATAACCTCTTTATTGCAAGAACTCCTCCTGCTGCAACGGCAACTAGAACCTACTGACCATTACAGAAGTTAAATTATGGAAAGGCATTGCGAGTTACTGAGCGAACTCAAGTTTTATTGAATATAATAAGAGTTAATGGTCATTGATAATTTCGACATAAGGTTCGCTAAGTTAGGAAAGAGCGCTTTTTGACGCAAAAGGGCCGTGGAACATCAATCATTCAGCTGCACGTTTCTTCTCTAATATCTTCTTCGAAACTTATTCTCTTTTAACTATCACAATTCTCTAATTTTTACTATGGAGTTTTAGCAGGTACGCAATAGTTCACAGGAGAAGGATTTGTACATTTTTGCTTAGATACTTGCAATAAGTTTAATACTCTGGCAATGGATTTTCAAACGTATTTATTGAAAATATTTAATTTTGTCAATGTGTAAAGAAGAAAAAAAAAGAAATGGAAAAAAATCAATTACTACTAAATATATTAAAAAAGGAAAATTACGCTACCCTGAAACATTAAGTTATCAGGTAATACTATAAAAAATAAATTACTAAAAGTTGTAGGGCTTTTCTATACCTGATAACAATGAAATAGTTCTAGAACCCCAACAGAAGTAAAGAGAATTTTGACTAGCTCTTGTAACTACAGAGGCTTGAAAAATTTTAAACAAATCTATTTATTTAATAGAACTTAGAACATAAATGCACTTTCTAGTTCTAATACAATATAAATTAAAGTAACAATCAAATTAAAATTTGAAACGTAGACTACTAATCAACGACTACACAATTAAATTTTAAACTAAACTGGCTGAGAAAATTTTAACCCGTGTATCAAATGTAAGTTGGCAGCAATAATGCAGAGCTGAATAAATACAATTTATCAGAGCTGGCAGGAACTACGTAACGTGCCCATGAGAGGCAGAACTACCATTCAGAAACCTTAATTTAAATGTCATCAAACATTCTGATGAGGAAACGGAAAAGAGAAGTGATAGGAAGGTTGAAATTATAAATAACTGGTTAGTTTCAAATAATTACCTAATAAAGTAAGATACATTTATGGAATGGGAATAAAATATTATGAAAATATATACTAATAAAATTCCCGAAATTATTAAAGTGCATTTTAAATGACATAAATGTATTCAAATTAAATAATCCTGGAAAAGTTAATGAATATTGCTATTAATTTCACAGTG
>KK112880.1:462107-486060 GCA_000611955.2 Stegodyphus mimosarum
AGTGCATGAGAAATCCAAATTTCATAGTTCGTTTGCATAAAGCATATTTAAATAGCTGCGTTCCGTGTGCAGTATTCAGTACCACTAATAAGCAAGAAGAATCCACTCAGATTATATCAGTATAGGTTAGATGAAGTATTCCAATACAGTCAGAGACTGCCTACCTGAGGAGAGATGACTAAAAAAACAGTTTTAATATAAACTCTCTCGCATCATTGCATCTTCAGCATATATGCTATTACAAAAACTCCACACTCCTATCTATGTAAAATATATAGAATTCCTCGTGTTCCGTTGAAGGTGAATAGGTGATTCGACTTATTGCATTGAAGATTAACAATGAGCCAACTATAAAATATGCATATTAGCAATATAATTTTTAGTTACGTTTATATTTTATAGCACACCTTATAAGATTTATGTCAATTAGCCCATAATCCTGTTATTTTAGCTGCACTTCTATGTCTTCGAAGTTCTCACCAGAATGCAAATTAAATATGTAGATATTAGAATAAAATTCTTAAATGTTTAAGAGAGAACTTTGGCTGCTACACTTTGAAGTAAGGCTACACGTTGTGCATTTCCGTACGGATGCATTAGACATCGGCGAGTCTTACTAACTGTAAAACTTCCCTGTAAATTTTGATGGAGAAACCCCTGGGAGGTGATCGTACGGTCTCCACCAACCTATCGAGAAGGCTTTCGGCTAGCCGTGTATTTTGAGTGCCCGTTGCCGCACAGACATTATACGCTTACAAACATCAAGCATTCTCCGGATTCAAACCCAGGTCCATATTTACTGCAGTCAGCGTCATTAATCACTACACCAGCTGGGCAGCAGAGAGATTCTGCAGGAACACTGACAGCATTATTATTTCCTCACCCATATTTGACGCCAATACGAGTCTGAAAATTATTTTAGATCGATTTTGCTAGCCGAGTTGCTCGAGCAATTTGATTAGTTTGAGCCAACGCTTGATAGCTTTTGTTTTGTGAATATCCAGCTTAAATTATTTTGAATTTTAACCTTCTGACGGTACGGGTTTTTTTATTTGCTCATGAAAACCTGTATTTAAGTAGTATCTATTACTTAAATTTTTAGAATTACTCATTTTAGTCTCCGGTTTTTGAATAGATGTTTATACTTTCGTTCATTACGATAACATTTATATTATTAAAGAAAGTAAGAAAGTAAAATATTTTATATTATGATCTAATATATACGAAGTGACAAAAAATCTCATGATCGGATAAAGACGGTCATGCCTCTCAGGGAGTTAATCTACAATTTATGTTATTTAAAATCCAGCAATCTGAGAAGTATTTTCTGTAGGCACAAGCCATGCGTTTTAAGTTTAAAGCTTTAGATAAAAAGAATGTTAAACCCTTGGGAGTTGGAGTAAGTTAAGAAACAGGTCTGACAGTCTCACTAAGAACCAAGTTTAGTTAAATATGTGAGTGGTTCCCTAAAACCTTAGAACTTAATTCAATAGATATGATTTTTGGCCCTAGATAAGTAGATTAAAAATAATCTGAAATTTTAAATAAAGCGAAATCCTTCCTTCCTTTACTGAAAGAACTGAGAAGAAGCATTAAAACCTCATTTAAGAGCTAAAGTGGATTAAATATTTAATGCGAACTAAAAGTGCTTTAATTAGGCTTTTATTTTCTTATTTATTTAGATCCGGAAAGACGAGAGTAAATGGAATTCACTTCATTAAACTTTCGAGACACATTGCAACCCGAAAAGCCATATTTGTCTGCACTGGATGAAACAAAGCATTTTACTAAGTAGTATTTCAGGGGCATTTTCTTTTTATTAGCTTTCGCTTTTGTGTTTTAGGGGCGCAGAAGAGAAGCGCAATTTGTTCAGATGGAAGTGGATTGCTTCTGTTAGATTCTACCTCCTATGCAGTCTGCTTACTAATGGATATTATTTCTCTTTTCATTCCGAAAATTTTAGATTTCGGGAACTAATAATTAATACCTTATTAATTCACTAGCAGGGGCGGAAGTTATACACCTTAATATATATGTTACAGCATAAGCATGTGTGTGTTCATAGATGATAGTGAAAAATACTTAAATCTAGATAATTTTATACGGGATGCAGGGTATTAGTCTATAAACTGATATTTGTAATATTAGGTACATTGGATTAGTGTTATAAGAAATGGACATAGGAACTGCTATTTCATTTCTTGACCATGAACTTCTCTATATTTGTCCCATACTAAATCTGCACTTTACCCATATTAAAGAACTGAATGCGTTAATTCACTCCATACATCTATGTATAAACCGTATATACATAATGCAGTTAACATATTGTCTTCTGTTGGGGGAATTGTATTGTAATTTACAGCCTATTTCCATTGTTCAGATGGAAGTGGTTTGCTTCTGTTAGATTCCACCTCCTATGCAGTCTGCTTACTAATGGATATTATTTCTGTTTTCATTCCGAAAATTTTAGATTTCGGGAACTAATAATTAATACCTTATTAATTCACTAGCAGGGACGGAAGTTATGCACCTTAATATATATTACTATATAAGCATGTGTGTGTGCGTTCATATGATAACAGTGAAACATATTTAAATCTAGATAACTTTATACGGGATGCAGGGGATTAATCTATAAACTGCTATTTGTAATATTACGTACATTGAATTAGTGTTATAAGAAATGGACATATGAACTGTTATTTCATTTCTTGACCATGGACTTGTCTATATTTGTCTCGTACTAAATTTACACTTTACCCATATTAAAGAACTGAATGCTTTAATTCACTCCATTCATCTATGTATTAACCGTATATACGTAATGCATTTAACATATTGCGTTCTTTTGGGTGAATTGTATTGTAATTTATAGCCTTTTTCCATTATTGTATCCCGTTGTATGTTACTATACTCTTTTTTATATTATAAGGTATATAATCTTAGCACCATTATAAGAAATGGACATATGAACTGTTATTTCATTTCTTGACCATGGACTTCTCTATATTTGTCCCGTACTAAATTTACACTTTACCCATATTAAAGAATTGAATGCTTTAATTCACTCCATTCATCTATGTATTAACCGTATATACGTAATACATTTAACATATTGCGTTCTTTTGGGTGAATTGTATTGTAATTTATAGCCTTTTTCCATTTTTGTATCCCGTTGTATGTTACTATACTCTTTTTTATATTATAAGGTATATAATCTTAGCATCATTTAGTGTAAGCACGTAACCACAGCGTTATAGCTACCTGCTACCAGACGAACAATGGAAATACAATTGCAGATAAACAGTGTTCTTTTCTCATCTACTGTGGATGCTTGCCTCCTTAACGGGACTTTCCCATTCTATAGTGACGAACATGGGACAAAAACGACTAACCTATGACAAATAGACTGTGCCCTCGTCCTCCGTCGACAGTCAACAGACAACAATTAAATTTAGTTTTCAAACTATTTCTACTATTTGATGAAAAAGGAATAAAAAAAATTCAATAATTTGAAAGACAAATACTTTTTACCAAGTTCATAAAAAGCTGTGAGTTTAAGCGAAATGTTTTATTGAGTTTATTTTTAATGCGATCCATTAATGTTAATTCACGGAGTTTTCATGATCGAAACTTAAACATGGGAATTGAACTTTATGTAACCTACGAAACTTTCTTTATTTATTAAGATCTTTGCCTCAATCAGTGATTCAGAAGTTAAAAAATTGCTGAACGTCGGTAATTTCATCTGTGTCACATCGCTCAGTAATTTCGCCATGGAATCATCATGGAAGCAAATAAGTCTATGAGCTTTCTTAAGACTAAGGAAATTATTTAACTGTAAAAAGTAATTTTTTTCTTTTCACACAGAGATTCAGTTAAAAAATACATTTTCCCTGCATTTTCTCTCTACCTAAAAACTTACTATTAAGAACATGTTGCTCTTTATTCATTTCGTCTTAAATAATTTTAGCAGAAAGATTTTGAATAAAGAAGATAAATCACAGCAAAGTACATGACAGCTATGTGCCTTGAGGGTAATGCAATCTTGGAGAATCATCTCTACATATAATAAAAGAAAGAGTCTGTCTCTGTGTGCGTCTACGAAATTTGGTACATAAGTGAATCTAGACAAGAGCCAGTGCACGTCGAAGCGATGTTTTTTTAAAATTCGAATGACATTTCTTTTATTTTGTGTTTTTTGATGAAATCGGATCAAATCTATCGCACGCAGCCATTGTTGCTGATACATCACTGTTGCCCTTCGGAAAAATGAGGGCGATAATTCTGTGCAGTTTTTAAATTGAATGTTTCTCTTGAACGCTGGGCGTTTATCGAGTTTGTCGACAGGACGTTCGTTTTCCGGTACATTTAAAAGCCAGACGAAGGCTGGCCGCATAGCAGCCAGTTTAAGATAACATAGCTCACATTTATGTTACATACGCGAAAAAATCACAAAAGTCTTTACGGCCACCAGAAAATGGACACAGCGGCTTTGTTCAGTCCACCGTTACTGAATCTTTTTTCTTGAAATGAATTAAGCATGAAGGATTTATGTTGTGTATAAACAGTAATTTTTTTTGGTAATTTGATGGAACACTCAAAATTCTGCAAGTCAAACCATGTTAGTGGTATCTGGTGCTACAGAATATGAACTCCTTTCATTAGCAGAAAGATTTTGAAAATCTTAAGATATTTATTTAGCCGATTCAAGTTTTATATTTGACGGTTAATTTTATAAAAAAATAAGAAGGTAATGAAATCAGATTTTCTGCCAGCATGATGAAAATATTTCTTAAGCGATATCTACAAAATCTTTCCTATGTACAGATTCGTTTGCTACTGCGAATCCTTAGATTTCTTGCCCCACCAGTGATCAACTGGTTAGGACTGTGAATGCTGGGAGTTCGACCTGAGTTCGATCCTAAGCAAACGGAATGGCTGCATGGCTGGTTTTAGTGGTTTTTCCCATATTTGACGCCAATACGAGCAATTTGCCATGATAAATTCTTCTACAAAGGAATTTTTTTAAGCAGATAGTAAACGCGTGCCTTACCATATTCAAGTAACCTAACCTTTAGATTTCTGTGTAACCTTTAATTTTACAACATCCTTTTATTATAATATAACTACTTTTTACGTTTTCTAATCCATTATTATATGTTTAAAGAAAAAGTATAATTTGCTTTATGGTTAGAAAACGGTTTTACAATTTGTGGTCTTTTTGCTGGGATGGGAAGGAATTCCGTTCTGTCACATACCTTTTTATATAGGAAACTCATCTGTATTTGTTTAAAATCACAAGTGTAGTATCTAGCATTATACCAACTAATTAATTTGAATTTTAACTAGACTATTTTTAATTTCTGTGGTTTCCCTTTAAAGAAATTTTATAAAAAAATCAGAAGAGCCCAAAAAACTCCTATTTAAAAGAAATAATAGAACGTTACTTTAGACTAAAACAAATTACTTAAAATATCCATTTCACTCCAATAATTGAAATAAATGATTTTTTACCTGAAATCTGCATTTAATCTGAAAAAATGGAGACTCTAAAAAAGCTTTATTTTTCTTTTCTTTCCTTTTTATCCCATTTAAAATATATACGCTCAATCGAGAACTTAAGCGAGAAAGAGTTAATGGAAATACGTACCCTCCCATCCAATAGAATTGACAAAATCAGAGTAGTTGACTAGAAACTTATTTAGAAGGGAATCAAAAAGGAGAAAAAAATACGGCAGAGGAAAATTGGAATCAGTCGGTGGTTAGCGGCAGTGTCGTTTTTCATGTAATTTCGGCTTCTGTATCGGGTGACATGCGATGTCGTAAAGTAAGCAGCACAGGGGGATGGGATTTATAATTTGTTCAATCGTTAGCTCTGATTCACCGCTATTTTCAACTGCTTTCGGTGAAAACATTCATCACAATCGTCACTGCGGGGTCCCCTCACACAACTTCCCATCACTATGACCTGAAGAAAGTCCACTCACTTGGCGCATGCGTGAAAGTGGCTTAAAATATCGATTCAGCAAAATCGGAGCTTCAACTTTTACGTTTTGGAGCATGATGTGCATTTTAAATGGTTAAAAGAAATATCAGTTCGGTAACTTTTAAAAGTTTATTCAAACGAGCCATTCGCAGAACAGTGAATTTTCTTGTATGAAGAATTGCCTCTTCACGTTTTGAAATTAAGTAATGGAAAGGAATATTTACATATTGTTAGAGATTTAAAGAGAAGTCGGTAAAAATGCGTTTGAAAGTGTTTTATATTTTAACTATCTTTCTCCGTTTAGGTAAATTCAGTCTATGAGCGATGAGTTAAAGTAATCAAGCAACAGTTCTCATTGTATTTCTTTTAGAAGGATGTGGGAGTTAATGTATAATTGCTGCCATAGGCAAATTCCTTACGAAAAAGCGCTAAAAGTCATAATAAAAGAATTCTGCAAAGAATAAAATGTGTAGTTATCTCCTCATACGTTTTGCATATCAAAAATGATAAAGTAAAGAGAAGTCAATTATTTGAAATCTTAAATTTCATTATTCTTAATAAGAAAAGTGCGAAAAAAATTTAAAAATAAATTATTTTCTCTCCCCTTTTTTTGAGGAAACAAAATTAAAAAAACAAAGAGAATGCAACTTTTAGTTTTACACAGATTATACTTTAAAAATCTCATAAGGTATTTTCTTCCTCCTTTCCGCATCCCTTTGTGATGTTATTGGAAGCGTATTCGACAGCTCCAGGGTTCGAGTCTCGGCGAGGGCATTGCACATTTTTCACGGCTCCAGATTTATAACAACCTAATGACTCTACAACTTCTGCAAATATTTTGCCTTTACCTAATTCATTACACGGCAAAAAATAAGGTGCATTTACTCGTTTCTCTCGGAATTTCTCAAAGAGATACTTGAGAGTTTTAGGTTTCGAAAACTGCCTTTATCTAGTTTGTCTTAAAATTCATTGAAAGAAACCAAAATTTTTAAATTGCAGTTTAATTATAATATTTGTTTTTGATTTCGGTTTTTCTTCTTTTGATTGAAATTCAATATTTTGACTAGAGTATTATAGTTAAGTAGAATAATGGTGACAAAATATTCGAGGACTACTGTCTCGGGAAGGATGTTGTTCTGGAGATATTTACGAGAAGAGACTTGGATTTCAGGTAAAATTATGGTAATAACAGGAGTTATATTTAGAATGACTTTTTAAAAATTCAGATGGTGAAGTAACTCACTTTTTAAGCAAAAAAGAAGAAGGAAAATATAAATAAGTGTCCCCCTAAAGAGTTCGTGAATTGCATTCAATTAGGTGGCAATTTATAGCGGGAAATTTCCGCCTAGTGTTACAGGATAAAACGCGCAAATCCTGCTTTATGGAAACGGGAAATTCAGAGGATTACGATGGCTCATATAAGGTATCGTATATATCGAAGATTACTCAATGCTAGTCTTTGAATGGAACTTAAGTTATGAAAGGGTGGGCAAGTGATTATTCTCATTTAGAAACAGGATGCAATAAATGTCCTGAGTTGAAAAGCAGAGGAACGTATAGTTTTATCCCCAACATGACAGTTAAATGGTAATATTGCATTGCAATTGTAGCAGAATTGCAGCTGAATTTTGAATTGAAAACCTGAGCTTTTGGGCCTTGGGGAAAATTAGATTTTAAATAATGAACTGCTGACAAAAGCGGTGATAGGAAATACATTACACTTCCGGTTAATGTGCTGTATTATCTCACGAACTTAGGCAGTCAGTGACTATTTCTTTATTATAAAATCAAGCCAATGCAGTAATGTCATACTTTAGAATGACTATTTTGTTTTGTTATATTTGGATTCTTCTAAAATAAAGAAAATTAATTAGGCACAAGCAATTTTCACGGTTTCGTAAGCTTTTAAAGCAAAAGTTATTAATATGATTAAAATAATTTATTCAAGTATAAAAATATTGAGAAACAGAGAAACGTTTTAAATATTATAGTACCTGGAGTGAGGCAAATAAATTTTGAACAAATTTCCTTAGCGATTAAGATAAGTCATAGATTCGTTTAGTATTTATTATTCATTAAGTCGCAGATTCGTTTTAGTATTAGTCATTTTTGAATTCAAAATAACACAGGACTTAAAAATAAAATGAAAACAAGGAACATTCGACTTAAAAAATCATGGAAAATATAAAACAAGTCACCTTTGAAATATGATATTTCTTTCTCATTTAAGTTGATAAATGTACAAGAAACTCATTCAAGTATTAACATTTGGCTTTCTTCACAGTTTAATTCTTTGCCATTTATAATGCTTAAATAACGGAAGAAATTCTAAATATTTATGAGAATTCAAGAAATCTGATTGTCAGGAGAGCTCATTAATTTTGCCATAGTCCAATGTCTGAAATCAATGGACTTTGCCCTTAGGTCATAAACAGAGTACTGCTGTATTTAGCATCGAAAAAGATTTCTAATATTGGGATATGGGAGTGAAGGAAATTTTGTTTATTGATTTGTTTAAATTTTGAGTTAATCAAGAAATTCTCAGTCAAAAGTTCTTTTAGACAACTCAACAGTAAAGAATAGCATTTAATGAAGTCATGAGCAAAATGAAAATATTCCTAGCTTCCAGTACAGGCAATGCAACTGGCCTGATTAATAAAGCGTTATTTGTTTGCATATTTAATGCTTGAAATCAAAGCGTGAGACCAAAACAAATTTGCTGAGGAATTTAGTCTTCACCATATGCTAATGATTGGAAGTAAAGTGTACACAAAAGAGTCATTGCCTATTGGGCTCGCAGAATAAGTTTCCTTATTTTATAAATAGAATGATTCGAATATTTGGCTAGAAGGAATGTCTCTTAAATTAGAGTTAAAAATCTGCTTCAAAAAGTCTGAATACGTAATGGGCATTTTTAAATCAATTTGTAGCTTATGAAAAGAAATATGCCAGCCTGAATTTCAAAACTGAAAAAGTTCAGTCTAAGATTGATTGCACAGATGAAACTGAACTTATGTCTTTTTCAAAAGCAAAGGCGTAAAAACTCAATATATTTTGAAAGATAAACTGATGAAGTTTCTCTTCTTCGGGAGCAAATTATGAGTTAAATTCCCTGAAATGCGTAGAATATTCTCTTTTGAAAGCAACGCAAAACCGAGTTTACGTTTTAGCAGTTTTCATTTGATTTAGATAATCATGCAAAGTACAAAGGGGTATTTACTTTAGGCATTTCTTATTTATATCTTGCGTAGAGGAATTTAAAGCGAAACTGCCTCTCAATTAGACGGAGGAAATCACAAAAACATCATGTAGTTCCAGCCTTTTAGGTTTCAAAAATTATATCAGAAGGAAACTGAACTTTTTCGTAGCTTTACGCATTCGACTACTGGAGAGCCTGTTAACCTACAGGCAGATTCACTCTGCCAAAAATAGAATTAGTGATAAAATAAGTAGTGTGTACAGCCTGTATCCATTCGGCCTCTTGCAGGCCAATAACTAATAAATGGCATCAGGAAGTGAAATATATTCCTTGTGCAAATCAGAAACTAGGTATTCTTATTACGGTTTAAAGGAAATAAGTGCAATATAATATTATTATTTAAGGAAAATCTAAATTCTTTTATAAAGAGGTTATTTTTAAGGTTCGTAGGAAAAGAAGAGTTTACAGGATAACGTAGCTCACGAATGCTACATACTTTGAAAAACACAAATACTAGGACTTTAACTTTCTATATTAATATATATTTGTTTCATTCTTTAGTAATTTTCTTTTGATATTCTAATAATGGGTATGCCAATTAGTTTTCTAATACATTTTTATTTTTAAAATAATTAATTACATAATTACATTGTTTGACAGTTACTTGTATATTTTGCTCCCTATCCTGAATTTATGTTTCTTTAGAAAATAGAAGTGCAAACTAAAGGTAACTTATAATTACGTTAATTACTATATTAGTTAAAGTTAAATTTTAGTTAGGAAGCTCTTTCATAATTCAAGTGAAAATATTTTATACAAAATTAATACCAAGAAACTTTTGAGACTGTTTACGTTCACTGCACATGCAAAAAAGGAAGAGGCTGTATCGTTAAAATGTTTGTCTGAATTATCGCTTAAAAGTGTGGAGTCTATGGAAGTAGAACCTAATGTTTGAAGAAGAAAATAGTTAAAAATATATTTCTTAACAAATACGAATTATGTTTTTAAGTAGAAAGTTTCCCCATTTTTTTAAATTTCTGATTTATACTTTTTAAAAAATAATGATTTAGAGTTTAATGGAAATTAATTACCAATTTATTTTGCCCCATTTCTAGGTAACATTATGAAGTAAATACATGGGGTTGGTGCATGAGGTATTTGCCTGAGGTCAGAAATGATAAAGGGCCCAAAACTAAACTATAATAAATTAAATATTAATGTAACACGACAAAAAGTATTTCAAAAGAGCAATTTTGTTATCTGCCTTAGGTGTTAAATTTATCGGAGCACTTTGAAATAAGACAACGCTTACACTATTTAATGCTATACTCTGTTCTATACCTACATTAAACAATACTTAATTACGTTTTTAGAACGAAAGCGTAACGCTGGAGGCTCTAACATCAGATTCTGATATTCCAGATGAAGCAGATTTCCAGAGGGGGTTTAAGTTTGAATAGCGAAATTTTATTTTCTAAAATTTCAATTAAACGCTAAGCAGTGTAAAAGGATCTTTATTACTATATACTTTAATTAGGTATCGACAGTTATTACTCTACTCAACTCTTTCCTCTTTTCCCATTAAGCTTCCGACAGGGATGCCTTTGTTTTCATTTCTTAAAATTCTTTTCCCAATTTAAGCAGGAAAATGCTTTTAATCTTCGAGACATAGGATCTTTCCTCTGCTTACCTTCTGAATTACAGCATAACAAATTTTACTAACATAGCAAAGTGAACAGTTAAAAAATACAGGGTTTATCTAAACCTTCAAGCATTAACAATATTATTCTGTTGCTATTAATTACAAAAATGTGCTGTACGTGCCAAATTATAATTGTATGTAGACATATAAAAAATCTTAGAAGCAGGAGATGTGAATAGAGGAATGTCCTCGCCGGGACCCGAACCACGGACTTCTCGAATACGCGTCGAGTGTGCTGACCACTACACCACGAGCGCATGCGAAGACGTCGGGAGAAATACCTTATACTGTAATTAAAGACAATATTAGTTTTTATTGTCATCAGTCTCAACTTCCAACAGAGAGTGAACTTCAAGTTTTTCTGAAAGTTAAATTAAAATTTACTACAAAAAAAGTAATAGAGACTTAAAAAATTATTTTTTACAGACGCAATATTCTATCTCACAGTGACGTGTTTGAATAGCACCCTCGATTTCGCGATGGAGCGGAAGGCATTTAGAATGTTCCAAGGAACAAACAACACTTAACTATCCGTTCTAAAGGAATTATTAACTATAAATTCTGGTTGGAAGTTACGGATTGCCTGCTGAAAGAAATTCATTGTATAGGACCATACCTAGAAGAATGTAGTAGCTGCTTCTACATGAAGAGGATGCACTGGCTTATTTAATACTGACTTTGATACAGTTCATAGCCACGTACGTGTTGCTCAGGATGAACCATCCATCCTACGGACAGAATTTGTCTCCCATGGGCTTCTTTCTGTTCCCAAAACTTAAATTGGCATTGAAAGACGACGTTTCATTAATACTGAGGATATCAAGAGAAAGATGACCACCAACTTTACAGTATTACAATAATTGCCTTAAAATGTTTTGAATATATAAAGGAGTAAAGGAGGGATTAGAATTGTGCATCTAAGAAGAAGGGGCAATTATTTTGAATAACTGTGACTCAGTTTGTTGTTCAGTGCCTTTGACTTTCCTTGGATCTATAACAGTGTCTTGGAGCGCTATTGTCATATTTTTTACATGTTTATCAAAGATATTTTGATACGCTTTAATGACTTCAAATTTAATTAACATTTATACCGTTAATATAAATAATAAAATGACTTTTCTAACTCCGTAAATTAATACATAATTCCGATATGGAATTTGGTTCAAACTTTCTTTACTTGTATATCATTAAAAATAAAACCTCAATAATAATGATAAGGGGGGCGGGGAATTATGTAACAGTATGCAACTTGAAATCTTTCATGTGTTTCTTAGTTTAATTTATAGTGTAAATTTTGAAGAATTTGTTTAGTTAAATGGCAAAAGTGAGTGCCATATTTTTACTTAAAACAGAAAGACAGATGTTTGCGTTATTCCTTCCGGTTATTTTTACAGCAATATCGGGTTCGGAAAATTCAGAATCTTTAGAATTCCTGTTTATCTTACTAATGACTTTTTCTTCCTAGTTTTCACTTGTCTGGAAACATCAGTGACTTAAGGTGTTTATTTAAATGATTTCGGTGGTTGGCTGAGGCCTATGTTTCGATAGTTTCTGTACCGAGCACGCATTTTTATTAGATGCCTTTTTAGCAGTCGTATATAATTATATCACTCGCACGGGAAAAATTCATGATGATACGCAATGCTCAATAAATAAACAAAGATATTGCGTAGGAGAAAGAAAGTGCAAGAATTTACATATAAATTAGGCTAATAAAAATAAACATTGCAAATAATAATTGCACTAAAATAGTGTTTTCTGACTGTAGTATATGTACTTTGTTCGAGAGAAATACAGTGATGCTCAGACTAGAGATTGAGCATCAACTTCTTGTAAAGAATTTCGTTTGAAATATATAAATCACCAGGAAATACAGTTTCGCTGTTATTTGTTTCTTAACTTTGAATTTGAATTTGAAATTACAGATACATAAAACACAGAAGAGTAAATGTTAGAGGCATGTATAAAAATCTCTTATTTTCAAGCCTACGCAATCAAAATTTCTGAATTATAAATACATGAAACTAATATTTTTATATTCAAAGTAGGAAAGCAAAGAAATAAAAATTTCTTTATAAGATTTTTAAAACTAATCATGCACATACTTCTGTTTTCATAATAAATATTTGACAAACTACAAGCCATGCCACCTGCTTAGGTACGTTGAAATGAATCCATGTTTGCAGTCTAGTAAATGTTGAAAAGCTATATTCTGGAGTTGGTTTAGTCATCCATAAAATGGGATGTGTTTTAAAGCAACAGGAGATCCTGGAATAATTAACATTACAGACTTTAACTCTCGTACCAGTGGATTTAACAAATTTGATTTAACCCCTTTTTTGTCATATTTCAGTTTTTTTTAAGTTACGATATACGCTGATTTCGGTAATTCTTTATTGTACATATATTTCAGATTAATAATCGAAATTTGTTTTTGAAAATGCGACCACAAAATTAATAACATAAAGACGACTCTAACGTTGAATATTCTGATATCGGTTAGGTAATTCGAATGTGGCAAAGCGCACAAAAGCTATCTTACTAACGAGATAAGCCTTGAAGGAGGACCTTTTAAAAGAAACTTTCTCATATTCAAGTTACATGCATGAGAAAAACCATGAAACCTAACGCCTGGCATCGAACACGGGTTGAACACTCAGCATTCAGCTGTCTCTAACTACTGGTGGTGCTCTATCCTGATATCGGCACGCCTCACTAAATGAAGATTTTTAGTTCCGATTCTACAAGTAAGAATCCTTTTGAGAATTACTGTTATTTAAAATTCTTATAAAAGTTTAGTACTTTTCAGAGTAGAGATAAGGTATTAATCATTTTCAGTAGAAACAACAAAAATTAATTTCACCAACAAATTGAAAAGTTATTTACACATGCAAACAGGAAGGTAACATAATAAAGGTTATACTCGCGATTTCTTTTGAATATTCATAAGATAAAATGCTTACAAAGTTAAAAAATAAAATAAAATAAACAATTAATTACAAAACTCATTCTCACATATGACTGTACCTACGCATGAATCTACTCATATCACTTCGTATACATATTTGTATGTATACATATGTATACATACTCATAGCTACCTATGAACAAAAAAAAATTTAGCTTTTGTTTTTGCGGACAGTTAAGCATCTGCTTGAAAAAATTGTTAAAGCAGATATATTAAACAGGGTAATTTAGATTTGCTTATGGTTGATTTGATTATGAGAGGAAGGATGCCTTCGTAGAGGACGTTCTAAGGGAAACTGGCTAGTATACACGTTACAGATGGGGAAAACCACGAAAACGCCCATGCAGCCAGCCCGTTCACGGGATTCGAACCTCAGACGCACTATCAATTTTCAGCGACTTTATCGCTCGGCCGCTGGTGGGCCTATTTAGATTTAATAGACTTCCACGAGGACTGAAGTCGATGAGGTTTTAGATGAATGAAATTTAGAAATTTTGGAACTGCGAAACAAAATCCGGTGTTTAATATCTTATTCCTAAATCCTACAGTTTCACCTTATATTAGGTATTACATTATTTCCTTATGAATATTTTCAATGTGCTTACTCAGAGATAAGTAATATTTGCATAGGAAAAAGTAAAAAAAAAGAAAGAAAGAAAAAACCATCTAAATCATTCTTCGTAAAGCGATGCTCAATGACGATGTTCCTGACAGCAGTCTCGTTTTTTGCACACATCTGGAAAAAATGGAAGCATGTTCCAAAGCGCAATCCCGAGGAATATCGCTCCCGTAAATCATCTAACGATGCTCGCTGAGAAGATGAGTAATGTTACGGCAAAGATAATAAACAATAGTGATGTCCTATTTTTAAAGATTTATGAATTAGCCTAATCGGATGTATATATGTAACGAATATCAATATATCCAATACATGAATAGTAAGCAATGTAACACCTCTGTAAGAACAAACAGTATGTAAATATCAGGCTAATATAATCAATAGTGATGTTATGTAAAAATTATTAATTTGTAGCAGTCTTGGATGTAAATATGCCAAGTAATACCAAGGTATGACAACCAATGCAACTCTAAGTTGTATATAATACCAGGAGGTACATATGCGGTAGTAATGCACATTAAAGATTAAAAATGCCACCAAGTTAAATATATCTTGGTGAAAAATAACCGGATTAGATAAGAGTGAGAATGTAGCACTGTAAATATGATAAATAATTATTAAATTCATTAAATTCAAAATGTATGCCAATATCAAAAATAATGTATGTATAAATTAATGATAATGTAATCAATAGTGGTGCTCTGTAAAGTTTAATAATTTTTAATTTATAACCAACTTGAGTGCATATGGGAAAACTGTTAATGCATCAGGTAATACTGAATGCATAACAATTAATGTGACATCATATGTTCAAAATGTATTCTAATAAATCAAAGGTTATGTAATCAAGAATAACGTTCTCTAAAGATAAATAATTTGTAACTAGATTGTTTACATATGTAAAAAAATCAAAATATCAAATAATACTGTACATAAGCAACTATTGCAACTTCATTAAATTCAAAGATGAATGTAAATACCAAGGGTGCTGTGTGCAAAAATGAGGAACTAAAAAAGTTGAAAATGTAACGGAATTAAGTATATATGTGAAGAAAAACTAAACTGAAAAATTACCGTACCAAATAACTCTGTTTATGAGGCAAATAATGAAACATGTTCTGGAATTCAAATATTTGTAATATGTTATCTAAGGCATTGTATACAGTAGTGATGCAGTGTAAGGAATAGATTCTAACCAAATCAACCAAATTAACAGTGTCTGTAATACACACACGCATTTATATATATACATATATATATATATATATATATTATAGTAATTACAGAAACACTTTATTATATATATATATATATATATATATATATATGTGTGTGTGTGTGTGTGTGTGTGCATGTATGTGTTTGTGTGTGTGTGTGCTCGAAGAATAACCAAACTGAAAAAATTCAATGTATTAAATAATACTGTATGTATGACAAACAATGCAAAACTCAGTAAAATCACATCCAAGGTACGCGTTCGCTTATTTGGGAGAAGGCAAGGCAAATGCAATCAAATGCAAAGTATTCAATACTGATGCTCTGTAACGATTAACAATTACAACTGAATTAAACCTACCTGGAAATTTAATTCAAAAATAAAGTGGCTTCCAACTCCCAAAGGGATAGCACATTCCCAATAGACCAACACCTCTTTCTTTCAAACTCAGCAATCGAACTAATGGTTCCTATGGTGGGTTTAATTCTAAAGATGCTTAGTTGGGCGATGGACCTGTGTGGTGTAGTTTCTTGTGCTCCATTCACTTCTACCTACCTACCTACGTTTTGGAAATCTTCATTTATTACATTCATTCATTTATTCATTTATTAAGCCAATTTTTCAACTCTTCGTTTTATGTTGGTTTAATGTAAATTCCTTTTCCCATCAGAAAATCTTGTCATATCAATTTACTAAGATATATGTGCTGCACTTCCCAACTATCATTTCTCCGACATATTCCTTAATATTACACATTTTCAGAACCTTAAATAAATTGATACAAAATGAATTTAGATGGCATATACGATTTTATGTTTATGTTTCTGCACAAAAATATAAGTATAATTTCATAAAGCATATGATTGCGTTTGAATAAAAACCACCTTCATACGAAATTTTGAGCATTTAAAAGGGAAATGTTAAAAAGGGTTTTCTATTAGAAACTATTAATCTGTGTAACTGCTGAAAACTCATAACGTAAACTCATAAGTATAACGTATGGAAGGCAGTTCTTAAATTTAATTTCTAATCCTCTTACTGGGAAAATTATTTTTGATTATTTTTAACGAAGGAACTGGTTTTAGTGGAATTGGGAATCATGAAGCATGTGTCTCGAAATTCTTTCTCAATTCTTTTTGTCTTTTTATATCTCCTTTTCATCTTCTTTTACACTTTTATCCCCACAGCTTTTATTTTTTTCTTCCCTTTCTTTTTGTCAGTTGCAGGAAAAGGATCATTCCATTTGATAATGAAATGCTAACCTCGACCACATTTGTTTGTTAACAGTATCTTGGTCATTTCAAATATGTTTTACAAAATTCTTATGATTCTAGTCATTTGGAGCACTTGCATAGTTGAATTTCCAGCTTATACGTTCTGTACATAAAGTATGGCTCAATTACAGTACAAAGCAATAATGACTATGAATTTATGTAATTAGAAAAGATCGCAAATGTTCCAAATACGACTAATTAGGAGACCAAACAGAAGGAAAATCCTCAAGCTACGGGAGTTGCCAATTACGATAATTAAAGAAGATGAAATGTTTAAAACAAATCTTATTGTCATTTAATTAAACGCTTTATAAGACTAGATGAATTCGAGTATTCTGACAATCCATTTCGGAAAGGCAACGTATTATTAAAGAACAAATGCATGGTTTAGAATAAAGTTGACTAAAATATTCAAATTACAGGTATATCAGCAGAAATATGTGTGCATATTCAACGATAGTTCACAATCTATCTTAATCTTTATCCCTTATTTAGTCTTTACTCACAAAAGTTTACTTCGATTTCGAATAAAAACTTCGAATTTCTCGATCGGCAAATGAATGTCATGAAAAATTTCGAAAAATAGTAGAAACCTTATGAGGTATTTCTCCCGCCTTCTTCGCGTGCCTTAGTGGTGCAGTGGTCAGCACGCTCGGCGCGTATTCAAGAGGTCCGTGATTCGAGTCCTGGTGAAGGCATTGCTCGTTTTTCACGTCTCCTGCTTCCAAAATACCTAATGACTCTACAACCTGATAGAATGCTCTTTCATTTGTCCTCATCTGATTTTGAATTAACGTGTATTGGCCAGTGTGATATGTTGACGAGAAGATTACTTTCCTTCTTTTCATCTTCGACAGAACAGCTGGCCCACTGGATCACTGGATCAAATGTTCTTTAGCCTACTGGGTCCCGTCGATGGAATAAAGAAAAGAAAAAGACTAGAGTTTGGTGCTATGTCTGCGGGAACTGACCATGTAAAGTGAGGAATATTAAGAGAAGGACAGGAACATGGATGGAAATGGTGGGGCACTGTTGTTGACACTAGCTGAAAAATGCTGACTGCAGCTTATCTTAAGCACTGGAAATTTTATTGTCGAGTACAATGCGCTCACAGTTGTAATGAGTACTAACAGTTGCATATTAAAATTTTAAAGAAATGCTGTAGATGCTACATTAACAAGAGCTTTGGAAATTTGCAATCTGTTACATAGTTCTGATAATGCAATACATATTTTGGATACTTTTCGCTATTGCAAATGTTAGGCATACAGATATAATAAAGGCAGGGTGTAGCTACGAGTACAGATTTAAAAATGAAATTGCTCCAAATAGTTATACGTTGCAAATCATGAAGCAAAACAAATTACTAATTAGGTTATTAACAAGTAATATAAAAAAATTAAAGTCAATTCCTACTTAGGTCAACAAAGAAAAATTTTATTTTTGCTACTTTTTATTAACATTATTAAAATTTTTTCGTTTCTAATTTATGAAGCTGATGGTGGTCTATAATTTCTCATCCTACCCATCTCTTGTAATGCTTCATTATTGCAAGGAATCTTTTCAGTGAGTTTCGAGCAGTCCAGTTCTTCATCAATTAATATTCCATCTAATGATTTCACATGACTCAAGGCGACATATCTAGTCTTGACCTGCTGCAAAGCGGTTTCGTCCTAAATATATTATTGCATAATCTACAGTGATATTTATTCATTTTAATAAGCAAGGGACATTTTAAAGGGTTATATTTTAAACATATATTATCATCACGTTAACATAGAAATATGGGGAGAATTTTCGCTTCATAATGGGACACTATATCCGCTTCATCCAATTCTGTAAAACTACAATTCTTTAATTCCATACACTTTAAAAATCTTTAGAACTCTGTCTTACTGTTGCTACTTATTTTTGTTAAATGTTACAATCCTATTTATCACAGTCATGTACTATTATTTATGAGTTGTTATAAAATTAATTTTTACAGCAAGGGAGAATTCCTAATAACCGGTCATTATTTGTAAGTCTTAAAATATATTTAAAAAAAAAACAGCATATCTTTAGTTCCGATAAACAGGAATAAGTAAGTAGGAATTTACTTTAATATGTGAAAAATCTTAATTAACATCAAGTGTTACCCACTACAAGTTTAAAAAAATTAAAAATTTATTTGAACTTGAGTTGATGAATAAAAAGTATTTTATTAACGATTGAAAATTTGAACAAGATTTAGGGAGAGTGTGAGCTAATAGAAGGATTTTAAAAACGTGTGTGACTACATGTTACAATTACACTATGCAAACATTAATGACAAGTTATACTAGCAAAACTACCTACTCTTTACATATTATGCACTAATAACAATTAAAAATGTATTAAATGAACAATGAACTCAAAGAATTACATTAACATGGATAATGTTAAGTACAATAGCAAATAAAAAAACGCAATAAATTATGTGGGTAGGAAACTAAATAGTGGTAGTTTACACTTGGGCTTTAATTACTGATGACAGAAATTGTTAGCAATGTATTTGTACGGTTTTTTTCCTTTATAATGTAAATACGATACAATTCTTACAATAATGTTTTCCGTGAAGGTGTCACTGCTAAGGGAAACATGCTTCTCCTCTTCTTTGGTGCAACAATTACCTTTCAGTAGTTGGATGCTGCTTTCAGAATTGTTTCTTCGACAACAGAATCCGGGACTTTTGATTCGCAAGTAAGTGCGGTGTCCTAAAATATCCGAGCCTTTGGTCAATCTCTCGTAATTTTTATTTTATCTTCTAGTGGACCTACATTCTCAGCGAGCAAATTTAATGTGCTGTTAGAATCAATTTTCTAATATCAATAATACTTCCTATACTGGATCGGGTTTTTGAAAAAGGTTATCAAAACTTTGCTGAAAATTCATATTTATGTCCGGAATTTCCTTTAAACACAAAGCTAACTTCAAAGAAATTCTAACAAATGTTTTCTTCAAGTGTCAGTTTTGGGTTTGCAGTTCTGCGTAGCTTTTGTCTTATGTTATAAAGTATTCTTAAATTTGAAATATTTATTTATGACTTTGACCGATTTATATTATTTCTCATAAATCTTCAATTTCTTTTGTCCGAGTCAGAAATTATCAGAGAACAAAAAACCGCTTTTTTGTCTTGTTTATTTTACAAAATTTCCAAGAGCATTTTCCTTAAATTTGTGCGGTTGTTTGCTATTAATATTCAGGTTTTCTTTCGTTTTTTAACATCCCCGATAAGCTGCACATATTTGAATGATCAGCTTATCAAATAAGGATCTCATTCTTATCTTTCAGTTCACAGATATATGAAGATCTACATGCTTTTTTTCATGTTTATAAAAAGTAAAAAGGAAGCACTAAGTCATTGTACAGGATAACATCTGAATGCCTTCATTCTGCTTATGGATACTAAAATGAAAGAATCAGTTCTACCTCCGAAGACATTTAGGCCGTTAAAACCATTACATCCTTAATGATCTCGGCCAGGCATTTCATACATTAAACCTTCTTTTCTTTAAAAGCCTAAAGCGGGTTTAGGTAAGCACTTACAGTGAAAGGACGATACATGTCCTTCCTTTTATCAATGTTTTGTTTTCTTTTGACACCAGCAGGCACATGCAGCGAGTATAAGGGATAAATCCGCTCACTAAATTAAACCTACATACACATCAACAATTTTCCCTCTATATCTGGCCAACACTAAATGAATTTTTCTTCCATCCTGAGCAGACGGAAAGCATATTTGGGCAATTCAACATCCCAGCATCGACTGAACGGCTAAGATGTTCAGTCGGTATATAGGGAAGCAAAAGTTGATCCCAGTGAAGTGCTAAGCAAACGGCAGTGGAAAGCAACGTGCCTTCACTTCAGTTCCCAAGATCATTCTTCCTTCCCACTTGAGATGAAATTTATACTGAATTCTGAACAATACGCAGAATTTACCATTACCTCATAGCTTTGTGTGAGCTAATATCATTGCATTCTCTACTTAGTTATGCCACTTTAACCTTTCAGAACTTTTTATTTTATAAAATCGCATGAAGCCTTATTAAATTAATCCTATTGGATGTAGATTGAAGCTTGTTCTATCGAAAAGAATTATCACTTTTCTTGTCTATGCATTTATGTTTAGGTTGTTCTAGGTTTCATAGTTCTTAACATAGATATTTTAAATTATATATAAACTCTTTTTTATTCATTTATGTTTCTAACTGTTTTAGCATTTTAGCAACAAGACAATGCATAAATAAAAAGTGTAGTAGCAATTAGTCTTTCTATCAAGATGTGAAGGGACTTTACTAACTTCTTTTAATTCTTGTTAAATTAAATAGGGAAATTAGCCCAGCTTTTGAGCAGAAAACTTTCGGAAATGAAAGAGCTTTTAGAAAGCGAAGGAAATTAATGACGTCCACGTAAATTTTCAAATATTAGAAAATTTATTCAAAATACTAAAAACATCGGTATAGTTATTCAAATGGCAGCGAAATGACTGAAAGATTCCTGAAGTTTGCTTTTTCCTTTTGTTTTATTAAAAGGTTATAAGGTATTTCTCCCGCCTTCTTAGCATGCCTTCGTGTCAGCACATTCGGCGCGTATTCGAGAGTTTCGAGTTCCGGCGAGGGCATTGCTCATTTTTCATATTTCCTGCTGTAAAATACCCTAATGTCTCTACAAGGTTATAAAGAAAACAAATTTAAATGTATTTCAATTTTATTTCTGGAAGTACGCTAGTACTTATATGTGTGTATACATGCAAATATTTTACCAACTGAGGCAACAGGGAAATAAGAAATTGGAAAATCATTTGAAAGAGGAATTAGCTCTTAAAAATGACATAAAGACTTTGATTTTCTAAATGGCTGAAAGAGTTTGATGCATAAGGAAGACAAAGCCAGTCAAAAAGTAAAAATACGAAGGGGATAAAGTACGTTACGATTTATGTGAAATGATAAAATTATGTGAATTTCAAAAGTAGAGCTTACCACCTGCGCACGTGATCTGCGCGAAGAACAAAAATCTGATACTTTATCGAAACCTGAAAGACTATAGTGTTTCCCTGGTTACATTTCTATAGCTTTTAATGATGGTGAAATATCAATGCACATTAAATATCATATTCTTTGATTTAATACTGGTACCGCTCTGAAGAAAAGGGATTATTGAAGCTAAAACTACTAAATTCATGACATGTAACCTTTGACATTAATCCGATTCCGTCAAAGCTGGTAAATGCCGAATCAAACTTGTGCAACCAAATAAAAAAGTTGAACTGTTTTAAATTTTTGAGGAAGCATATTGCTATTTAGATCAGAGTTTCTTACAGTGGGATCGAAAAACTGAATATTGCGATCCCGAAAATTTAATTCAGTTATATGAATTTAAAGAAATTATATTAATGAGACTTTTAAATTAATTGTATTAATGTGACTTTTAAAGGAATTGCATTAAATAAAGCTTTAAAGAAATTACATTACTTGAGATTAATAAGATTAATCATCTTCCATTTATCAAACCCAAAAGAAATTTGCTGAGCTATCGAGTGACTCAAAAACTTGATTTTCCACAAATCTCCTTGACTGAAATCTGGATCGGAACTAGAATTGAATTTCCCACAATTTCTGAAAGGCATTAAATGTGATTCAACACCACATATTTACGTGAAACGGCATTTTCAGCTTTACCTCTTATTAAATCTAACTGTCGTTCAACGTTCAAAGATGATGAAGAGGCTTTACGGCTAGCAGTATTAAGTATTGCACCAGAGTTTAATTTGCTATGCAGCCAAAAACATGCGCATCCATCTAATTCAAAAGCAGTTTTTTTCATTCCTTTTTATGTTATTGAAACACATTCCAAAACTACAACTTTTCAATGTACTATATTATTTACCAAAGAAATAAATTATTTAATGGAAAATGTTTACTTTTATATCCTAATATCTGGGGTCGCGAAAAAATATCGATAAAAAAAGAAGTCATTAATAAAAAGCGTTCAAAAACGCTGACTTAGATTAACGTATATCGCTATCAAATAAGTTCTGATGCTTTCGTTTCTAATCTCTATATAAAATTAGATGCGATTAACTTTACGATTAAGAAATGAGCAATATTTTGCTCAAATTTATACACTCACAAGACATTCTTTAATATTTGCATAGCGAATGTTAACTATGGTCAGTTATTGTCTGTTAACTGTAAAAAGGAGCATCCACCATTCACAAAAATATGCTGTCGATGGATCTCTGAGAAGAACGACATAGAGTTTGAAGAAAGAAAACAAATCCCCTACTCGGAGTTTTGATAGATACTCTAAGAACGAACTCCAAGACTTATTGTCTCATACTCTTCACAGTTAACTTTTACTTTAATTTGTAGGGAATTTTATGTTAAACAGTTCATTATATTTTGTACCTTTACTATAACTTCTCCTTTCCATATTCCACAACAGAATTTAAATGAGTTTTTAGTTTTTAAACTGAGGTTTCTAGATTTTAAGCCAGAAAGTGTTTCTCGCATCGCGTGCACGCTACGTGTTAGTTTCCTGATAGCTCTGATTGTTGTAAATATTCGGCATTCGTTTTATTGCTACCGACACTTCCGATGCTGAATTAATAAGCCAGCTTTTAGTATTTACTAAGTGTACAGTCTTTGAATACTGCGATCAGATGTTGAACTGTACTGCTGTTCAACTTTCCATTTAACTTGGACTGCTCTGTTTTATTTGCATCACCAGGAGTTGTGGTTATATTGTAGCAAAAGAGTTTTTTCTAGATTGCAGCACTTTTGTGTTCTAGACTCAGATTAAATAAAAAGTTATTTTTAACCTTCTCATGTCTTTATCGCTGTTTCAGATATAGCGATAATTCGCTTCACGTCTGTTAAAAATATTTCACTTAGAGTATTACAAAAATAAGTGAAACCTTACAAATTAACCAAGTCTTATGATTTGGATCTTTGGTATAACTC
>KK112880.1:486137-511850 GCA_000611955.2 Stegodyphus mimosarum
CCGTTAGCATTCACTACAATGCAAATGAGTTAAAGAGAATTTAAGGCAGGGATTTTGAATGTTTGGGATATAGAACGTTTAGCAGCAACATTTGCAGCTTTACTTTCTGTAGCCCAACTCTGCCAGTTAAGATTCTGGCATTAGCCATTTTCTAGCCGAAGTTAAATGGAGCCATTAGAGATTGAACCAGCTTAGTTAAATAAAATTTGTACAGTCTCTGGCTACGATACCTTTTCATTTGTAAATTCAATGCTTTATGCTATTTTTATACCCAAAAAAGACGGAGAGTTGATTGAATGCTCAAGTGATGCCTTTTATTTAAATTCAAGTTCAATAAAAAGGATTTAGTTGTACGTATCGTACTTTAAAAAGATCGTACCTTAAAAATCGCACTTTAATCGTACTTTAAAAAGACATTCATAGCTAAATTGTGATTATATATCATCTGACAAGGGAGCTGTTACAAAAAAAATTCTTTCCAACTGTTTTTGAAAGACTGAAAAGTAAGGACTTATTGCTCAATTTTAAGGTTACGCAATTTTTATCTGGACATGGTAAATTCAACGTTTATCTCGAACGGTTTAAGCTGACATCTTCCAATTTGTGTAATTGCAATCTTGGCTTTCAGCAAAGTGTTTTCCACCTGCTTTTTAATTGTCCACTGGTTGATAATGCAAGAAATCTATTGAAATGCAGATTAAAATTAATTGCAATTTATTGGCCGCCGAAATGTTACGATTTTGTATCTTCACCTTCCGCCTACCGAGCTTTTGATGACTTTATTGACCTTTATTTTAAACATTGCAAATGATTTCTTTATTTAATTATATCCTTTTGTTTGTGTTTTTTGTCTTTGTGTTTGATTTCATCGCATTACTGAAAGTTGATGTTATTACTTTTTTACTTGTTATTATTTGTTTACTAAGCATCTTGCTTTTTTTTTACTTACGATTTGTAAGCCTCGTGTGATACCTTGTGATGCACGAGGATTTTTCTTTATTTAAATAAAAAAAATAATAAAAAGGTTTACTTAAAATTTTCACAGGACTGTGTCGTAATTGCAAAGAAGTAGCGACAACTCGCTAGTCAGCATAAAGCTCACAGTTAACACCCTATAAATCACAGCATCAAAGGTAAAAAGCCAAACAAATACATTTTCGCCTACAAACCACCGGATAATAACGCTTCTAATACTCCTGGAAATGAAAAGTTTCTTTCTGGTTACTATCTATCTCTTAATTAATAGAAAAATTATACCCTTTCATGAATTTGTGGGAGTATTCTATTCAATTGATTTAGACACTCGTTATACTTTATTTCTATCATTCCTGCAATTTACTCTTCCCAAGAACTGACATACTAATGATCATTTTCCTTTAATTAACTTCCAAACCTATAGTAGCAGATTATAGTTCCAGTCATCCGCTTAACTAATACCCTATAGCAGAATGGATACTTTCATTCGATGGACAGTGATTTCGGAAACATTAATTTTCACTATCATGCTTTTATACTCTATCTGTATTTTAACCTTCTAAGCAATCTTTCATGAAGTTTAATGGTGATATTATGCACATCATTATTCTAATTGTTCTTTGAAAGAGACTGAGATTTAGAAACTCGTACTTGTGTTGGTTTTAGGCCAAGAAAAATCTAATTAATCGATCAGCCCAATTTCCGACGATTCATTCGACAAATCATTACAACTACCTCTGAAAATTCCACTGTGCTCAACGTTTTCTGGTTATGGTAAATGCAAGATCACTGCATACGAATATAATCATTATTTTTAATTTATATAGGTTGTGCTCTTATCAAATCATTTCTGCTTTTGCCTTACATTGGTGTTATTTTAAATCTTATGTTTCATTCAGTCTAATTTGGAAGGCTACGTTTTGGTGAAGAAAAGCTCAGATTCTTGCTTAATAAATTACTAGTAACTGATTCTTTGCTTTAACACCATTTCGTCTACAAATATTTCATAGAAGTCTCTACTAGTGCATAAATTCCTATTCCTTCCTTTTTCATTTAAACTGTTTACATTAATTTCAATTTATACGTTTAGTTTCATATTCTTTCATGTAATTATTTTCATTAATGTCGTGTTTACAGTAATTATATATACTTAATATTTAGAAGAACGGGCAGTTTGCACTGATATTTTGTGGTTTTCCAACATGTGTTACTTGAATATGAGCCAGTTTTCCTTAGAAAATCTTCGTTGAAAGCCTCCATCTTAGATAAACAACTCTAATGTGCTTCGCCATGAAATAATAACGTAATCACGTCGTATTATTTAGATCTTAGCTAGGAATATTTGCCGTTCGTACTGTAATGACAACTAATTGTTTAATGATAATATTATAATGACTAAGACAGAGGTTTCATAGTTTCAGGTTTTAAACAAAATTAAAAAGAAATTGCTTAAAAAACAGTGCTACACAATTCTGTTATATGCGCTTTTGTTTCAAATTGGCATTTAACTATAAGATATTTTCTCCCTCTTTCCAGCATGCTTCCTTGGTGTAACGGTAACACACTCGACGCGTATTCGAGATGTCTAGGTTCGAGTCCCGGGGAGGCCGTTGCACATTTTTCAAATATCCATCTTCAGAGAAACCTAATGATTCTACATATGATAAATCGTAACCTATTTATTGCTTTTTAAATAAGTGTTAGCTGAAGAAACTTTGAAAGAAAGGTCAGTTGAAAGGTAACGAGAGAAAATTTTGTAATAATTCATTCATAAACACTAAAGAAAAAAACATTCTGTAGTTAAACAAGGTACAATAATCTTTTATCTTTTACTAAAGATCAACGGGGTCGACATTCTTGAAAGGAGTGTCACTTTTAATTAAAATAAACACGTAAAAAAGTTAATAATTAATCATCAATTAACGGATAAAGCATAAATGCATCTAATTCATCTATTAGCTTCCTACCTGACTGCATGAAGCTTCTCTCCAGAGAATGGCAGCACTAGCTCGGGAAATTCCCCTTTATCACCATTAGGCTACTCAGTATTTAATGAATGATTGATCAGGCAGTCCTGCATGTAATGATCATGAGTTAACACAAGTAAAGTGTGGCTTGAAATGGACTGTGATTAATTTCAGAGCTTGCTTATTACGCTTATTTATGTTTTATCAATATCATCAATTGTATCCCAGTCAATCAGTCCATTTGAAATCCATTAAAACGAGCGTTTCGGGGAAAATTTCGAATATTTTCTGTCAGAGCAGAGTAGATTTGGTGAAAATAGCTATGTTCATACTTCTTTTAGATATTTTCCATAACTGCTATTTTTAAAAACTTACACAAGCTTCCGCATAGTTTGTTTGAAAAGCAGCTATATTCTTTTATAACGATTACAGGCGAACTATTTTTTTCTCATTATAATAATTTTCATATATCTGTGATAAGTTAAATATTTATGGGAAGATGCTTAATTCAAAATATTTATGGCTTTAGGTTTCTTATTTTCGTTGCCTGATTTAAAGTAGTTACGGATTTTTGTTTAGTATTTTCGTTATCTATGTGTTCATAATAACCGAAGTCAGAGACAAAATAATTCCGTATTTAAATTAAATATAAGGGTTTTAATAATTATTTTTATATCTTTGATTTGTAGAATTATCGCTTAAAACAATGATTCATCACATGCTGATAGTAAACAAACCAGTTAGCAATCGAGCTAAAAAATAAAGCAAAATATTTATCAAACAGTTTGTACAGTTAAAGTTTTTTTTTGAAGCAGTAGAGGCAAAAAGTTTGCAGTGTCCTCGCTGGGACTCATACCCTGGACATCTTGAATTGGCGTGGACTATGCTTCCAATTACACCACGAAGACATGCGGAAAGGAGGGAGAAAATACTTTATATACTCCCCTTTTTTAAAAAACGACGACTGGGAATTATGAGACCTAATCGCCAAATACGATGGTGATGAATTATCGTCGTCTACCTTTCAGTCCGGGCGCCACTTATAGTAGCATTAAGTTTTTTTGAATCAGAAGACATGAAAAATGTGCAATCCCCTCTTTGGGGCTCGAACTCTGGACCTCTCGAATGCGCATCGCGAATGATTCCAATTATAAAATGGTAGGAGGTGTGAAAGGAAAGGTGTGAGAAAGTGCTGTACGTGTTCTATCGTGTAGATTAGAGAAACTATAAATTATTTTAACTTATAAACCACTACTTGTGGTAAATATGATTAAAACGAACTTGAAACTAAATTACTACCAGGAGAAGCTACTATAGGTGGTCAAATGTCCTAACAAGCCACTCACCAAACTCTAAAACTAAAAGCTAGAATGAAGCGACTATCAATTTACCACTAGTTGGAAGGAGAAGCTTTCAAATGAAGATCAAGCACCTGTCTGGTTAAAGGCGTAATGTAGCAATGCTTAGGAGTAGAGGCCTCTCCTTTCCTAATTATAAAAATTTAAATACCCAAATTTTATACCCGAATTTATTTAAAGGAAAAAGAACGAATGGGCAGAATAAGTAAAAGTAGTGAGAAATTAAATCATTAATCATTAATCTTATGATAAAGTGCAGATTAACCGTCTGACAGGCACTGAGTTTTGCTATGAAAGGCCATATTTCTCAAACAGCCAAGAAAAGAGGTATTTTCTTGATTTTAGTGACAAAATGCTCCTGGTACTTTATACCTAAATTTATGCGTTTTTAATGTATTCCTTGGACATATTTCAAGTTACTCATATAAATACTTTTTTAAAGACGTCGCAAAAAATACTCTACAAAAGAAGAAGGAAGGTACACATGTAGAAACATTAGCTTATTACGAAGCAAGAGGGGTGAAAAACAAGCAACGCCTTCGCCGGGAATCGAACCACGGACCTCTCGGTTACGCCTCGAGCATGCAGACCACTACACCACGAAGGCATGCGAAGAAGGCGGGAGAAATACCTTATACACATAACGTTTGACCCTTAACACCAATTGCAACTCTGGATAAGTCATGCAGCTCAATAGGAATAGTGATGAGTTTTTTTAACTGTTTGCTGCAGTCAACCATTAACTTCGTTAAGTATTAATTTAAATCTCATATCCCAAAGCAGTTTGAAAATAAAAGCATCTAAGTTGCAAAGTAATGCTTTTAATCGGCGGAAGAAAGGAATTATGGAAATTAAGTTATAAAAAGGGAAAATTAAAATCGCATGAGAAATGACAGAAAGACTAACATAGCACAAGAAACAAATAAGGAAAGACGAAACAACAAGTATGCAGAGTAAAAACATGTGTCAGGAATTTTTTTTCAAAAAAAAATGTGTTATCATGTATGAAATATATTGCCAGGTTATATGCCTTTTTCAGTAATTTGATAGATAATAATTTTGTAGTGCTATGTGGACATTGATAGCTACTTAATATATTTTGAACAAATTTAAATCTCATTTTTGCAACTTTTAAAAAACTCTCTGGTAGATGAGACAAAGAAAGCATACATTTCCCGAATCAAAATACTTGTCTCTGTTTAATATTCCACCCGGAAATTCCTGCCCTTTTAATTTCAAGCTGCTAACTCTATATGGGGAGCGTATAGTAATAAATCTGTCAATACATTCCTACTTCACCCTATCCCTAACATAGCCGAATAGATTTCACTAAGGAGTAAACCACTCCTAGGAGATTTACCTTGCAACGGATCTCACTCCTGCTCTTAGAGAACAAAATAAAATGTTTTTAATGAAAACAAAACTTTTGATCGGCCGGTAATAAAACTTATTTCACAGAATTTCTTTTTTATATTTTTTACTTTTTTATTCTTCAAAAGTCCAAACAATATGCTCGATGTAACCCAAATAATGATGAACTGGTAAGTTAGTAACTCCGCCCAAAAACATTTTCAATGAATCTGGAAATTCGCATTACAGTATAGTTCTAAAAGCTTTGTTTTCTATCTCAAGTGAAAGATAAGTTATTATTTATGGTAGTATTGTACTTTTTAAATAAGAGTTTGAACTGGATTTTGAAGGTTTGGTTTGGTTTGGTTTATGTGATTACGGCAAAGCCTCGAGGGCTATCTGCCAAAGAGGAGTAATGCCTTCGTGGAGGACGTTCTAAGGGAAACAGGCTCGTTCGCACGTTATACATGGATTGAGTCCGTTCGAGAGATTCGAACCTCGGACCGAATTAGTCTAGCTACTGGCAAATAGCTTTTATATTTAACCTTTAAATAATTCCGAAGAAATAAGAAAGAGACATTTCTTGTTTCTCGATTTTTTATTTCCCGGAAAGCAAGGGATTTCACGGAATTATAAACAATAATATTTTCAATCTAATTTCAACCATTAATTGATTCCAAACTGATTATGGTACCTTAAAATTACATGAAATATATTTTCATTTGTAATAAATAAATTATTACTAGCAAAGCTCATTTGTAGCCGACAATTTTGATTGATGTATAAGCTTTCAAACTAAAATTTTTAGTCAATCGAGAAGCTTACGAGCTTTCACATTTTTGCTGTAGTTTTTGTACCATATTTATTTCAACGATAAGTCGAAACGCAATAAAGGCAAAGTATGAGGAAATGTTGTACTCTAGTAGATATACAATATGACTTTCTGAGATTATGTTAAAAGCTTTTTATACATAAACTGGATCTCAAAACAGCAGAAATAATTATGAAATTAAAATCGAAATCCCTTTTTATGAAAGCTATTACTTAAATTCATTACACTAGCTATTAGTACTCCGATAAATTTATCAATAATTTTTTAGGCCTTATCTAATTCTTATCTTTATCTTTTGCCTTTATTTTACTTTTTATTCTGTCTAAGTAGGCATAAAATAGTATACTTAGTAGCTAATATAGTAATGTTTACATGAAAATAATTATGTAACAAAAGAAGGAATAATTTTACACAGTCCAGTCACATTAATGTGACCACCACGTACTTTCCATGTCAGAGTTAAATAACCAATCACAGAAGGCAGGTGGCAGCACAGTGCAGTTGAGCGTATATAAAGGGTGTGTGAGAGCTTCGGAAAACATTTCAATCGTTGGCGTAATGCAGAAACGAAGCGATTTATCCGACTTCCAAAAGGGCATGATCATTGGCTTTCGCGCCAAGGGTGGAAGCATTTCCGAAACGGCTGAGTTTGTGAACTGTTCGCGTGCCGCCGTGGTAAAAGTGTACCGTGCATGGCAAAATGGGACTGTCCAAAATCAGCGACGTGGCAAATGTGGTGCACCACGGGCCATAGATGACAGAGGCGAACGACGGTTGCGGAGATGCGTTCGGGCAGATAGACGGGCTACCGTTGAGCAACTGACCACCAAAATGAACCAAGGGGCTACCAAAAGTGTCTCCCAAAGTACTATTCAGCGAACATTGCTGCGTCTGGGCCTCCGAAGCAGACGCCTGGTTCGTGCACCTATGCTGACTGCTGTTCATCGACGGCGAAGGCTAGAATTTGCACGCCAGTACAGCAGCTGGACGTCCACTGAGTGGCGACAGGTTGCGTTTTCGGATGAATCGCGTTTTATGCTCCATCGGACAGATGGACGTTGGCGTATAAGGCGTGAAACCTCTGAAAGGAACCACCCTGCAACCATTGCCGGAACGGTCCAAGCTGGAGGCGGGAGCATTATGGTCTGGGGAATGTTTTCCTGGCATTCTCTAGGTTCACTGATCATTGTGGAAGGCACAATGGATCAATACAAGTACGCATCTGTCCTTGCGGACCATGTTCACCCCTACATGCGCATTGTTTTTCCTCAGGATGATGGCATCTTCCAGCAGGACAATGCGAGGTGCCATACAGCTGCCAGTGTACGTGCGTGGTTCGAAGAGCACCAGGATGAGTTTACCGTCCTCCCCTGGCCAGCAAACTCACCTGACTTAAACCCAATCGAGCATCTGTGGGACCATCTCGATCGAGTTGTTCGCGCCATGGATCCTCAACCGCGTAATCTAGCGCAGCTGGCCACGGCATTAGAGTCGGCATGGCTCAACATCCCAGAGAACACCTTCAGGGACCTATGTGACTCTCTTCCTGCACGTCTCGCAGCAGTCCGCTCTGCGAAAGGTGGTTATTCTGGCTTTTGACAGATGGTCACATTAATGTGACTGGACTGTGTAATTAAAGACCTATTTTCCAAAATTAAGCTTTTAAAAGAAAATACAGCATTTAGACTTTATTTCTATACCACTGATGAATTTTCTGGGAGATTTGGCAATAATTTAGATCTTATATACAACACATTAAATTTTAAAATGCAGAATAATTTAAAGGTTTTTTTTACATAAAACATCATAACTCTTTCTGACGCAAAATATATAAGTGAATACTAGCAGCAAATTCTCAGCAAATTGTAACTCCAATGTTAATTACAAATTAGCAGCAGCTTTTTTACTGCAAAATCAAGTTCACATAGGGTCAAAGAACGTTCCCTGAGACAGACTTTTGTTGGCTTTAAATTGCCACCGTCCGAATTCATTAAGAGCAAGTCCGAGAGTTAGCTTTTGTCTCACTCTAATACTCTTAACATTTTCATAGACACTAAAAATGCTTTGCGATATACGTATACAGTAGGTCGCGAAATTTTTAGATATCTTAAAAGTAACATTCTGCTCCGAACTTTGAAATATTCAACATTAATTACAATATGCATATTGAAATACGCAAGAAAGTAAAATATGCCACTGCTTATTAATGTGAATCAAGGTCTGTAAATATGGGTCGTGACTGATGTTCTGCAATGTTCCGCTAAGCTCAGAATTTTAACTTTTGTTCAATAACTTATGTACACTCTCGAGAGAGAAAAAAAAGCGACTTCAGTCAGTGCCGATGTTGTTGTTGTTGTTGTCTTATCCATGGAAAAGGTGCCAATATTCTAATACTGGCCTGATTACGGTACAACATTTCAATGTGGATGATCTTGAGCCCCAGTTTGTGCCGCATAATTTGCGAAGGCTATTTAATTTTTTGATAGCCTTATTTGCTGTGATCTTAATGTGCTTTATAAATGAAGTTCAGGGTCCAGAACCACTCCCAGATATTTGGGATGGTCAACAAGTGGGTATTTATGTTTTGAAGTTTCAAATTTTTATTAAAAGTCCTACGATGTTTTCTGTCAGTTGAGAAGATACAGTAATTTGATTTGCTGAGATTTATTGTTAGTTTGAGATCCTCGCTGCAATACCTTTCAAGGTAAGATTTAGAGATTTCTCAGAGATTTTTAAATTCCGGTATGAATTCCAAATGGCAATATCATCTGTATAGCAGGCAAATCTGGTGTCAGGTTGGACATAAGAGTCAATTGTGTTCATGTACAGAAGAAAGAGCAGTGGACTAAGGACCGAGCCTTGTGGTACACCTTCTCAGGTTCTGTGGGTCATAGAGAGTTCTACATTAACCCTGACAGAAAAATCACTGCTTTTCAAAAAGTCATTTACCGTTACCTTCGATGCCGAGCGCGTTTACCATTTACCGAGCGCGTTACCTTCGATGCCAACCTCGCGGATAATTTGAATTAGCCTTTGTCGCCAGACACGATTAAAAGCTGCAGATAGGTCCAGTAAAACAGCAACTGTTTTCTTATGTGGTTTTTTTCTGTAGGTCGTCAATTATTGATTGGCACATATAAAAGAGCTAATCAGTTATACTGTTATGACCTTGATAGACTGTTTGATACGTTTTATAAATTTGCAGAGTATACTGATAAGAGATATTGGTCTGTAGTTGCTGCCGATTTTAGATCAATTCACTAGTGAATATAATATTACTGTAGCACACTTTGCGTCCTTGATTTTTTATGTGGAGTTACATTTGAGGTAGATATCGATACAAAAGCTGATAAAATGCTTAAAGAGCTTAAACCTTAAGTGACAGCAAGTCTACAATGTATGACGTATTACTATCATTCGTAATGGCAAAACTCCTAGCCTAATTACTTGATATTGACATTTGATACACCCGAAATCTCTGAATATTTCAACGCTGGTTATTTCATTGCTCAATATGACCATCTGCTGAGATAATTCCAATTCCAGTGCTTTGGACAATGATAGTGGTATATGAGACTCGCCTGCTTTAGATGTTAACTGTAAAAGAGGTGGAGAATCATTTAAAAACACATGCCCTCAGTGGGTCTCTGAGAAGATGCCAAATCTGAAGACACTCCAAAATATCTTATACAAGAAGCTTGTAAAACCAAATACAAACTCTACAACCCAATGTATAGTCTTGAAAAATAACCAACTCTATTTCATCGATATAAACTCATACAGAGCTTTCTTCACCTACAAACTACAATCAAATTTTAATGATTATAATACTCCTGTTACAGAAAATCAATCAAAACGCTCTTCAGCACATTCACTTCCAGCCATTTCTGCAGCTAAACTATCCCAAATTCAGCTTACAAAAACGATTTCAGTCCAGGCTAGGAAAAAATTGGGAAGCTTAGTAAAAAGCTGAATAATCTTAAACTTGTATATAAAAATCAACGTAAGATAAATATTCATCATATGCTGTCTGTAAAACCTACAGTCTTACATTTATAGAGACTAAACTTGTAATGAAACACTGGAAAAGTTTCGTGGATAATCTATGACATTTTCAGTATTTTACAATTACAATCTGTGATATTTTAAATATTTTACAGTTATTGAAGTGCAGAACATTTGATATGTTATTTTGTGAGCGCCTAAAATCATGTGGAGGGTTTTGGAATTCACTGACAGGCTCTATTGCAAAAGCGACTTCCATGCTAATTAATTTTTGTAAAGCACTGGAGGTTAAATCGTCCTTAGTAGAGCTATCTTCCAAGTGAACTTGCTATGAAATCATACTCGAATTAAAGTTACATACGGAAAAAAACCACAAAATCTTGTATAACCAACCTATTTGCCAGGAAGGAATTTTCAGTACCAGTGGAGTAGGAAGTTTCATTTTCATTGTGGCACTTTGCGTGCTAACCCACCACTACTCACAGAATTTCCAACTGTTTCAAAATAACCAAGCCAAGTAAGGAACAGAAAAAATAATGTCAATAAAACTGTCATTAATGTAACTGGGCACAATGATTTTGAAAATGTTCTTTTTAATTTGTTACAGAGGAACTGTTTCGTAATTTAGCAAAGTAATCTTTCGATAACCGTCTCATTTGCCTTTTAAATATCTTCCTTCAGATCAGTTTTTTATATTTTTATAATCGCACATTTTAAGTAGATGGTAAGAAAAGGTAGAAAGGTAGTCGAAATTTTGCCCTCATTCAGAGTTTAATGCTATGTTAGGTTAGGTTATTTGAATATGGGAAAGCACACGAGAGCTATATGCTTAAGGAGTGAGACGGCGTTCTTAAGGACTTTCTAAGGAAAGCTGGATCGCGTTTACAATGCACATTAGGAAAAACACAACATTCAACAATGCAGCCAGCGCTTTTACCTAATTTAACACCATGGCCGAAACTCCCAGTACTCAGCAGTCTTAACCACTCGATCACTTGTGGGACGAAGTTTTGAAAGGAAAAGCATAATAATAAACTTTCTAAAGAAGCCAAAGCTACAGAAAGGAGTATAATTTCGTTTCTAATTGAAATTTAAAATGAAATCTAAAAACAATTTAATAATAAATAAATTTCGTTTTGTTTAACAATTATTAACTAGATTGGCTATTTACATTAAACAACAGTTTATTAAATAAAGCGAGTAAACAGTTATAAAAATAAGTTGTTGCGGGATATGAGTCCGCAGAGATTATAAGGTATATCTCCCACATCCTTAGCGTGCCTTCGTGGTGTAATGGTCAGCACACTGAGCCGGTAATTCAGAGGTCCGTGGTTCGATCCCCGGCGAAGGCAATGCTAATTTTTCAATCTTTCTTGCTTCCAAATGGCCTAATGTCTCTACAGTGGCGCCCGAACTAAAAGGGTTGTGGATGATAACTCTCCACACCCAGGATTTGGCGACTAGGTCCCCTAAAACCCTAGTCGCCCTTTAAAAAGGGGAGTATATAAGGTATATCTCCCACATCCTTAGCGTGCCTTCGTGGTGTAATGGTCAGCACACTGAGCCGGTAATTCAGAGGTCCGTGGTTCGATCCCCGGCGAAGGCAATGCTAATTTTTCAATCTTTCTTGCTTCCAAATGGCCTAATGTCTCTACAAGATTAATTCCTCATGTTAAGAAGTAGATTGATTCGAGATAGAGATTAAATTAGAAATAATAGATAGAGAATAATGCACATGCTGTAGTCGTCATGTTAAGGATTTATATAATGTAAACGAAAATCTGTATTACTGGCTATTATGAAAATATTAGAGGCAAATAAATTTATGATGTAAAACGTTCATAGCTGTTGAAGCTATAATAAAATCTCCTTAATCTATCCTTATTGATATAGAATGATGCAGACTAAGATAACCCAGTAACTGAATTATTTAAACTTTATATATTCTGAATAAACTGGTAGAAAAGGAGCTTATAAAGATAAAAGATTTAAAGAGAAACGTCTAAATTTTAATTAATAAACAACAACAAAAATTCGCTGACTTCTTTATTGAAACCACAATTCAAAACGATGACGAGTGAAACGATTTTAAATCATTTTTCCAGTTCTGTAAAATATGTAATTCGAAATAATAAACAAACCTGTAATCTGCATCACTATTCCATTAAGTGACCTTACCTGAACTTACTGCTTTATTCTCTGCTAGGAAAAGGAAAAAGCACTTACAAAGAAAAAAGCACGTCTTTCATATAAGCTTTCAAAGATCGTGCAAATATTAATTCTAAGCTCTTTTTTTAAACATTAGTGCGAAATAAAATGAGAAGAAGAAACAAACAGCTGAAAATATTTGAAAACAAAATTTTACATTTTTTTAAATCAATTCAAAATTTATAAAACATGCAAGATGCAAGCAGTCATTACATCCGAAACAACAAAAATTCCTTTTTTTCTCTATAATAAAAACTAAATAATATATTTCGATTCAAAATACGTAAACTAATATTTTTTAAAACATGCAAATGAAAAGAAAGAATTTCTCCTAGCATACAGGGAAAAATAATAAGTTGGATATTTATGACACATAATAAAATGCAATAAAACTTACCTCATTTGTTTTATAACAGTACTTTTGCCAGATTCACCAGCTCCTACAGGAAAGAATCATAAGTTCTAATAGCGGTAGTAAAAATTTACATTAATTTCATAAACTAAAAGACAAATATTTAAATACTTGTGAAAATAGATGTTATTTTGAAACGAAAAGCAACATGATGTCCTCAAAATACTTTAAGCATGTTTCTTGTTATGAAAGATAGTAAACTCAGGCAACAGTGTGCGTGTTGAAAAGCTAGAAAACTAAGAAGGATACCTTTTAAATTCTCATTGGCTTGAGACACAAGTATTGTTAACTTTGTATATTCATTTAGTAATTACAGAATAATTACACTGGGCCCTAAATAGGTTTGTTAGGAAATACGGGATTTACTCTTGAATTTTTTATTTTCACGCATTTTCTCCCTTAGCCTTTTAGCACAAGATTCTGCAAATTTATTTAAGTATTCGTAATTTCCACCTTCCTCAAGGCATTCACAAAGTCAGCTTCCCTAAATTGTAAAATGGATTTGTGTACGCAGTAATTGTTTTCGTCTTACTAATTGATTTACTCGTGGATTTTGGGTTCATGGGCTGTAACTGATAAAAAATTGATAACGAAGAACTTAAAGAAAACAAGGATTTTTCTGGAGATCATTTCTCACGGGAAGACATACTAAACGGCGATGAACATGATGATGATACCGATAAGTTACAAACAACAGCAGATAACACAGAGAGCAGTTCCAGCAGCATTAAACGATTTGAGGCTTAAGGAATAGCAGTCGACAACAACAAGAGTGAGAATATACAGAAAGCAGAAGTAAAGATATCTTATTAGACATTGTGTTAATGATACTATATATTCTTATTGTAATGTAGGGTTACACTGAAATAAATAATATTGCGATAGTTAATAATAGTTTATCCATGAATAGTTTTCATTTTTGAAGTACATATCATTGTGATAATTACCAGTAGATCATCCATGAATAGCTTTCAGTTATTATGTTGTTTACTGTAACTGCGTCCTTAGGAAATTAAATTATTCGCACAATCTTTTCCTTTCGAATTTCGTACAAAAAACTTAGTAAAAAAATAGGCAAATAAATACGGTATATTTTTCTGTTATTAAGGAAAGAAATAACATTACAGCAGAACGTTTAGTTAATGCAGAAAACCTGAGAGGTCTACTTCCTCATGAAGAAAGCTTGTAAAATAGGAAACACCTGAACGCATTTCAGTTGAGAAAACACTAATATTATATAAAAATTTTAAGTAACACATCTTTTAAAATAAATTTCAAGAGATTAATAAAGTAAAATATTTATTCATCAGAAAAAGAATTGAGATAGTTCTGAGGTTACCAAGCGGAGAGGAAATGCCAGCAGTCCACTTACTGATGCCATAATTGATAATTTCTACTTCTTTTCCAATATGATTAATGGTTACTTTCGTTCAATTTCTACCGTTAGTGTAAATAAGTCTCTCGATCTCTCTGCTTATATACACTTAAAAGGAAGGCTGAAATCATCGCAGACATGGGAGAAAAAAGAAAAAGACATATTCAGGATGGAAAAGATCAAGTATACTGAACAGAAGCTATATACCCATGGGTTTCATGATTATATCCATGTCGGAATGACTCTAATCGAAGACTTACGCAAACGGAACATTAACAGGGATTTCCCTCTGTGTGAATTCAATAAGAACTAATTTTTTTGAAGTACTAAAAAAGCTAAATCTTTTTATCTCCCGTTATTTCAAATGAAGAATTTAGATGAAGATTTAAAAATGCCTTCAATAATTTCAGTCGCTCTTATTTAATGAAATCTGTTCCGATCAAAATTTTACTTCTCCATTTGAAAAAAACCTGCTTCTATTTAAAGACTTTTTTCCATGCAGGGACTTGCCTTTTTTGAAATCAGGCAACTTCGTTCGTCATCATGGTAAAGCGCATGTAACTAACCATTAATTATTATAAGATTTCGTGATCAGATGCATGCTTGAATGGCCGCAATCGAATAATTACGCAAACGGACATTAAATACGACGCCCATTCTATGCGATTTCAATTAGAGCTCATTTGTTTTGAGATACTGGAGAAGAGAACTCTTTTCATTCCCCATTATTTCAAATGCAGAATTTAGATGAAAATTTGGAAATACCTTTCTTAATCTCAATCGCTCTTGCTTCTTGAAATAGATTCCAATCAGAAGTATACTTCTCCATTTGAAAGGACTTGATTCTATTTAAAGACAAACATTTCCATATACGGTCTTGACTTCTTTCAACCCAGGCAGTTTAGCTCTTTATTGTAGTGCATTTGATGTAGTTAATCGTTCATTATCATAAGATTTTATGATTAGATTCACGCTTGAGTGGCTGCAATTGAACACTTATGCGAGCAGATCATAAACAGGACGTGCCCTCTTTGAGATTTCATTAACAGATAATTTGGTTTGAGGTTACTGGAGAAGTGAAATAAGTTTATCCTCCTATTTCAAATGCAGAAGTGATATGCAGACTTTCAAAAACTCCTCATAACCTTAATCGTTTTTACGTCTTGAAATAAGTTTCATTAAAGTTTTACTTTTCAGTTTGAAAGGACCTGCTTCTGTTTAAAGACCATGTTTTACACGCAGACACGTCTTCTTTCAACACAAACAATTCCGTTCATTACTCTGAGAGACCTTATATAGTGAACTGTTCATTAATTTGAGGCTTCATCGTTAGATGGATGCTTGAGTGCCTATAACCGAAGATCTACGCAAACGGACCATAAATAGGGTCTTCCCTTCTCTGAAATTTCAATAAACGCTAATTGTTTTGAGATACAGGAGGAAAATGAGAACCCTCTTTCTGCTCTCTCAACCAGAGTTTCAAATGCAGAATTTTGGAGGAGATTTAAAAACAACTTTCGTAAGCTCAATTGCTGTTACTTTATGAGATGGGTTCGAGTAAAACGTTTTAACTTTTCCAATTAAAAGTCCGTGCTTCTATTTAAAGACTCCGTTTTCCTGCAGGGAGTTTGATTTCAACACTGAAAATTCCGTTTATTAGAGAGGTGAACCTTATTCAGATGTTCTTGATCCTCATTTGACATTAAAAATCATGTTTTCGATCTCTGTGCTTAATTATCCTTATTTATACCAGTTTTCCTTAACCCCAGAGAAGTTTTGTCCAACTTTCTATTTTTAGAAAGACTGCGAGAATTATCCTATGCGTATATATATAGAAAACCGAATCACTAAAATCTAAGTCGTTTTTGCCTCAAGCGGAATACAAAATCTTACCTATCAAACTGCTGACACGGAGGTTCAGCATTAATTTTTTCAGACATATGTAGCTCTCATTTGTGTCTGAGGTAACAAAAAGTAAGTTGGATCAAAAATCAAAATTCTTCTAGATATGGAAAATAGGCGACGAATTAAACAACTTCTTGAACAGCTTCTCTCAGCTATGATAAAATACACTCACGTTTGTGAAAATTGCAACACCAAGAAGGAATCGTCATAACTGAATGCAATTTAATACACAGTTGAGTGGTAGTGGTACAAATAAATGATTAAATGTTCAAAGCAAACAGACAAGAACAAGAGATCAGAATCAGTATTTTGTGTGGCCACCACGCGCCGCCATAAGTGCTGCTACACGACGTGGCATGGAGTCAAACAAAGTTTGAATGTCTGACTGAGGAAGAGCATTCCATATCGTTTGTACGCGTACCCAAAGTTCGTCTGCAGACGCAACAGGACGAGGATCACGAGCAAGACGCCGACCAATGACATCCCACACATGTTCAATTGGCGACATATCCGGGGAACACGCAGGCCAAGGAAGAAGCTGTACCTGCTGCGCTGCAAAGAAGGATTTAACAATCCGAGCAGTATGAGGGCGGGCATTGTCCTGTTGAAATACAGCGCCTGGCAAGCTTTGAAGGAAGGGAACAGCTTCGGGCTGTAGAACTTCACGGATATACCGGTTGCTGTTCAGATTGCCCACAATTCGTAGCAATTGAGATCGTCTATGATATGCTATGGCGCCCCAGACCATAACTCCGGGTGTTCGTCCACTGTGGCGTTCGATAATGCACTCCGGAAGGTGGCGTTCACCGGCATAGCGTCTGACACGAATGCGGCCATCATGGTACCACAAATTAAAGCGGGATTCGTCAGAAAACACGACATGCTGCCAATCAGCACGCCAGTCTCTATGCTGATTGGCCCATTGTAGCCGCAGGCGGCGATGGTCGTGCGTTAGGGGGATCCTGTATAAAGGAGTCCGTGCGCGCAGTCCACACTGCAGCAGACGTCTACGAATTGATGAAGCACACAATGAAACACCTGTAGCTATTGACCACAGTGCTGCCAATTGTCTAGAGGAAGCTGTACGGTCCGTCCGCGCCATGCGGACCAGGTGTCTATCATCGCGAGCTGACGTCACATTTCGGGGTCCACTCCCGGATTTCCGAGTTGTCCGACACTCGTCCGTCCACTGCTTCCAAACGCGCATCACTGTGCTGCTGTTACGCTGCACACGAGAGGCTACTGCACGATACGACAATCCAGCTTCACGAAGGCCGATGATTCTCCCTCGTTCAAACTCTGTAAGTTGTTCAAATCTCGCTCTCTTTCGTCGACGAGGCATAAGTACAGATTGAGTTAACGTTTACCACTAGCAGATAACCACCGATAACCATACACGCCTCGCTACAGCCGTCTATTTATTCGGATCCATCAGCCGTTCAGAGGGCGCTGCTCAGCATACGCATGCGCTACGGATTTGCAATTCTAATCATTTGCATATCATGCGTTACTTTGCATTTCCTGAAAATTTCAGCTCACTCGCGTAAGTCCTTCATGGTGTTGCAATTTTCACAAACGTGAGTGTAATATCTCAGCGACAGAATGGATCCCTTCATGTCAGTAGATAACTTCTAAATTATTGCTTTTTTCTTCAAAATGTTAATTATAGATTAAGACGTTCCTTTGTTTTCTTTAATGACACTGTAGTGCCTGGTCCTCGAAAAATGTAACCCCAAAATAAGTAGCGCCCTCCAGGCGAAAAAAGAAAGAGGTAAGTTGGAGACTGGCTTTCGGCGGGAGTGGCCGAACGCTCAGTGTGATAATTTTAAAACTCTAAACAATTTTATCAAGTTATATATTTTAATTTGTACAAAGTGTATATAATCATAGAGTGTGTTGTAAATAAATAAGAACAATCTGAATTAATTAATTACGGGCAAGACACCACAGCGGCCACGGCTGGATCCTACAGACACTTACTGTAGCATTTGTCTAACCGTGTGGTGTACTTCCCATTCAATGCGACTTATTTCTCATGGGCTACAATCATTTACATAATTTACAGTTTGCTCCATCTATTCACCAGAGACGGATTTTATTAAGCTTTTCTTCATGTTGTTTCATTCTACAGTACTATCACAGAATATCTTACCTTAAATCGAAACTGTATTTTTGATTCAAGCATTCGTTTTTCCCCGTTTTGTAATTTTCTTTGTTTTATGTTCAGAGAGCAACCGCACATGTGGGTTTCCTCGTTTATTTTTGCGAAAGTTGTCGTTTCAAGTTTGCCGAGTGTTTTGCACAAGCCTTACTTTTTCTCCCCTTTTGTATTTTGTCTGCAAGTCACTTTTGGGCCTTCCCCGCTTTAAGTGTATGCTAATTCTATCGACGAAGCACTCTGAATTCTAAAACCCCCAAAGGTCCACTTTCCCCCTACGGTTTACAGTGTGAGTAAAGTTTACTCACCGAATTAAAAAGCATATATTATCCATAAGGAGGGCGTGAATTTTTCAACACTTCTAAAATATTTTGCATGATGGATTGGGCAGTTCTGAGCAAGAAAATTTCCTAAATTTTCAACTTGTCATGCGCAGATGATTGATGTATAATTTTATTCCGTAACTTGTTCGTGAAAGCGATGACATACTATGGCTTAGAAAATTTTGTGCATAGTATACCCTGCTTTAATAATGCATACGAAAAAAGTTAAAGTTTATTGTCCATCGATGACGTGCGACGGATCAAATGCAAAGGCTACCAAGGGAGGAATTTATCTTTGTTAATTCTTTACGAATTATGTATGTTAGGGGTGGATAACTTTAGGATCATACTCTGATCATAAACTGTGCGTCTTACATTACTAACTGAAATTTTTGTCAAGCATACATGCAAACAATTAAGCAAACAGTCAAGCTAAGCATACCAATACTGCCTGCCTTAGGATATCTGCTTTCGTCCGGGAGTTTTCAAATAGAAATTGATACATGGTTATATAACCTATACATATCCATTTTACTCACGATAAATAAGTAAGTCTTTATCCTAGCCTTCTGAGCGATATCACCGGCTTTATGCGGTTTTGTGACTTGGTATATATTGACTTAGGATAGGAACCATTGTGAATGACGTTTTAAGAGGATTTATTTCATAATACGAGAAAATACGAGAGAGGAAATACATAGAAATTTCATGCGACCAGCCCATTTAGTCTCTCCGATAAAATCCGAGTCCAATAAGCGACTACTGTGCTGAACGGTACGAAAGGAGCAAAGCAAAGAAATCGAAATGGGACAAAGCAGCTTGACAGTTATCTATTTGTAAACAATTTAACTCTTTAATCTCTGGTAGACATTCAGTAGTTTTCTTACCTGCATTTGCGCATATGTACATAAAAATGAATTTACAACACCGATTTAGAGAAGTTTAGCTTTAAATTGATAGATGATGCAAGGCAGTGCATTGTTAAAGGTTATATAGTAAAATCTCAATGTATTACATGTTTGCCTACCCTTATTAATTTAGCATTACGTTTCTTCAAAAATCCCATTTATTTACTGAAATAGACGTAACTCAAGTGCGGTTGAGTTGAATAGATGTGAAACCTGACAACAAAAGTTTCACTAATTTCTGAATATTCCTCTAAACTCCATCAGTATTTTTACTCTTACCACTTTAGGATTGAAGAAGGGAAAGGTCTTAATATATTTCAAAGTTTTTTTGTATTTTATTTCCTGTATTAGCTTACACTTTAATGAGTCATTATAGCTCTTTTAGCATTATTTTATGTCCTAGCAACACAGTCAATGTTGTTCGAACTCTTAAATGCCTTTTATTCCCTTCTGTGTGTCATTCAAAGTTACTAAATCCTGTCTAATTTTTTATATAATGTTTTCTCTTTTAACAAAAACTGCAGAGAATTATGTTTCTTTCTCGATTTCTCTCTTATTGGTGGATTCTGTTCTAATGTCGTTAGGCAAGTGAACATAGAAATTATGTATCACTGAATGATTATAAATTTTACATAACATATGTTTTGTTGTTTCCGCATAATAAATAGCTTTTTAAACGATTTTTAATAACTAAAGCGTTTTGTTCGCTTGCTTAGTTGAGTAAGACAACGCACCAAAAAACGTATCTCCCTAAAGGAAGACATGCCTTCTTGGAGGATTTTCTATGCCTTCTAGGAAAATTTACAGAGAGACACTGGCTCGTTTTCACTTGGCAAACTGGAAGCACTAATTCAGCCATTCTAATCGATGAACACCGTTTGTATACTTTCTTGTGCTTTCAAGTTAGCTTTGCGCGAATTTTTCACCAAACATTAAAATGTGACGATCAGAAACACCATTTTTAAAACTAATCTACATTTATGGTTGCGATCTTTCGCATACCTACACAATAATTTGCATTTATAATGGGACAAACATTTTTTTGGAAATTTAGGGATCTAAGCATGTTAAGAAGTTAACAAAACCAACATGACCCTTCCTTTCCTCTCCAAAAAAATTACTTTGTGGGAAATGTAACTTCAAAACCCTCAATTTCCTCTCGTTTCGTGTTACCTTTTATTTGCTACCGGAAATTAAAATTCACATTGTTCCTTCTACTAAAAGCTAAAAATAAACGTGCTCTGTTGCCCAGCAGTACGTTTTTGAGTATTTTTTTTCTCTTGTCTAAAGTGTCTGTGTAGCTCCAGATATCATTAAAGAGAGGAAAAAACGCGAATTAAAGAGTTAACTCCTGATGTATGCATAATTAAGCTTCCGAGCTGTATTGACTTTATGTTCACATCATTTGAAACCTTCAAGATTACTTCCGCATTCATATTAAATAAGGTTTGAAATAGGGTTTATACAAAAACCGACTTTTTTGAAAAACCGGTTTTCGAAGTCAATATTTCCAAAAAATCTGTTTTCGAAGGTCTTATCAAAAAATAAGCAGAGGGAAAAATATTTTATTTAATTTATATAAAATAACAAAAAACGAAATCAATATCTAATAAGTCAAAATATAAAAGCAAATCAAGGATTACATATACACATTACTTACACAAAATAACGAAATCAATACCAAAGTCAAAATATAAAAAATTAAGGGTTACATATACATATTCCTTACACAAAATAACGAAAACTCAAACAAAAATTTCAAACAATATTTATATTATTTTCACTAATTTTAATTTCTCCTAACAAAATAGGATTTTAAAAAACATAAAATATCCACTGAACGGTGGCTAAATCTTGTTCTTATTTTGGACACAATATTGCCTGAAATTCAGAATACGCGTTCACTAGCTACTGAGCTTGGTTTTATAGTTTTTAGGCACTATATAAAAACAAATTTATATTTTTTGTTCTTTTATTTGTTGCCTCAAATAATGAAAATTCAGACTTTCAGTGTCTTTCGGTTTATAAGTTTTCCTTCAGGATCTTCAAAAAACTTGTTAATTGATTTTTCTCCTTTTCTTCTTTTTCATTGATCTAATTTAATAATAGTTTCATGTTTAGCCTTTTCATAAAACGCATGAATGAGATCCATTACTCTAGAGTTGCTTCTTGGTAATGAATATACTTGTTGAAGAGACTCTCGTATAACTATTTTTAATGATATTAATAGAAAATCCATAGCTGCAAGTTTTGATATGATTTCTTCTAAACTACTCCTTTTCACTTTCATAAAATTTAAAATATTCTTTTTTATTTGAAGAAGAAGAAGAGGAGTCTCCAGGCATTTCTTCTTCGCCGATTGTTTCTGATTTCTTTCCGATAATTTTTTTATGAACTGCTTTCAAATGATTCTGTAGATTGCTCATAGATGATCCTTTGCAGCTCAAAATTTCATTACAATGATTGCAGATTGCCTTGTCTATCCCTAACATTTTGAAACTATCCCAAAGTTACGATTTGTTCATTTTTACCTAAAAATGAAATTAAAATTATTAAATAAATATTTTTGAAGTTTATTTTATTATTTTAACTATTAATCTAATTTAAAAAAATCTAATCTGCACATTTTTTAGGAATTTTGAAAAAACATGCATTTTCTTAATGTAATTCCGAAGCTTGTTAAAGAAATAATTTATGTCGAAACATTGCGAGAGAAAATATGGATTATTTTAACACCCTGTGTTTTATTTAAAGTCCCATTAGACAGAACTTTAAATTTTACATTAATTTTTGATAGAAGAAATTTATATAATAAAATTAAAGTTTTAAAATGTAAAATAGAAAATACAAACATAGAAATTACAAACATACTTATGTTATTTTTACCAAATATAGCAACTATATATTTTTGTTTCTAGTTTTCCCTTTACAATATTAATCGAACCTGTCTTGACTCGTGACGGATTGCTCGTATGCAACATAAAATAAATCTGTTACGCGCGTCTTTCCCACGTACGCAGGCGCAGTTGCAGAGTGCACAATGTACACTATGTAAATGTAAAAAAAAAAAAAAAAAAAAAAAAAAAAAAAAAAACAATGTAACAAACAAAACACAATGAAAAAAAAAAGAAAGAATGACTGTTCTATATCTCCCGTTCTACTGGGCCGATTGACGAAATTCAAAGTGAGTTTTCCATGTCTCGAAAGCGTGACTTAGGATATATATTAGATTTATATCTAGCTTCGTTCTAATATAAGTATTTTGACACAAAATCGGACTTTTTCTAAAATAACATACCACGTTTTTTCCATATTTCGATTCTACGACTCAAATTATGTCTAAATATTAAATTTTGTAAAATTTGGCGCGAAATTTACGGAGAAATTCATAAATTTAACTTGGCTAATTTTTTCAGTTAAAGCCAAGAATAATTCCCTTGGCGATCTTCTTAATATGTGGCAACCTATTTTCCTTCCCTTCCATTGGGCAGAGGAGGAAAAAAAGTCACCATCATTCTACTTTCAAATAATTTTATCAAAGTGCGTAAACCACATTTTCGTTATTATCGTTTTCAACAAATATGCCATATTTCAAAACGCGTCAGTAATAATTCACGTTTATCTTCGGAAATTTTGAATAAAAAAACTCCAATTTTTTGCAGGTATGCTTAGAAATACACCTACTTTAAGATGACTGTAAAAGTTTTATAGATTAGAATTCAAAATTGTTTTCTAAAAATTTATAAAAATTATTTTAAAATACAAATTTTAAAAATAAATCATAAAAAATGGGCGGATTTTATTTGGAATGAACCTAAATTTCGAACTGTGCAAGAAGAAATCAAATAAGTTTCATAAAAAAAGAGATATTGATAAATACATACCAAATTGAATTAACATTGAGGAGCTAAAATTTTGAGGTCTAATTTCTTGAAAACTACTTGTGCGATTTTTCAAAACTTGGAAGTTTGGCATAATTTGAGTCGTAGAATCGAAATATGGAAAAAAATTGGCATGCCATTTCAGAAAAAGTCCGATTTTGTGTCAAAATACCTATATTAGAACAATGCTATATATAAATCTAATATATATGCTACGTCACGCTATTGCAGTGTACGTTTCATCTTCAGTTACAATTTGAGAAAAAGGGGTTCTTAGTTATTCTGACATGCTCCTGTTTCTGGTGCTCAGTTAAATTATTGAGAACTCAAGGGTAAACTAGTTTTTTCATATGCAATTCTTCATGAATAATTTTATGTATGGCAGTGCATCCAACGTTAAGTTCCTTCTGTATCATTTGGTAGGCCCAGCGATTATCATGGATTATCTATATGGGAGACACATTATCGGGGATTACTGCTGACAACGGCCTTCTGGCCTGGAGAGAGTTGCGACGTCTGTGAAATTCTGTAAATCATCTAGTAAATACAGTAGCATGAGACGGATCATCATTTCTAAATGCTAATTATAGACATTGAACGTATTCTTCTTGATTTAATCCCATTTTAAAACCATAGAAAATCATAGCGCGATAATGTTCTCGAGTCAGCTCCATTTTTCCTTCTGCCTAAAATTTATTCTACACTAAACTACATGCAAATGGCCAATAAAATATCGTCTGCTGGCGTAAATTATTTCATATTTTCAAATCTAACTATTAATTTTTTCTGTCACTTATCGCATAAATTTCACGATTATCTGCGCTTATCACATAAATTTCAGAGCGAAATGTTTTCTTGAAGAAAAACAATGATTGCGTTGTAAGCGATTCAACGCGTATCCTAGCCGTCAATATTATAACTATAAAAGCTATTCTGGATAGAAAAGATAGATTGATCCCTTAATCTCATTATAGGTGATTTTTAGTTTTACCAAGCAATGATGTTTCAGAGGTTTCTATGCTCTTTTCCTTCTATTTATTCATATTTGTTATCATTGCCCTATAGCCGATGTTTGACAATGGCATTTTACTTATAATCTTCCTCCATTATGATCTACTGGAGAGAGCTTACATGAGAAACAAAGAACTTACTAAGTAGGAATAATAACTTGCATCCACAAATGTTGAAAGCAATTCTCTAAATGTTCTGCAATACTCGCAGGAGACCTTAATCCTTATATCAATCCCTCTGCTGCGAGAGTAGGTAAAGATTCACCAGAATGGATGTTAATGCTTGTTCACACAAAGTAAGAAGAAATTGTGGAAGAGCCTATGTTCTTCGTAGTTCTCAAACTCAGAGATATTTGTGAGAGGTTCCAAGAATAACATACGTCAAAATCACACTCTAAATCCTCCAGAATCTCAAGACTGATCCTTATTGCCTACTGAATGTTATCATTCTCCCGTTTTTAGGATTACCTACCTTATTGATGGGATAAATCTAAGATAACTGGTCTGCGCTTATGTTAGAAGGCTCCAACCGCTTTTTATTTTACGCAGTTTGGGGATATAAATAGCATGAAAAGCGCTGAAAACAGAAAATATAATTTAGGATTATTTTATCGGCTTTGTATCTCTATGGGAACAAGTTACAAATTGCAGCCGATACTTATGGCAAGTAATCTGAGGAGTTGTTTTTCTAAACGTTTTCAGTACCAAAAAATATACAGAGAGCCACTCCATTTAATGGACTTTGATTTAAAGGATTTCGAATTTAATGGACTCTGAAGGAGCAAAAAGTATAATCGAATCGGAACTAAGCACTGGAGATTTTCTGTCAACATGTTTTGTTCTATTAACTTATTTATATTTTCATCACTCGTACATTTAAACACATAATTCTAACATTTATTTAATTAACATTTATTTAATTATTTATTAAACGCTTAGGTTTCTCGTTGTTATGCCCTCGAGGGATTAATTGTTTTACAATAAATATGTTAAGAGTTTAACATAATGGCCAACAGAAACCTGATGAATATTTTATATTGATAAAT
>KK112880.1:536696-555575 GCA_000611955.2 Stegodyphus mimosarum
CACTTAAGTTTTTTTCCTTTTTTTTCAGAAGCTGCAGAAGGCATGTAGCATTTAAAATAAGTTTAACTGCAGTCATAAAACTCCTTTTAAAGTATATTTCTCTATTTCTAATAACTTTAACTTTCCTGTGCTCATTAAAAATTACGAATTATCACAAAAATTTTTAAATACAGAATAAAGTATAAAACTTCTTTTTTCGCGATTTTATTCAGTTTTTTGTGCTCAAAGAGATCATGAAGCAAGTTGCATAAGGTACTTAAAATATTACGAAAAATAATTTAAAAGCTAAACTTTAAATTACTTTAAAATTGCATTTCTTCGAAATCGCATATACTCAACAACATTAATCGGTTTTTTTCGTACCCTGAAAAATTACTGAAGTTTTCCAAAGTTTCCTTACACATTCTTTTAAAAATTTTCAGAAAATGGCATTTAAAAAAACTTCCAATGTAAGCGGTTTCTTACAGAAATCTTGATAAATTTTTAAGCACCATGCGTTTTAAAATAAAACAGTCAGAACACTTAAATGTTGTATTGTGCACTTACCAAGTAAAAGTAGTTTGATATCTTTGGCTGCTTGAATGCCATCTTGTCTTAGATTCCGCTCTATCTGTCTGCTGCGGGCCAAGGCGGCCCGCTCTTCTGCGCTCATAGCGCACCCCATGGTTATTTACATCGCCATGGCAAGTCTCGGAGTCTCTTTAGCTAACAGGAGCATCAACTGGCAGCTGGAAGCATTCCTTCCGCGCGCGTCTTTATATGGGATAGCAATGGCGCACCGACACGCGCATCAGAAGATGCACATTGAATTTATCTCTAGCATTCGCGCGCAGCACTATCATCGAATCAATGCATCTGCCGTGGGCCGCTTCCTTCGGATTGGACGGCTATCTAATCCCTCAACCACACATATAAATGAAACTAACAAATTTTCAGGGGGGCAGAAGCACTTGTTCGAGAAGGGGGAAAGAGAACGCATTTCCAAGGATTCCATTCTAATTGGAGTTCGAATTTCTCCGAAAACTTTTCATAAAGGAGAGTGAAGGTTTCTCTGCTGTTAATATGAATAGTGATTTGACGTCCATAATGAAAGCTACACCCTTTTACCCAGTAGACGTTAATTCTGCATTCAAAAGTTTAAAAAAAGGCGTAAGTAAAAGGCTTCAGTAATTTACTTTTCAGTGAAACGAGCTGCTTAATTCCAAGACAATTAGCTGCAATCAGTTATGACAAAGACAAGCGAAAACTGTCTTTCTGGTGAACAACTCTACACGATGCTAGATAATTCCTATTGGAAAGTTTAGAGCTAAATTTTCAAATAGAAGAAACTCGAAAATAGGAATTTTTTTTAAAATCAATGAAACGCTTCTGCTAGAACTAACTTATTAAAAAATATTCTTATATTTAAGTTACATTTCGAGGAAGCGACGAAACTCATTAGAAATCAATCCATTCTGCCAGAACTGAATATCATAAAAATACGCTTAATTGTGTGATCCCAAATTAGAAGCGAAACACTCCAGAGTAAAATTTACAGTTATGAAAAACAGTAACCTTATTTTGGCGTAGAGTTTGAATTAAACTCTCTCGGCTTCAATGGCGTATTTCAGCGCTTCAGGAGTTGCTTTGCTGCTGGAGAATAGGAACCTGCTTCTGATAGTCCTCAAAATTGATAGAGATTTATTCAAAATCTACGCCAAATTATGGTTGCTGTTTTCTCTAATTTTAAGGTATGTGATGCTTAGAATCATGCAATTGTAGAAAACAGACTCTCAAATTTAGACTTTTGAGTAATTATGCTGTGTGAGTAGCTGCAATGTGTGATATTTGCAGGATATTACTTTAAAACATCTGGAAGTAAAACCCTTCGAAAATTTTATTTTTTTTTAGATCGAATATTTCTTGTCCTCGTAGTACAGAAAATTTTTGCTACTCGAGGAAACTATTTGTTGCGAGTGTAGTGCGCAAGCGATCCAGTGCAATAACTTCCCAGCTATAGTTTGGAAAGGTAAGTCTTTTCTTTATTTAATAAACTCGACTTTTATGCTCTGTATTTTTATTTTCTGGAGGACTAATCCTTAAACTAATAGGTCTATCATAATTGCTTAGTTTAAACTTGTTTTAGGTGCTAAACTAAAATTGGCACTGCAAGATCAAACTGCAATTTTTTAAATATATGAATTTTAGAATTCTTAATTTATTTTTTTATTTTAATAATAAAAAGTCTTTGACTGTAATCGGAACCTTTCAGATTGCCTGTTCAGTGTATTCTCAATTATCCGGAATAATGCCGGGGAGGCAGGTTACGGATAACTGAAAAACATGCAGAATCCAAACTATCAAATTTCATGCATATTGTATGTGTATTTTCTTTTGAACATCAGTAATTCTCTTTTGTTTTTGAGGACGATTGAAAATTTACCAGATTTCACAGCGTACTTTTCTAAGCGCTATCTTTGTATTTCAGTCTCCTTTGTTCGACAAACTAAATAAAGTTCTAAGAAATGTCATTGCTGTCTCAGGTCTAACGTTATGTTCATTATTTTTTTCGCTTTTCCATCATCGAGTGTTACTGTTTTTACTGTCTAACAAGCTTTTACTATTCTGAATATGACATACAATACAGTCAACGTTTTCCAGATCTTCAATTAATCAGCTTCTACCTCAGCAAGAGTTATGAGATAACTAGAATGCTACAGTAGTTACACCCTGGTCGTCGGCTGAATTAAATTGGTAATATTTGGTGGTAAATTTTACGCGCGTTTATATTTTACTCACTCTAGCGCATAGCGCTAACTGTGTGTGCGTGAGCAGCGTCACGCTTGGAAAATCCGCAAAGTAGATAATCCATTCCCGGATAATCGAGAGTGTACTGTATAGTTTATGCACAAGCTATCAAACCAACATTCTCAAATCTAGCATGCTTAGTAAATGAATTGACATGAATATTAGGACAATCCTTGTAGTCTCACTTTCTATTCACTGCTATACGACTGGAATAGATTTACCTTAATTTAAGAAAACGATGACTGTCTGACTAACCGAATTCTGAGCCCACAACTTTGCACAAAATACAAGCGATAAACAACAACAACGGAAAAAAAAACTACACAACAAGTGATCGAAGGGATAAGACCCTTTACAAGGTATTTCACTCGACGTCTTAGTATGCCTTCGTAGTGTTAGTGGTCAGCACACTCGGCGCATATTCGAGAGGTCCGTGGTTCGAGTTCAGGTTAGGACATTACTCATTTTCCATGATTTCTGCTTCGAAATAACCTAATGTCTCTACAGTAGCGCCCGAACTAAAAACGGTTAGCATGCGTTAGTGGTCAGCACACTCGGCGCGTATTCGAGAGGTCCCTGGTTCGAGTCCCGGTAAGGGCATTGCTCATTTTTTATGATTTCTGCTTCGAAATAACCTAATGTCAATGGCGTCAAACTTATGTCAACTGAAAAACGTGGTGGATGATGATTCTCTACCACATGGATTTGGAGATTGGGTCCCCTAATCTCCAGTCACCTTTTAAAAGGGGGAGTATATAATGTATTTCTGCCGCCTTCTTAGTATACCTTCCTAGTGCAGTGCTCAGCACGCTCGGCGTGTATGCGAGAGGTTCGTGGTTCGAGTCCCAGCGAGGACATTTCTCATTTTTCATCGTTCTTGCTTTAAAAAAGTACCTAATGTCTCTGCAACTTGACCATTAGTAGGTCGGAAAATTTCAGATTCATGTGAATGTGCTCACCTCGGGGAGATGTCGATTATTTTTCCAATGTTTTAAGGTAAATAAGAGCGATTTTTTCTCAGAAATTTCTCCCCGAAAGCATCTTCCCACTGAGGTAAATAGCACTCTTGCTTTGTTTCAACCAATTAGCAAATCACGTTTTCCTGTTTCAGCTAAAAATCCTTGGGAAATGGAAAACCAAAGCCTCGTGCTGTAATTTCCAACCTCGTCCTCTCAAAAAATTTCGGAAAAGCGATATTTGAACTTCACCCTATTCCGCAAAAACATGCATTATGAATGCTCAGAACTTGTACAGGTTTCGAAACTTAGACCAATTTGTGTGTGCAGTCATATTACGTTAATCACCGCATATTTCGTGGTAACTCAGTTGTTCTGGAAAAGACTATTTTGTAAGTTTCAGAAATAAAAATTTCAAATGGATGTATTAGAAATAGCATACACTTGAACTTTTCGTTGTATAATATAGAAAACAGGCAAAATGAAGTCATAATAGAAAATCATATATTAAATAAGAACTGAGTAGTTGTGTAATCAGAAAATACAGGAGGTTAAAGATTATGATCAATTTTGCATACTCGCAAATTAAAGTAATAATGATGATTATTATGATTATAATGCACTACTAATTACAGTTCTACTAATAGATAGCATTATACTATATTATTATTACTAGCAAACCCTATAGCATCATAAGTATTACCAGCAAACTGTACTATTAAAGTATCAAAGATACTACTATTATTGCTACTACAATATTAAACGATTAGTGCTACAGAATTACACTACAATATTAATCCTGCTAATACTGAAGTACAACAGTAGAAAACTACTGCAAATATATTATACTAATGATAATAATTCTACTGCAGTATTGTATGACTTGTGCTACTGTACTATCTTATTACTGTTATCGTTACCACAGTACTACAGTAAGAAACTATTAATAGCACATTATTATACTAAAATATATTCTATTGCAACACACAACTATAACAAAAGTACTTCAATACTACACTACTCTACCACTGTTACAATACTACATACAAGTAAGCTACTATACTACTAGTACTAACACTATAGCATATTAATATTGCAATACACTAGGGAAAATAATATTAATACAATATACAACTTTTACTGCGATGGCATTCTAGATTACTACAATATAAAACCATCATAATACTGTACATCTACATTACGTAATAAAAAACGCGCAACTGCAGCGTTATACTAATAGCGCACAACTAGAATATCTTATAATACAGCAGTTTGATCCCACTAGAGCAGCGGTTCTCAAACCTTTCGCTTCCCATCTAAACAAATATTAAAAACCTTTAGTACCACCACTAGAAAGTGCTACTACCAACCACCACTCTTGAACAAAGCTCAGATCGCGTAAATTTATGAGTGTTAGAGAAAAACCTCAATCAGGATATCGGGGTTTTAATTTTTGAATTTAATAGTTAAAAACACGTTGCTTCTTTGCGTACCGCATAGTTTAATAGTTAAAAACACTTTGATCTTGCGTACCACCTGTTGAGAACCCATGTACTAGAGTAATATATGGTTAGCTGCAGCTGCAGAACTGCGCTAAATATAGTACTGAATCAATACTGAAATACTTCGGTACCATTACAATTCCAATCTTATACTACTACAAATATCTAAAAGCCAAAAAATGCTACAACTATAGCAGTGTACTACTGAAACGGTACTACACTATTACTACTACTGTATATACCATAATGCATTTCGACTAGTATAATTATGCTGCTCAGTAGGGTCGAGTGGTAAAATCTCGGAATACTGGTAGTTTGACCTAAATTCAAATCCCGGTGAACGGGCGTGCTACATAGGAGTTCTCGTTGTTTTTAGCATGTGTAACGGATATACGAAACAGTTTTCTTAGAAAATCCTTCCACGAAGACATCGTTCCCGGTAGGCAGATAACTGTCGACTGCCTTGCCGTTATAGTAACAATTGTACAGTATTACATTACAACTACTGTTAGAGTTCTATATTAAAAGACTACTATATTATTATTACTTCAGTAGTATATTACTAATACAATGCTACACCATTACCTCTACATTGCTATAGTATTGTTAGTACTGCAACTACTGCAGTATTACGTCATTTCTATTACACTACAGTACAACAGTACAATATTATTACTAGTAAAATATTATATTCATTACTAATAGTTCTAATACAATGCTACAGTACTAGAATATTGCATTAGAGCTGCTATTAAGAAGTACTACTGTGAAATAATATAAATTGAGGGGTATTATACTGCTATTACTAACACCTTAATATACAATACTATAGTATCACTTCTACTGCATCAAACTACTACTCTACTGTATAACTAAATGCTTTCTACTACAGCTACAGTACTATACATCTACTACTGCTGCAAGGCTGTATTACTAGTACGATTACAGAGCTATACTACTGCTATAATACTACAGTAGCATTAATAATAGTCCTGTACTATTGCTACCATAGTACTACACTGCTATTGCTAGTACGGTGTTATACTGCTTCAGCATTACAGAACGGCCGCAATATTGCTGCAGCGATATTATACTACAGTAGAGTACATGCTATTGCTAAAGGGCTGTACTAATGCATTCTTAGACAAGAAAAAAAACGACGCACCAAGAAGGAGTTATCCGAGTGGGACGAAAACCGGTAGAAGTGATGTACATGTACAGAAAAACAAATGATTACAGTTTGAGAAAAATTGGATGAATTATTGAAGTGATAGAGCTTCACAAAATGAAAAAGTCAGTAACGCGTTTGTCCACCTCTGGCCCTTATGCAAGCAGTTATTCGGCTTGGCATCGATTGATAGAGGTTGAGGATGTCCTCCTGAGGAATAATCTGCCAAATTCTGTTCAACTGACGGGTTAGATCGTCAACATCCCGAGCTGGTTGGAGGACCCTGCCCATAATGCTCCAAACGTGCTCAATAAGAGAGAGATCCGGCGACTTTGCTGGCCAAAGTAATGTTCGGCAAGCAGTAGAAACATGTGCAGTGTGGAGGCGGGCATTATTTTGCTGAAATATAAGCCCATGGGGGCGTGACATGAAGGGCAACACAACAGGCCTTAGAACTTCGCCGACCATCGTCGACGTACCATTGTGCTGTAAGGTTGAGACGGATAAAAACCAAAGGGGTCCTACTCTGAAATGAAATGTCACCCCAGGCCATCACTGCTGGTTATCGGCCTGTCTGCCGGAAGACAGTCAGTTTGGTATCTCACCGCTCTCCGGGGCGTCTCTAGACTCGACTTCGCTGGTCATCGGGGCTCAGTTCAAAGCGGGACTCATCACTGAAGACTATTCTACTCCAATCAGTGACATTCCAGTGCGAATGAGCCCGACACCACTGCAAACGGGCTTGACGTTGTACAGAGGTCAATGGTCGGCGAAAGGGGCGCCGTGACCTCAGCCCCCTTTCTGTGAGCCGTCTATGAATGGTCCTTGCGGTCACTGAAGCACTAGTTGCACGTATAATCGATGATAATGATGCATCTGGGGCTGTGAGTGCCACTCTGGCGATTGCTCGGTCTTCACGTTCTGCCGTTTCTCTAGGCCTACCGCTTCCTTCTTGACGTTGTGTGCGGCCATGGTTCACCCATTCCTGCCAACGTCACCTAATAGTGGCATCGCTTCTGCTCAAATGTCGTGCTATTCGCCAATAAGACCAACCGGCTTCTTTGAGCCCAACTACACGACCTCTCTCAAATTCTGACATCTGCGCATATCGTTCGCGCACCTGTATGCGAGGCATAAATACTGTCTACCAGAGTACACGGAATGAAATTCGTGAAGAATTTATGACCTGGAATCTTAGTTTCTCCTCTTAAATATCCTGCCAGTTGCGCAGATCAGATGCGCTGTAGCGACAACTGTTCATTCATTGGCAGTCAAAATGTAAAATTTTGCATTTTCCGTCGAAACCTGCACGCATATCAATTTGTGTCCAATTTGCTTTATATCTCCTCGGTGCGTCGTTTTTTTTTGTCTAAGAGTGCATTACTGCACGGCACGTTTCTATTACTACAGAACTGCACTAATATCACTCTAATAATACAGTACTATACTATTACTGCAGTGCTACTGCATTAATCCAATGTTAGTGCTGTAGTGCTATATAATTAATATAGTACCTCGGAATTATACGAACAGGAAAATAATACTGCAGCATTGCCCTACTATTAAAGCAATACTCTACTTATTACAGTATTGCACTACTACAATGTTACACTATTCTACTAAAGGAATTACGCAACTAATACATACTTACAGCACTATATTACTATAATATTATACTTCTAATATTAGAGTGTGTACTATTAGTTTTAGAGTAATACACGACGATACGGTGCAAATACTACAGGACTATACAACTTTTACAGTACTGCATTACTACAAACACTGCAGTACTATACCATCTCTGCAGTATTACGCTACTATTAATAATAGTACATTATTACTAACAATAATAATACATTACTATTAGCAATAATGCTAAAACTTCTAATACAGAACCAGCCAAAAAGCGGAGAATGGTAAAATCGCTGAAAACTGGTAGTTCGATTAGAGTTGATATTTTGACAAGCCCAGGTTATTTGGGATTTACTTTGAGCATTTTCGCAGCTCTCGCAATGTATTAAGTGGACACGACTCGATTTCTTTTGAAAGCCCTTCACGAAATGATTCCTCCTCTTAACCTGAGAGAACTTGATTGTATTGATATTATCTAAATATCAATAATAATAATAATAATAATACAATACTATACTAAAAGTTTTACTATGCACAACACTGTACTACATTAATAGCACTAGTACTACAACAGTATTCTACGAGTGCTACTACACTATTAAACTTCTACGATGCTATACTATGTCTTGGTGTTTTCTAAATAACATTAATGGTAATACAATAAAATAATAAAATTTCTACTGTGCTACACTACTACTAATACAGTATTATAAGTATTAATTCTGCAATACCACTCTAGAACTACTACATTACAAAACTACTGGAACACAACACTAGAAGAATGCTATAATACTACTAATAGATACACTATTACAATTCTTTATTATTATATTACAACAATACTGCATTTCCGCAAGATAATATTGTACTGCTTACTCTACAGTATTGCACCATTACAGAGTACTACAGTTCTATACTGCTACAATATCATACCACTTGTACTACAGTGCTTCATTACTAATATTATTTTATTACTACTATACTAACTACTATTATATTATGCTACTAGTATAGAACAACACTACTACAGTACCAATCTGTCATAGTATTTTACTACCATATCACCGCATAAGTATAGTACTAAGCTTCTAAATGTTTACACTATGACTACCATAGAGTATAGTATTACAGTTTTGAACTACTAGAGTACAACAGTATTATATTTCAGGAGCACTACCTTAGGTTCATACTACTGTTTCTGAAATCATTACTACTACAGTATTGCAATACATCATTACTACTACAGTATTGCAATACATGTATAGTACAATTATTATTACTGCAGTATTGTAATACATCTTCTACAATGTTAACTAATAGTCTAGTACTACAAGTTCTCTGCAACTTTGTGAATTCTAGCTAATACTGATTAGGTGTACATATCTAACCTTAACGTCGCTGATATTCATATGTTGATGCTTCTAATTTTTTTTTCATAGTTATCTTTAATAATAAAGTATCTAATTAAAATATGAGGTGTTACAAAAACCTTTTAAATAATTATTGTAAGAATTAATTTGTGTGTTATATGTGAAAAAATGTATCAAAATAAATCTGTTTCTTTTATTAAAATAATATTATGCAACAATTTCAATACTTTCAAAATATCAAAATTCTCTAGATCAAACAGATAAGGATACTGCAAGACTTTGACGCCGGTTATTTCTAACTTGCCGCTGAAAATTCAGTATCACCCATTTTTTTGAGAAATATGCGTCTGTTTAAAGGGCCATATAATTTTTAAACAGAAAAAGAAATGTTATCTCTAAAGTTTAAGCAATTGAAAGTCTGTTGTAGTTAGATACGCAAGCAGTAGAACTTACAGAATCCATTTGGAGTATACATAGGAAAACGTTTTTGGGAAATTAAGAGAAAAAAAAGTTAACTTCTTCAGAGTCAAGAACAGATGCATAAAGCTAAGCTTTCGAAGAATTGAGAGTTTTTTAATACATTTACCCACAGTGTAGAGGAAGTTTTATTATCCAATACAAAACGAATATTTTCCTCTCATAGTTAATGTTATGGAAGAGGCTTATAACCACATTTGAGTATTAATTCAGATAGAAATGAAGTCCAGGATTGAGGTTGCTGTGATGATATAAAACTACGAAATTAGCCATAAAACTGTAGACAGCATTTTACGCAACGTAATTGTGCTTAAGAGACCGAAAGGAAGGATCAAAGAGCAGACACTGCATCATATAATGTGCCTTTATACAAAAATAATGTGTCCGGTTAGAAAAATATGGCAAATAAAAGTTTAGTGGTCAAGAAAAAGGTTGATTTATCTCAATTTCATTTTAATGGACTCTCATTAACTGCTTGTTAAAGCTATGAATAAAGCCGGAGAGGGATTTTCTTACTCGAAAACAGAACGTTTTTGGCTTAAATGAGTTTGAGCTCCGTGAGTTCGTAAATGTCCTAAAAGGACCACATTTTCCATCTCCAGACCACAATTAGACAATTTTCTGATAGCTTAACTTCGGGAATACTTTTAATGAAATGGAGAAAAGAGCTATTTAAAAAAGTCGGAAGTACTTTTGAAAGCAATAACGAAACTGAAAACCATGATGATTACTCGTGGAGGAACTGATTTCATCCTATCAAAGCTGGAACTGCAGTATCTCATGCAGACTGCATTTACTTTGCAACCATTTGAAGTTTCTCCTGAAAATTTAAGAGCAATTTCAGATGAGCATAGGAGGATGTTTTATCAAGCTTTTCTCGATATTGAAATGGAATCCAATACGAGGCTTTCTTACGGATGGATTATTTTAGACAATATACCAACTGGCGCCTACAAAATGTCTCATATCACAGCAATAAAACACTGGTACTATTTTATATAAACCTTATATGGCAAATGCTTATAGTTATAAACACTTTAGCTTCCCTATTTTCAATATTTTTTACAATTGAAAATACATTAATACTCAATTTTAAGCAGCCTTTTGACTTCCTGTAATTCACTATTTCTATAAAATTAGTGGTTGATATTAAAATATTGCGTTGCTGATTACGGGACCTTTGTGGTTTCAGTATTGCTGTCTTAAATCTTTCTGTAACTCCACCTTTGTTTCCAGGTTTAAGTGAATTTTAGATGTTATAGTATTTCCAAAATTCAAACGAAATTAGTATTTTTCTCCTTTTGTGGCTTTTAAGGCGTCGAAAAACGTTCGGCTCAAATAATTGCCTTTAAAGCTATTTTTACACATTCATTTAAATTACAAAGCCAGTTTTTGGATTTTGAGCATTAAGCGTTATCTAAGATCAATAAAATCTTTAAATCTTTCCTCTGCAATGTCGTTCTGTCACAATGCAAAAATGAGTCGGTGATTCTCTATTCGATGCAATTCTACCACTAATTCTAGTACTCTATTACTGTTAAAAGCTACACTATTACAACCTATTGTCCCATAACAATACTCCTACTACTGCGCTTTAATAGCAGTTACAATGCTATATTACTACTGTTCCTACAATACCAAGGTGAAAATTACTACTACACGCCATACTACTATTGCAGACCAGTACTATTATATTTATAACGTCGCATATGTTTAATTATCATAAAGTGTATACGACGTTGAAGACTGTTTGTGAATTATCATCAAGTCTTTTAAAATACTTCAAAGTCAGGACAAAGGCGTAAAGAACCCTTTATTAACTCAAATGAAATTCACAGATTTCACCAACTCGTGCGTACAAAAGCCAACACGTTTGGCTTAAACCAAAAGGTAATGAATAACTTAAAAATGAATAAAGTTACGTGTAGCCTAACGGCTTAACGGTATCGCGCAAGCTGGTTTTGACTCGAAGTCGGAGTAAACTAGCCTAAGCCTCACGCCGCAGAATTCTAATCGCTACAGAATGTAAGTTAACAACGTGACCTTCAGGCAGGGAGAACACGCTGATTTTTTTTAATAGCGGGCGTTAGTCATTTTTAGGCTTTCGACAATACTAAGGCCAGAAGTGGTGGCCATTTTATTATGGAGGCACCTAATAGACGGCGGCCGTTACCTTTTATGAGAAGACAGATAATTTATATCCATGCCTCCTCCGGGATTCGAACCCGTGCCCTTTGGCATCGCAGTCGGCTTCCCTAACCACTGTACCGTTTAGGCGGCCATTTTGGTTTTACCTTCCAAAATCTTACTTTAAATACGTCCTTCCTACTACCTAATTTGAATATCGCGCGTGCTCCAAATTTGCATTTTGGTGGGGAAATGAAATGAGAACTGAAAGGAAAAGTACTTTAGCTTAAATTAACGGGTTAGAAGATTAAATGATACTCTACGCATTAATACACTATTACTACTGTTTAGAGTGCTATATCTTGTGTGCAAATTCTTATATTGCTATTTCTACTGCAATGTTATACCATTACCTCTATACTACTACAGCATTATATACTTACTACGAATACATAATGACAGTAGTATGCTACTAGGTGTAATGAAAATATTACAATAGAATGCTAATAGTGCATTGGTTAAACATCTACTAAAATACTCCACTACCTACACTACTTGAAGTACTAGTACATAATACTAACACAGTAATACCATAACTCTAAGACTGATAATATTACAATACTGCACAATGCTAGAGAGTTTTGCTAGTACAGCACTTTAGAGAACTATACTACTGTTCGTACTACACTTGTACATTACTACTATATTGTATTAATAATATTAAAGTACTACATACTATTTCTACAGTCCTAATAATACAGTACAATTCTACTAATAGTACTTAGTTCACCATTGCTGCTAATATTCTAAGCCTGACCAGCCCAGAATCACTAAACTGTGATGTTCGGACATGAGTTCAAATCTCAGCGAACCAGGTCGTTTTAGCTTTCCTCGGAACGTTTCGTTTCTTTCCCCTACTAGTGCACCATTAAAGAATACGAGCCAGTTACCTTTAGAAACGATTTCACTAAGGCAGATAGCTCTGTATTCCTTAACGTTAGTATAACTCATAAAAGTAGCAATGCATTACAATACTGCGACTCTGACAGTATTTACAGTGGTAGCAGTTATTATTTTTACTCTTGTAGTAGTTGCAGGACTGTAACGTAAATCCATAGAACAATAGTTGTGCTAGCTGGACAATAAGACTACACGACTATAGATCTACAACACTATACTATTATTACTACTGGCATTACAGTGCTGAAGTCTTACACTAAAACAATACTAAACGAAATCAGTAGTACATCACTACAACAGATCAAAACCGTTGGACCACCACACCAATACAGTAGTATAATACTACAGGAATACAGCGCCACTATGATTTATTATTGCTACTACATTACCACAACAATACAGTTCAGTACTGCTACAGTTCTATACTACAAAATTATCGTACGTTCACTATTATCGTACTATATTCCTACAATATTATACTACCATAACTACTACAGTGCTACGCTACTATTATTATAGTAACATGCTGTTAACACTAATCATAATACGTTATTACGCTATTTATAATACTCAGCCAAGTCAATACACTAATATAATAATACTCAGCTACAGTACTACATGTATACTAAGACTAATATTTGTGTTGTACTATACCTACTAATGTTGTGTAGCAAAATTAAGCTAATTAATTAATTCATTCATTTATATTCTAAATTCTGATACACAATGTGTATTTTATTCCATTTCTGTGTTAATTTGGTTTACCTTAACTAGAGTTTTGTAAGTTCGTACATTCATTTTCGGAACGCGATTTGCAGCAGACAATGGGAATGGGGTGTGTTTTTCATGTTATAATCTGGATTTCTGTTTACTTAATTTGAGTTTATATAGTTATAATTATACAAAAAAGAAATAGAAAGAGTTGCACTTTAATTTAAAATTACTTTCAAGTCGATAGCTTAATTAGTTTGTGAAATATGCTAATTTAATTAACAAAATTTTGTAGCTTTCGTAGGATTTAGTGTGATTGCTATCTTGTCATTATTAAGCTGGTTTGGGGTGATTTATGAGGATATATGATGAAAGTCACTGTGTTTCCGGTAGAATTCTAGGTTTACTATTAACACCTGTTTTTTTGTCTGGCGAGTTTCTGGCGATATTAAGGAAGGTGTTGAATTAACGCTTTGAAAAGTAAGGATTTTTATACTGTTTTCTTCGGGGCGTTTTTGTCAGGAATTGTCACCCTTTTGAGGGAGTTTTGGCGCCGTTCGTAAACGTTTCTAACAAAAGGCCAGTGGACGCGGTTTTTCTCTCTCTTCAACCCCTTCTTCGACTCGCTTGATACTTGATCAACCCCTTCTTCGACTCGTTTGATACTTGATCAACATCTTCTTCGACTCTCTTCAACCCCTTCTTCGACTCGCTCTTCTACTCGCTTGATTCCCTGTGTAGCGTGGTGCAGATTGAGATTGACAGCAAACTCATACTCGCTCTTTGAATACTCTTACGATGTCTTGCCCTCTTGAGAATGATGTGCTGCGGAATAGCTGTGAGGGGCCTACTTTAGGTTCTCTGAAGATATGGACGTAGTGCTCTTGGCGTTGTTTACTAGGCCCTCGACGGAAGTTTCATCTTGGATGTAGTCTGGTTCATCTTCTGGAGCACCCATGTTCGTGGAGCTGCGTACGTTGCTGGGGGATGCCATCACCCATCTTTAGGAATTTTCTACACTTCGCCTGCTGTCCTGTATGCATCTGCTTTGCTGGAGGAGGCCAACAGCCATCTTTAGGAATTTTCTACGTCTCGCCTGCTGTCCTGTATGCATCCGCTTTGACGTGCCGAGTAGATCCTTCCTGCCGTGGGTTTGGATTAAAGCTAAGTGACCTTCTTAGTGAATTTGATGAATCATTTAAAATTTAATTCAATTAAATAATTCTATTAAAAATCAAGTTAGAAAAGTATAAATTCATGTTTATTCTTTTAGCTCATGGTTTACAATCAAAATTAATTTTTCTTTTGCTGAAAGAGTCGGGAGATTTAAGTTTATACTAGTGTATAATAATATAATTAAATGATCAATTAATTTTGTTTTGTATTATGAAATTTGATTGGTTCTAATATCATTTTGCTAAATGTTCAATATTTATTTTCTTTTTTTTGACTCCTGAGAGCATAAAATTCTAAAAGCCAATAGTTCAAATTAATTTTAATGGTAAAATAAAATTCTCTTTCATTTATAAATTTAGTATGCTGTTTTATTTTATTTACTGGTAAACTACATATGACACCAACACCGTATTCATTGGGTTGTTCGGGTCTTTAAACCCTTAAACACAGCGCACTTTAACTGGTTGTTTTAATGTACTAACCACTAATAGCTCTTGCTTATATTTGGTGTTCTTCAAAGGCACTAATATAACATTGGTGTCATGAAAAGGCACTAACATAAGTAAACGTACAACTTTACAGGAAACTCAAGGTGACTTTCATCATATATCCTCATAAATCACCCCAAACCAGCTTAATAATGACAAGATAGCAATCACACTAAATCCTACGAAAGCTACAAACTTTTGTTAATTAAATTAGCATATTTCACAAACTAATTAAGCTATCGACTTGAAAGTAATTTTAAATTAAAGTGCAACTCTTTCTGTTTCTTTTTTGTATAATTATAACTATATAAACTCAAATTAAGTAAACAGAAATCCAGATTATAACATGAAAAACACACCCCATTCCCATTGTCTGCTGCAAATCGCGTTCCGAAAACGAAAGTACGAGCTTACAAAACTCTAATTAATTTAAACCAAATTAACACAGAAATTAAATAAATACACATTGTGGCGCATAATTTAGAATATAAATGAATTAATTAATTAATTAGCTTAATTTCGCTACACAATACTAATACTGTACTGTAAAGTACCATACTACTACTTGTAGAGTATTATACTACACTACTGTACTCTTATATACTACTACAATACTCTGCTACTGCCACACAACTACACTATTACACTACTACTGCAATATTACACAACTACAGCACTATATTCTTATTCAATTATTACACTATTATTATACTATTCTACTCCTGAAGCATTACAATACTGCCAGTTTAATATACTACTACTAACGATACTGCAATGCTACAGTAATATAGCAGTACAATGCCACTAATGCAGTACTATAATGCAACTACAGGACTATACTACAACTAATACTACTACTACTACTACTAATAGGGTATTAATGTTTTGATACTACTATTATAGTACGGCAGAACTACTAGTACCATAGGGACCACCAGTGGCCGAGCAGTTCTCTCGAAATTGTCATAAATAAAGAAACAGAAGCTAAAGCTGCTTGTAAAAATGGTAATGTTAGTTCTAAAACGTTACAGTATTATAAATTTAGTAATACTAAATGTCCGAAATGTAATGGAATTCATGCTTTATATAAATGTGTTAAATTTAAGAATTTGGATGTTGCTGCCAGGAAACATTTTGTGAGAAAACAAGGATTGTGTTTTTATGTTTGAATTCGCATCTCATCAAGAGCTGTAATTCTCAGTTAAAGTGTAATTTGTGCAATTCAAAAACACGTAATAGTTTATTGCAGGAAGATCTTAAAGCTAACAACGTACAACGTTTCAAAGCGCCAAATGAAAATGAAAGCACCCTAGAGAGGATTTCGAATGAATTCTGCAAGGGTCAAGGTCAGGTTGTGAGAAATACGGTTCGGAATTGCAATTTGGCGATTTTGCGTACGGTTCTCGCACTCGCATTTTCTTCTAGCGGCGAAACTATTGAAATCAAATTATTATTGGATTCAAGGAGTGAGTCATCGTTCATATCGGAAACAGTTGTTCAAATATTAGAATTGAAATGAATAAATTATCAGTTACTTCTTCGTGGAACTGCCTGAGTGCCAGCTATCAAGACCGGTGGCTCGATTAGTTTAAAAATTTCCGGTAAAGTTCTACGTTTACTTATGTTAGTGCCTTTTCATGACACCAATGTTATATTAGTGCCTTTAGTGTTATATTAGTGCCTTTATTTAGATTAAATAGCGAAATAATTTATGTTAACGTATGTATTTTGGATAGGTTAACTTTACCTTTGCCGGAACAAGTCGTCATTGTAAAGCCTATAGAATACATCAAATCTATTGCATTGGTGGATCTGAATTTTGCTGACCCCAAAGAAATTGATTTAATTTTTGGAGCTGATTATTTTTTCTCCGTCCTGAAGTGTGGTCAAATATATGGTTCTAAAAATGAGTCAGTTGCTCAAAATATAGTTTTCTTGTTGGATGATTGCTGAGAATGTCGTAACTAATATGAAAAGCTCAAAACAGCCAACTCACACTTCATAAAGCTAGAAGATAATATAAATATTGATTAGGAATTTAAACGTTTCTGGGAAACGGAGGATATTGTCGATGTTGGGAAAAATGAATTTCTGATACCTGAGGAACAATTTCGTGAATCATATTTTCAAACCATCTATTCTTTTGATTCAGATGAACGATTTGTTGTAAAACTTCCATTTTGTAAATCACATCCGAAGTTGGGTGATTAAAAACCGGCAGTAGGTTGTGTTCCATCGAACGAAAATTCAAAGATAATCCGGAATTTGAAAAAACAGTATAAAGATTTAAGCATAAATATTGGCGTTTCCATATGGGGCGTCAATGTCACGATTAAAATGCAACATGCATTGAACTCCGCGCAAAGACCATTTCTTCTGGGCATCTGCAGAGGATTCCGTACCTCTCCTACCACTGCATTAAATGTATTGGCTGGGCTACCGCCCCTGCACTTGATAGTACAGAGCGAGAGTGCTGCGGTGAGAGTGATCAGACTAAAACAAGACATTACTATTTGGAGTAAGACTTATGTATCCTCGGAATACGAGAATCACATTGCCCACTCTACTTACCACCCTGCAGACTTTGATATAGAAGCACACTGTAATCCTCCAAGTGCATTACAATCCTTAGCCGTATGTACTGATGGCTCCAAAGGAGAACTCGGGACTGGCAGTGCCTGGTGTGCAATGGAGGGTGACTACATAATTCATTCCTGGGCTAAGAAGCTTCACCCCAGCAACTCAGTGTTTCAGGCAGAACTTACAGCCCTAAAGGCAGCTCTGGACTTTATTGCTAATAATGGCGGGTATAAAGTAATTTACACAGACTCAATGTCAAGCTTACAGGCCATCCAGGGCGCGTCGAAGTAGGCATCCCATTGTCAGAGACATACAAAAACTATTAATTTCGAGTCCTGCAAGTCTGAGGCCTAAGGTTCAATGGGTGCCAGCCCATACGGAGATTAAAGGAAATGAAGCAGCGGATTTGATTGCGAAAGGCGCGGCCAATGAACCCCATGTGAGTAGCATTGTTGTGCCCCTTCCGCACTCATATCTGAAAACTACACTCAAATGTGAACTAATGAAGCAGTGGCAAAACTACTGGGACACAAGCACCACAGGCAGAAGACTGTATGATTTCCAATCAGAAGTTAACCAGAATTTAAATATCAGCTCCTCGCACCTTACACAGTATTTGACAGGGCATGGCCCATATATGTCGTATCTTCACAGATTTCGCCTAAGAGACAGTGACCAATGTATTTGTGGGAGTACTGGTGATCCAGATCACTATGTGTTTGATTGTCCTCACACAGCGAATTCACATTTAAAAATACCAGCTGCAATCAATATGCCGGCTTGGTTTAAGAACACAATTAAGAACAAATATGCGCTCAGCCGCATTACAGACTGCACTACCGTTGCTAAAAGCATTGCTGACAGCCTGGAGTGACTTCTTTTCTTGGACACTGTGCCGTCAGCAGCCCGCTCTGTACATATATTAATTTACTTAATGTCTTACTT
>KK112880.1:555889-624688 GCA_000611955.2 Stegodyphus mimosarum
CCATCATGTATTTTTCCATGTTCTGGTCCTTATTTCAATGCTCCTCGTTTAGCGTGGTCAGTTGCAGGAGGACACACTACTAAGCTCTTTATATATATATATATACTTTAAATTCCATCGACGGGATCCAACAGGCTGAAAAGCACCTAATCCAGTGGGCCAGCTGTTCCGTCAATGGCGAAAAGAAAAGAAAGAAAAGTTAGATCATATGACTGTGATTAATGATAATCTATCTAACAGATCGGATGCAGAAAAATTTTATCTTCCTCATCACGTGATCATTAAACCTTCTAGCACAACGACAAAAACTGAGAGTAGTTTTTGATGCATCCCGTGAATCTAAAATCGGTACATCATTGAATTCACTTTTAATGGTATGCCCGAAATTACAAAGAGATATTTTTGAGATTTTGATCAATTTTCGATTTCCTAAAGAGTCTTTCACGGCCGACGTGTAGAAGATATATCGCCAGGTGATAGCAGCCCCTCAAGATCAGAATTATCAACTGATACTACGGCGATATAATTGCGGTTATGAAATACACACGTACAAGTTGAAAACGGTTACATACGGTCTTTCCACTGTTTCATTTTTAGCAACCCGATGTCTGAGAAAATCTCTTGATAGATGTCCGTAGAAGCTTTAGATTCTAATGAGGAATCAGATGTACCGCATATATTGCAAGAGGATATGTATATAGATGACTTATTATCGGGTACAAGTACAGTGAATGATGCAGTATCAATCTATAAGAAAGTATCTTCAATTTGACATGCACGTGGTTTTGATTTGAGGAAGTGGAATTCCAATTCTGTAGAATTCTTAACTGAATTTAGGGAACATTGTTCACTGAATTCCGATTTCGAGACATCTAATTCGAGTTCGAAAGTTTGAGGACTCTTTTGGAATTCAGATACTGATACCTTCAGTTTTAAAGCTACACTGCAACTCAACGCGCCTCTAACAAACAGACGCATATTGGCAGAATCTGCTCGCATTTTCGATCCTTTGGTCTCCTGTCTCCTTGCACTATATTGATTAAAATGATCTATCAGAAACTATAGTTAGTTGAAGGTGAGTGGGATTCAATTGCTTCTCAGCACCTCTCTGATAATTGGTTTGAATTTCTAGAGACCTGCACTGAAATCAATCATTTTGAAATTCTGAGATGTGTCATACTTACAACGGACAGTGTTATTCAACTACATGAATTCTGTGGTGCTTCTTCGCTGGCCTATGCAGTAGCCATCTACTGTCGCCAAAATGTAATGGTATGGTTAAGGTAAATCTTTTGGCAGAAAAGACTAAAGTCGGGCCTATAAAGCAAGTATCCGTTCCTCGATTAGAGCTTTGTGCCGCATATTTGTTGACCAGATTAATTAGATCTCTTTTGAATACTTTAAAGAAGTTGAATTTTGAAATTTATGCTTGAACGGATTCCAAAGTAGTTCTGTCTGGGCTATCTGCTCATCCAAGTAAGTGGAAAACTTTTGTTTCAAATAGAACATCTCAAATCATAGAAATGGTACCTATTAAAGATCGTAATCATATTCCTTCTGAAGAAAATCCGCCTCTCGTGGTATTGAACCTCAGTTGCTACCGACATGTACGTTGTGGTGGAATGGTCCAACATGGCTCCGTCAGGAAGAGCAAAAATGGCCTAAATATGATTAAGATCTGAAGATGATACTGAAGTAAAGGTTTAACAAAGATCTGATCCTATTTTTATTTCTCATAATCGTGAATCGAATGATTTATTAGCTAATGTATTCGAATATTATTCTTCACGTTCCAAGATTGTTCGCATTCTGGCATACTGCGAAAGATTTATTATTAATTGCAAGAAGCATCTTGTTACTCCGAACATTTTGTGTAGCGGTATTAACTATAATTGCCTTAAGCGGTAAAATTTCTAGAGATTCGGGTAGCAAAAAAGATCATTATTCGTTGGATTCATAATCATTATTTTCAAGATGATTTGCAATGCATTAAGGGAAAGAAACCTTTATCCAAGAACTGCCAGCTACGTTCTCTTTATCCTTTCGTAGATAAAGATGGTCTTTTATGGGTGGAAGGACGTCTTCGAAATTCAGCTTTAGCATTTAACATTTTTTACATTTAACGTTAAACATCCTCTAAAACTTCCTTCTCAGCATAAATTTAGTGAATTACTAGTGAAAGAACTTCATATTACTTACCTTCATCCTGGTCCTTTTTTATTATACCACCTCATCAGGCAATCTTACTGGATAATTGGAGGGAAAAGACTAATACGCAGTTGTGTGAACCACTGCTTAATATGTCATCGATTTAAAGCTGCTTCAACTCTGCAATTGATGAGTGACTTATCTGAACATTCTGTGACTTTGGAACGGCTTTTTTTCGCATTTGGTGTGGAATATGCTGGTTTTGTTACAATTAGATTCGATAAGAGTCGTGGTTCTAAAATAACGAAAAGTTATATAGCTCTGTTTGTTTTCTTGCCGACTAAAGCTATACATATAGAAGGAGTCAGTGATCTGAAGGCGGACTCGTTTATTGCCGCACTTAGACTCTTCATTTCGCGCCGCGGTGAATTTCGCGAACATTTACAGTGACAACTGTACCAATTTTGTGGGAGCATGCCAAAAACTACAGGAATTGAATCCTATTTGATCTTCGTTATATGCAACAGAATCAGTGTCAAGAGAACTAACTCAGTCATCTATTGAATATCATTTTATACCGCCTGCTTCACCACCCTTCGGGGGAATTTGGGAAGTTGGCATTCGTTCAGCGAAATTTCAGCTGAGAAGAGAATTGAAATAGACTCTTTTTAATCTACAAAGAGTTGTCAACACTACTTGCCAAAAATCGAAGCAATTTTGAATTCGCCTTCACTTACTTACGTGAACGATTCTGATATTGACTCTACTAATGCTTTAACCCCATTTCATTTTATTACAGGTGATACTTTGGTTCCAGACACACATCCCCCGTCTCGTACAGTCAGTTCTAGATGAGAACTTATTCAGAACCTTCGACGTGGATTTTGGATTCGTTGAAAAAACTAATATTTGACTTCTCTTCAGCAGCGATCCAACACACCAAACCTAACCTGAAGATCGACACTGTGGTTCTTGTCATCAAGATGGATCTTCACCTTTAGCATGGCCTATAGGACGTGTCATCAATATCCATCCTGGCAAGGACGGATTAGTTCGCTTAGCCACAGTCAAAACTAAAATTGGTGTTTTCAAAAGACCAACTAATAAAGTTTCACCTTTGCCTTTGTATCAAGACTGAACCTAATGTGTGTTTACTTCCATGTCTCTCGAATTAATTTACACTTTTCTCTTGCCCTGCGTTGGGAACACACTTTGGATTTTCTCATCGACAGAATTCGGTCGCTAGAATGTAGCTGACCTATAACTGTTATAAAACTTATTTTAAAACTTAACTGTGTTATTGGATCATTACTAGATGTTTACGTATGGATATTTTATTGTTATATGTTTACGATTTGGTGTGTACAAACTGTGAACAATTGAATTTAATAAAAATATTTCAAAGCGAAACTACTCTTTCGATTTCGGCGCCATTTGAATATAGTAACATAAACACCCATTCCACTGTATATCTAGAATATAAGCCAAAACGCTCTCCTCCAATTCATCCTTCAAGTCCTCCAAGCCCTCAACCGATCTGCTTAAAAATAATTTTATAGTAAGACAGTACTGTATTACTACTGTAGAAACATTGCGTTATTTTGAAGCGGCAGACGTGAAAAATGTTCAATGCCCTCATGGGGACTCAAACCCTGGGTCTCCCGAATACTCGTCGAGTATGCTTCCAATTACACCGCGAATGCGTGAGAGAAATGGGGAAAAAATTACCTAATACTACTATCGCAACAATACAGTAATATACTAATTTGATACTACACTTCTACGATTCTATGTTATTATGATACTATAAGACTTTCGTACTACACTGTTATACGGGTGCACTTGTATAGTACTCATCTGCTACTACAGTATTGTACTACTACAGTATTATAGAACTTCTACAGTCGTATACTACTACTAGTACTTATGCAGTGTTCTCTACTATAGTACACTACTACTATTAATATTTTACGATACTAATAACTTTTCCCATTACAGTTCTACAACATTAATTAAATACTATATCGTCACTTGTAATTAGACTGCAGTAGTACATTACTACTGCTATTAAGAAGCTACACTGTAATTACTACTACAATACTACATTATTAATACTGCGTTACTTAAGTATTATTTCTGTTAGAGCACTGCATTGTTGCTACCACTGGAGTACTACCACTGCCACCAGAGTACTATAGAAATCTACTATTATTAGCATTATTGTAGTACATCATTGTACAACTACTACTACAGTTCTATATTACTTATATTATTACTGTTTTAGTGGTAACTACTACTGTTACTATTTCTATAACATTATTCTACAACTAACTACTTCTATTACTATTTCTAACATTATTCTACAACTACAATAGTATACTAGTATTACACTACTACTAAAAGTATTACATTTCTGCTACTATTAAACAAAGTGCTATACTAATATACTGCGACAGTGATACTACTATACTATTCCACTACTATTAAGACAGTATTACACTACCAAATACAATATTATAATGCTTCTACTGCAGTTCAGTAGTAGTACTACTACTCTATTACAGTACTGCATAAATTTTGCAATCCTGCACTTTTAATTGTTCTGCTGTTTTGCATTATTAATACAGTTCTACACTATTACTACTAATGTGCTGGACTAGAACTATTACATAGCTATACTACTGCAAGGTTTTAGTTAAACTAACCAAGTTTTATTTTAACTTAAATCTTTCTATCTCTTCTCTGTTTCAACTTCCCGTCAGAAGAAGCACGCGTTTTCAGCTTATGCTAATTTTGAAGCACAGCCAAGTACTATTTAAACCAGAGGTAGAAACCTCTCAGTGTGAGAGAGCTTTAGTCTCAGATCACGGTCATTCTGCTCGACGTTCGTTTGACTAGCTAGCAGCTAAAATTATAAGCCATAGTGCTTACTACGTGATTGCATACTGAAAGAAATTGAAGTGCCCTAGTATTAGTATTTCTTGCTACGCACCAGATAGTTAGAGGCCAAACTCCGCGATTTGCTCTGCGAGCAAAGTTTAATTTAGATTTCTATTTTAGTTTTAGTATTAAATTTATTTGATTGTTAAGTTAGGCCCAAGTGTGGTCTTTTACTTTCTGTCACTCTCCCGAGTTGGGAAGTGTGTAAATAATAGTGATTTAATAAAAGATGATTTTAAAATCCCTTTCAAGTGCAGTTATTCTCCAGCACAGTATCTACATCAGAACAAAGCTAATTTTTTCAGCTCACTGTTCCAGAGCAGGACTGTAGTTTAGAAGGACTTACTTCAAAATGTTTGCAAAGAACATGCACAGAACACTCAGTCCTGACACTACTACTTCTACAGTGCTATACGACTAATGCTACACTACTAGAAAATTACATTACTCTTACACTACTAAAGTACTAAAGTACAGTATTACAACTACTACCCAGGATGATTTAAAATTACCTTGCAAATATGTAAAGTCAGGTAGAATGGACCAAAATAAGCAGATTTTACAATAGAATATGTATTCCGTTAGGGCACGCTGAGGTGGCACAGGCCTATGTTCAGCAGTAATTAAGAGTTCTGCTGGCTAAATCTTTAGTTCTCGTGCAAGTTTCGAGTTATTACTGTTTTTGGTTTGGTGTAGTTTACTTAAAATGTATAGTTATAAGCAATATTGCGAAATGATTAGATTTTATGGTCAGTGTAATCGAAATTCACGAAAAAGAGTGACATTTTCTAATGAGCAGAGCCCAACGCGTAAAGTTATTTTAAATGTTATAAAATGAGAAACTGATATGTGACATGATGGTTCTCGATGTTGTCTCTTATCTCCTAAGATCTATAGCAGACAGCTAAAAGTGACAAAGAAGTTCTTGGATATGCTCTTGCACATCCCCAGTTTAGTATCAAAGAAACAAGTGGAGCATCTGTGAAACTGATATGTGGAAAATCTTATGAAATTGTGGGAAGAAAGAAATTCTTTAAATGGATGAACGCCAATTTACTAGTGTGACACTGTAAACTTTCATGGTAATCATATCGGTGTCTTGCAAAATCGCACGGTATATGCCGCAAAAAATATCAAGCGCGTTGGAGTAAAATATTTGGTGTGCGTCATGGAAAGAAGCGTTCATTGAGCCATGCATGGTACATTAACTGGCGAGAAATACTCTTTTAAAGTGTTAGCTTATTTAAGGTGTGGGGTTTCACTTATTTGATTCAATGTTCAATCTTTGAATCCCCACAAACACTAACAAGCGAATAATCGCTTAAGTGTGTGAACAAACATGTAAGACTTAAGAAGGGTTAACTACCCTTTATTTATTTAATTTAGAAGTCAAACAACAAAAATCAGCGTTATATTTTCAAATTTTCACAGGACTAGTTTCGATGGCTTTTACCGAACCACCATCCTCTGCTACAAAAGCGCAAATGAACGAGATAAGATATAATGATTACATAAGATAATATAAGAAAGCCTGGACAGGAGACAAGTTACTGGAGCCATCTGTTGATGCAACCAGATCTAAAACATAATTTCTTTAAAAGCTGAAGGCAAAAATGGATTAGAATTAGAGTCGTTAACCAGAACAGAAAGTTTTTTTGAATGTGAAATGCCTCTAGAAAGTCCCGTTCACCAATGGAAGATGTTTTTTGAATAATTTTGGCAGCAGAAAAATTGAAAGTGTGATTTTCGGATCAACACTGTTGGGCAACAGAAGACTTCTGTGTTTCCCTTTTTCTAACATATGCCTCATGTTCCTTAACGCGAAATTTTCCCTATATTTCTCAGAATAAATACAATAAACTCCTAACTCTTAGTATACAGCAAAGCCTCCACTTGGGCTTGAACTTAAATGAATAGGAAATTTAACTTAACTAAGCTTAACTAAAACTAACTGAAGGTATAGCCGAAGCTATCAGGATTTTAAGTAGTTGGCCTCTAAATATTAATTAAATCGGCGAAGCCAAGCAAGGGCCTAAAATATGGCCGAGCGTAGTAATATCTAAGAGAGACGTAGCCAAAAGGCAAACGCGCGTTAGTCAGGAAATCAGACTCTCTCTTTCGAAGTCGGTGAAACATCAGCTTAAACAGTACTCATACTCATTTGCATTTACTGCGTTTCTGAAATTACATTCTGGTAGGAAATTGTAAGCTAAAACTAGAATTGATAGGAAACAAGCATAACTTAAAAGAACTGTTAATAAAATTAGGATAAACCTTACAAGGGATTAAACACATTTATTTTCATGTCATACACCTTGTGGAGATTATGAAGTATTAGCATAGGCTTTCTTTTATATGCATTTAAACTTCTGGAATATTTTTCGTTCTCCAACTACACACAAATTTGCTTTTTATTTATTTATTTTTCTTCAATTAAAAATGCTTTAATGCATAATTATTTATGGATTCCAAGAGAATAATAAGCAGCTTTTTTCTCTTTCACTCAAGGAATATTAAGTGTTTTAGCTCCCTCTTCATTTCTCTATCACTTAAATTCAATATGTTTAGGATTTTTTCCTCTTACTCACATAGCTCGCATTTTTTCGTGCCTGTTTACAATCGTCTCGATTTATCCAATGATTAGAGTTTAATCCTAATTTTGTAAACTAATTTTTATTTTGCTTTTAATCTCTTGGAGGATTTCCTATGCCCCTAACTAAGCAATTACCTCTAATTAAATACACATTTGTTTTCCCTCAACAATTCACCTTTTCTTAACAGTCTACGTAGATTATTATTTTACTGCATTAAAATCAGTTAATTTATCTCAAGCCTAATTCAAACTTCCCTTTAAATTCCTTTTACTTCCTTGTACGAAGTGAAGGAACTATTCTACTCGTAAAACATTTCGGGTATCACATTTCAATAAAAATATACGTTTCAACCTTTCCTGAAACCATCTGGACGATTTTTTTGCGTAACGTCTGTACGTTACGACAGAATAAAGGACTGTTTTCTCAAAAACGGATTATAAAAGGGATTTAAGAGGAATTGAAATTTTGTATACGGGACTACTATAGCATCCAGATTTTCACCTCCTTTTTTTAATGTAAATGGCAGTACCAAATATATAAATGTATAGGTGTGTGTGTATACCAACTCTTACCAGACTAAAAAGTCTTTACATGGCCTTTATTTACGCAATCGTTGGTCGTAGTTATATACTTTCAATTACAGAAGTATTTTCAACAACGAAATTATTCATAATTTTGCAATGCCAAATGTAAAAAAAAAATACATTTATTTTTCACGAATAACGAAATTTATCTTTTAATGCGGTTCCTATACTTACATCTAGGAAAGTTTTATACCCGTTATGAAAAATTAAAATTAGAAAACTTTTGACTCCTGTACGACAAAAATTGGCCGGGATATTTAATTTCAAAATTTTCAGTTTTTGATATGATTTTCCACTTGCCTTGAGAAATTTATTTTTCAGATTAGAATAATGTGAGGTAATAAATTTAAATGAACTGCACAAAAATTACGTATAATTTAATAGGCCGTAAAAGGAATTCATGTGGAGTCCACAGATTTTATTTTTATTTTTCAAACCTTAGCACTATTTTTATTCATTCACTTAAACATATATTAATCGTTGCAAATTGTATAGATACCTGTTGAAAATTTCGAGTGTTACAATAAAACGAAAGAGCTGGATTAAGAGGAGGAATATAAATGGCAGCCAAAAAATAAAATAAACTGAAATTAAAAAAAAGTAAATAAGGTGTTTCTCCCCTCTTTCTTCACATGCCTTCGTGGTGCAGTGATCACCACGCTCGACGTGTATTCCAGAAGTCCGTGGTTCGAGTCCCGGCCAGGGCACTGCTCATTTTTCACGTCTTCTGCTTCGAAAAAAATACCTGATGTGTCTACAGTGGCGCTCGAACTGAAAAAGGTGGTGGATGATGATTCTCCACACTAGGATTTGGCGATTGGGTCCCATAATCCCCAGTCGCACTTTAAAAGGGGGAGTATATAAGGTATTTCTTCCCCTTCTTATCATGCCTTCGTGGTGTTGTGGTTAGCTTGCTGGGGGCGTATTCGAAAGGTCCGTGTTTCGAATCCCGGAGAAGGCGTTGCTTATTTTTCAATAGTCCTGCTTCAAAAATAATCTGATAACTCTACATTGGTGCCCGAACTAAAGAACTAAAGGGGTGGGGATCATGATTCTCCACCACCGGGATTTGGCGATTGGGTCCCCTGGTCCCCAGTCGCCCTTTAAAAGGGGGTATATAAGGTATTTCTCCCACCTTTTTCGCATGCCTTCGTAGTGTAGTGGTCAGCCCGCTCGACGCGTATTCGAGAGGTCCGTGGTTCGAGTCCCGGCGAGGGCACTGCTCATTTTTCATCTCTTCTGCTTTTAAAAAAACCTAATGACTCTGCAAGTAAATAAATAAATGACTACGATCCTCCTCATATTTAGAGTACATGAAAAGAAAATTACAAAAATGCCCTGTGCAAAAAGTTCCTTTAATCTGAAAACTCGAAGATTTTATCTTTTCCGGCGCTAAGAGGATAATATGATACAGTAAGAATGCTTTTATTATTTGAGTTCAGTAATAACACTCTTTTGAAATATTATAATTAATTGTTCCTTTCTTTAAGTTCATGCCGCTAGGTTTGCTATTTTTAATCGGCGCAACCCGAGGTCTGAATAATTTTTATGCTTATCTCATCAGAATGGATTGCGCGATATCACTGTATCTATAGTACATGTTAAAAATGTTAAAAAGACATAAGCGTATAAAAGAAAATAAAGTGAGCATTAAATTAAATAACAAGGAAGTTACGAAAAAGAAAGAGCTGCGATCAAAATATCCCGACATAGTTGTTTATTCTGTCCCTTAACTTTGGAATAAAGCTCAAAACGTTTTATGTCATTTTTATGTCATACATATTAATTTGAAGCCATACAAATAACTTTCATTCCATCGAAGGTTTTAAAATAATTAATAATCTTTATCGATCATATCTATATGCAGGATGTGCATTTTATTAACAGGCAAAAATAAACTGCTTTATTTGAGCTGTTTGTTTCAGAAGTGTAAGAATGTTCTCACAAGCTTTTATTTTAAAACTTACAAGGGAAATAAACTCAGTTTCATGATGGAATGTATTATGAAATGTTCAGTTTTAATTAATTCAAATACATGCAATGTCAGTTTTGCACAAAAACAATGAAAGGTGCTCTGTATAAGTCAAAGTACTTTAGATGAGGATTTTGAACTGTAATTGACTAGAATCTCTTTTCGTATAAAATTCCTGAGATTTTACTGTATGATGAGTGTATAAAACCGTATTTTTTCAGCAGTGAAGAAGAATCTTAACCCCTTCATTCCAAAACATAATTTAAATATTTCTGAAGTATTTCAAGTAACAGCCTTATTTACATTCTTCCCGTTAAATAAAAAAGTAGAAGATAGGATTTATCCAGTGGTTGGCCTCAATTCAAGTAACTTTCAGTTTCACAATATTTTCGAGATGCAAATGGGTAAGGTTTCGTAAGATGAGTTTGTATTTTATTGTAGTCTGTTTGATGGATGACGCTATACTTCCCCTTCGGCAAAATTTCTTCCCTCCTTTTTTTGAAGGATGGAAATGATAGATCGATCAGATGATGTAACATTTCAGCCAGAAAAGCAAAGTTAAAAAAATACGTTGAGGATACAGCGGAGGCAAACAGGCGTCTCCTTGAACAAATAGGATTTCCGTAAAAAATAGCATAACCAAGCATAATTTTGAAACACGCTTTCTATTCTAAACTGCATATGATACTTTAATGCTTACCTTTGTTTCAGTTGGATTAAATGAAATATAGTACCCCCTGTCTTTTCTCAATTCATTTTCAAATAGTGACGCAAAAAATAACAGGAATAGAAAGAAACCCAGTTTGGGTTTCAGCATCTTACTTGTCGTGCAAGACCATAGCGTGCAGTGAATGTGATTTAAATTGCTTCGTGTTTTTAATCATCAATCTCTCCCAAACCTCTCGTGCAGCTACACAGAAAAAAGGCGTAATGTATCGTCAATGCGTTGAGCATGTTTAACTCAAAGATGAGTTTTTGACTGATCTCAGACTCTTTCCTATTACAGCTCGTTAATTCCCTTCATCATTATGTGAATGTAAATAGTTCATTAATAGTTTTCACCATTATGCGAATGTAAATAGTTCGTTAATTGTTTTCACCATCATATGAATGTAAATAGTTCGTTAATTGTTTTCACCATTATGTGAATGTAAATAGTTCGTTAATTGTTTTCACCACTATGCGAATGTAAATAGCACATTAATTTTTTTTTGTCTTACGCGAATGTAAGTTTAATTTTTTAAATTTTTATTCCACTGATGTGGAAAGGTAACAAAGCTGATTTTCAGCTTTAATTTTACCACACTCAGCACTTTAGAAATTTCGTTATTTGTTAGATAATGAACTATTTCTTAATAATTTGGGAAATTAATATTCAGCTTCTGTATTTGAACCTATACCTATACTAACATTTAGCATAAAATAACATCTAAAACGCCGAACTAATTTAGGTGCTTAATTTCCTCATATCTCTTAACAATGCTAATTATTTACTAACGAAACATACTTTAATTTCTAGGAGTTTTCCTTCACCGCCAGAATTTAAAAATTATTAATTCTTATGTATAAAAATGATAGCGTTTTATTTGCTACGTGTAATATGCTATGTCCCTACATAATGAACACAAAATTAACATATCATAAGTTAGTTAAAATTTTTCAGGCATTATTTAAACCAAATGAAACTTTCAGTTGCGATTAAACGTATTATGTACCTGAAAGCAATAATAAAAACTGTAATAAATAAACAAATAAATGGGTTTAATCTTGAAATTTTGTTAAACCTGTTGTTTGCATATTATTTCTGACAGTAAGCACGCTGTTTGAAAATTTTACTAGTTATTATTTCCTTAATTATTTCTGGCTATTTAATCCCGTTTTCAAAGATTCCTGAAATAAAGCTTAAAATTTCATGAAAATTGTTTCGATGTTGTGGGTATGGAAATTTTTATAAAAATAAAATTTATTCATAACATTTACGTAATTCAGAACGCAATTATTTTAGATGTGCGTTAAGTTGGTTACCCAGCATGCATAATGACTAAGCTGTATAAACGTCACTGCGGCGCAGTGACTGAGCTTTCGCAGCTAAAAGAAGCTTTCCGCGGTTGTTTTCAAAATTTCTAAAGCACTGGTCTCAAATGAAATAGCATGGGGTCGAGTGCATAATCTGAAAACAGCTGATGAGCCAGAAATGTTTATTTTCTCAGTTAAATGAAAACGCTTTATTAAAGGAATAAAATATATTTTAAGTAAATATCAAATTTTGCTTACTAACTATTTATCAGAACCCGCATAAACAATAATAATGATATTGCAAAGGGAAAAAAATAAATTTTCGTTTTTTTTTTATCTGGAATTTAAAGTTTGGTAGACGAAAGTCATTTTCGTTGGTAGCACTCTGTTATTCAAATATATTGATAACTAAATACTAAATTTTCACACTGACATTTATTTAAAATATTTTTAATTTTATAATAATATTTGAAATATGTATAATAAATTGTATATAATTTCAATATTTGATTTTTTTAAATTTTTGAAATACATATAATGTAAAATTTTATCATATTACTTATAAAATATTTAATTAATCACTAAATAACTTCAAGTAAAAATAAGTAAGTTATGAACTACTTTTGAATTTTTAGAGAAAATATTCTAAGTGGATATTTGAGTCGCTTCGAAATTTCCAAGCATCCAAAATTTTCAAGTTCAATTATCTTCATCTCGAATTTTAGATGCGCACCAATCAATAGAATTTTTTTCTTATTGATTTCCAGCAGATAAAAAGCTATTCATATATAAAAGTATTCCCAAGCAAAGTTCTTACTACAAAAATTTGTAACTGAGCTTGGTTATTTTTTGACAAAACTCGAATAAAAGTTAATCAAATCCGTATCTTCAAATTTTTTAATATGAATTATATAACACTGTAAAATAATTAGCTCCATTTATCGATTTTCAGTGCATTGCTCATGCCCAATTTGATGGTGATGAAAATAACGTAAACTTGGACTTCAAACAACTAAAATCTGTTTTCAACAAATACATAATTAAAATGTATTCGCGGGACGCATCCAACAGCATGCGGCAGCTGGCCACCAGTTTGAGACCACTGCTAAAGTTTGAGACCAGCTAAAAGATCCAAGGAAGGAAAGGGGGAAATACGCTTGTAATCTTGCACAGTCATAAGGTTTTTTGATGCAGGAAGACGTGAAAAACGAGCAATGCCCTTTCATGGGACTCGAACCTGGACCTGTCGAATATGCGCTGAGTGCGCTATCGTTACACCACGAAGGCATGGTGGAAGAAGAGAGCCTTACCTTATATACTTCCCCTTTTAAAGGGAGACTTTGGATTAGGGAACCCAATCGCCAAATCCTGGTGATGACGAATTATTGTCCACGACCATTTTAGTTCGGTCGCCACTGTAGAGTCATTAGGTTTCTTGAAGCAGGAAGATGTGAAAAATGAGCAGTTCCCTCGCCGGGACTCAAACGTGGACCTCTCAAATATGTGACGAGTGTGCTACCGTTATACCATGATGGGATGAAGAAAGGAGGGAGAAAACATCTTATAATATAACCGACCTTATCCCTTATGTTTCTTATTTCTAGAAAAAGGCTTGTGGAGTTCTACTTATTTAATTCCTAAGTTCTGTTTTAGAACCCCACGAACACTAACAAGCGAATAATCGCTTAAGTGTGTGAACACGTAAGACTTAAGAAGGGTTAACTACGCTTTATTTCTCAGAGTAAATACAATCAACTCCTAACTTGGAATATACACAAAGCTTCCACTTGGGCTTGAACTTAAATAATAATGAATTTAAACTAAACTAAGCTTAACTAAAGCTATCTGAAAGATATAGCCGAAGCTATCAGAATTCTAAGTAGTTGGCCCCTAAATATTAATTTAATCGACGAAGCCAAGCAAGGGCCTAAAGTATGGCCGAGCGTAGTAGCTAAGAGAAAATGTAACCAAATGGCAAACGCTCGCTAGTCAGTAAAATCAGACTCTCTCTCTCTGTAGAAGTCGGTGAAGCATCGACTTAAATAGTACTCTTACTCATTTGCATTCACTGCGTTTCTGAATTTACATTCTGGCAGGAAATTGTAAGCTGAAATTAGAATAAATAGGACAGAAGCAAAACTTGAGAAAACTGTTAATAAACTTAAGATAAACCTTACAGTCTTGATATCTATAAACTATCATATGAAGCATATCAAGTAATTATTTGACTTCTTGAATATTCTTGAAGAAGACAACAGAGCAAGTATAACCGTCAAAACGTGAGCACTGGGTAGAAATAAAACTGGTTGCTTACCCTTGGTTAGGCTAATTTTGAGTTATTTATTTATAAAATGATTAAGTTAAAAATATTTGGATTATCTTTTTTTAATTATTTACTACATTGTTGAGATTAATGTAGAACATTAAAATTTTCATTTAGAAAACTATTCAGAAGCTAGCCATCATTACATAATATTTTCCCTTCACGCATTCGAATGTGAGTGATTATAACAAATGCATTGTGTATGTCCAGAAATGCTTACACTGAGTCCTGAGTAAGTAAACTGAGTATTCAAACTCCATGCTTCAATGAAAGGTTTATTAAAGTCGTTTTGGCAACCTTCGTTGAATTCTAAAAAACATAGTTACAGTTTGTGTTCTAAGCTTGTAAGGTTTTAGTTAAACTAACAAAGTTTTATTTTAATTTAAATCTTTCTATCTCTTCTCATCTCCAACTTCCCGTCAGAAGAAGCGCGCGTTTTCAGCTTATGCTAATTTGAAGTGGAGTCAATGACTACTTAAGCAATAGGTAGAAACCTCTCAGTGTGAGAGAGCTTTTAGTCTCAGATCACGGCCATTCTATTCGACGTTCGCCTGACCAGCTAGCAGCTAAATTCTAAGCCATAGTGCTTGCTACGTGATTGCCTATTGAAATAAATCCAAATGCGCTAGTATTAGTAAATCTTGCTACGCACCATTTAGTTAGAGGCCAACTCCGCGTAGAGCTCTGTGAGCAAAGATTAATTAAATTTCTATTTAGCTTTAGTTTAAATTTATCTGATTGTTCATTTAGACCCAAGTGTGGTCTTTTGCTTTCTGTATCCCTCCCGAGTTGGGAAGTGATTTGTAAATAATATTGATTTAATAAAAGAGGATTTTAAATCCCTTTCAAGTGCAGTTATTCTACCACTTAATCACAGTATCTACAACCAGAACATAGCTGCATTCAGCTCCCTGTTCCAGATCAGGACTTCGAGACTTTTCAGCTGTTCACGAAGATGTTTGCCAAGAATATGCACAGAACACTCAGTCCTGACAAGCTGAGTAAACATAGTGGATATGTTTGCAAAAACACGAGTTTAAAATTCAAGAATTTGAGAACAATTTTAGTTTGAGAATGTTGAGAAATTGAAATTTTTATGTGTAATGCTCAAAACGAGTGCGTAAAGAGAAGTGTATTTCAAATTCGAATTTGGTCATCTGATTGGACTATTTCCTCCCACAACATCTGACTTCCGTGACAGAATGATTATTATTATTACGAATGCATAAACATAATTTCATTGCAAATTCAATAAGGTTATATTTGCGCATTGCTATGTATATATAGGGATATTAATGAGAGTTGTCAACCAAATACCAAGGTATTAGAAGACCGGATTCGCATTTCGATGAGTTCATATTTTAGATGCTCTGCTTACTAATCTATCAATTAAATTTGGAATGCCTGAATAAATGAAATACGGAATAGAAATTTAATTTTCACTTTAGCGAAGTAGGATGGGTTTCCAAAAGCCATTATTCACAATTCAGGAGAATCCGTGGTTGTACACGATAAAATGGAAAGCAAACAAAAAGCTATTTTATCAAATTAGCGACTCTTAAATGTAGTAAAGGAATAATATTACAGTTTTCCAAGTAAAAGGTGCGAAAGGCAATCAGGTAATGATCGTCGATATACAAAAGTAGGTGACAAGATTAGGATGGTTTTATATTTTACATCTTTTCCCATATGTAAAATACTTATTCCATAATCGATGCTGTTTCATAAACAGATTCAATAAATACTTTTGTTTTATTTCAGCAATTGCAATTCTAAAGTTATTTTTAAACGCAAAATTCTCTCTGAAGTCTGATATTCTCTTCCGTAGCATTCAAGAAGCCTACTGCTATCGCTTCATTGTATTTTATGCTTTTATTACAGCTGTGACAAAAACATTAAATCATGTAAGGCGCTACACGTTTAAATTGCTTAATTGCTTATTGGCAATATGATGTATCTAGGACATTCAGAACAGTCGCATGACTATTGGCTTTTCAGAATCAGTTTCGATCAAGTATTTATAGGAGTTAAAATGAGTGAGAGTCACTAAAATGTTTTTTCGTAGCTTTTTAAAGAACATTTTTAGATATTTTAACTGAGCTTTCTCAAATGATGAAAATTTCAAATTCCTAATTATTAATAAAGGAGTCGACGAAAAGAAAATTGAATATCCAAAGACAATCAATAACTGTTGACAGTTTAAGCCAAAGACACTTAAACCTTGTAAGATCTCGCTGCCCCAACTTGTCAGAAACTGGTGTAGTGACTGCTACTATATGTGAATTTACACAGAAACGTAAGAAGGGGTTGAAGCCCTTTTTATTTTATCTTTAAAATGACAAAGGCGTCTACTTGACGCTCACAAACTGCGCCAACCCGGCGGTTTTAACTAAAGTAGAACGTAAAACTGAAAGTAATAACTAGGTGTACAAATATCAAAGCACTACCGACGAGGCTCTGAGATCCTAAACTAACCGCGTTTTTAATTACCGCTGAGATTCAGCAAGATTACTGATTAAACAGTTGTAAGATAACACTTCTGCAAAGCTAGGCACACAGGCCGACACGCACCGATCTAAATTCTACCGAGGAATCTCACTAACGTAACTTCAAAGCAAGACTCTCAAACTCTGGTTTCGTCTACTATTTAATTCAACTAGCTTCCGCTAAATTTGAATAAACTGCGCGTGCTACTACAATTTACATACTCTGGCACGGGCATTTCTAGGGGAAAATGAAGGCTAAACAGGAAAGATAATTTAAATTTAAAATAAATGTTAGTTAAAATAAATATAAACCCTACAACCTTACAGATCTTGTAAACAGTAAACGGAAAGCGCCGCATTTTAATTTTGATTGCTATTTCAATAGCGCTTTGCTTCATTTTCTTCAACATGATATTGTCATATTTAGAATAAACATGTATACAATGAGAGGTTCTCATACGAAAGTCCCTAGTTTACAAAATTTAGTATTTCTAAATGGCCCCTTTGATTCAGAGAAACTTCAGAATTTTATTTTACATCATTTGAGAGAACTTAGAAGTCAACTAGGAAATTCTTTTTAATTACTCAATAACACTAATAAATAAAATGCAACCTACCTAGGTTTATACCTATAAAATAGTTTGATGAAAGTTTCAGGTTTAATCGAATGAAAAATTGCTTAGGAGATGAAAAATGGGCTTTCTTTCTTCGAATTGCAGTGTCAACAATTCCCAAAATAAATTAATAAGAATTAAAAGAAGATAAATACAATTATTTATTTCTATTTTGTTATAAATGCAGGTTTTTAAAGGTTGCCATTTAATGTCTTATATAAAAACTTCATCTTTCTTCCGTTCCTAATCCTTAATTCTCATTTATTTTTGAATACTTTGAATACTTTTCTAAATTTTCTTCACTTCAATTCCATTCTAGCATCAGAAACCCTATATCATGCAAGCTAACAGCAGAAAGCTGCTTGAGATTCATAAATTGAGAGGATATTAAAATTTCTATAAAGAAAGCTAATAAATCATAAGTCTATAAATTTGACCCTTTCATGCTAATTATAAGGTCGACGAATTCTAAATGATTATTTTACCCTCATAAGCTTTTTGTTTCTCTGTCCTCTCGTGTGCAATTTTATTTCACCCGCTTACTTCAAAAATACATCAATGAGCGGTTAAGTATAGCAGCGCTTAAAATGAGGAAATAATATTGTGGGGTTCCACCCTTTTATAAACACAATTAAATGTAGGAACGCTTTTACACCGATAAGCGAATAATCGCTTGAGTGTGTGAACAGAGACGTAAGACTCAAGAAGGCTTAATTAGCCTTTATTTCTCAAAATAAGGATAAACACAGTCGGCTCCTATCTCAGAGCGTACAGCAAAGCCTCCACTTGGGCTTGAACTCAAATTGATAAGAATTAAAGCTTAACTAATGCTTAAAGATATAGCCGAAGCTATCAGGATTCTAAGTAGTTGGCCCCTAAATCCCAATTAAGTCGGCGAAGCTATCAAGGGCCTGAAGTACGGCCGAGCGTAGTAATAGCTTTAGAGAGAGACGTAGCTCAAAGGCAAAAGCTGGCTAGTCACTATCTAAGTGAAACATCGATGCAATTACTACTCTAACGCATTTGTATGAAACGCGTTTCTGATAATACATTCTGGTAGGAAATTGTAAGCTGAAATTAGGAGAGATAGGAAAGTGGAATAAAATTAAAGTAACTGTTATAAACTTAGGATAAAGCTCAAAATATTATAACTAATTTCAGTGCAACCAGACAACAGACTACTCTGGAGCAAAAGCATAGACTATTCAGATTTTGGGAGAATATTGCTTACTTGAGCTACGAATTACAGCTGTTATTAATTTGCACTAAAGGGTAAATTTATATGAATTAAGCTTTTGCTAATTAATTTAAAGCGTGAAAGTTGGGTAGGTATTCCTTCTTTATTAACTTTTGTGAAATATTATTGATTTTGTACCTATTTGTCTATCTACGTGTCTCTCTATCTATCTATCTACACTAACACACACACACATATATATATAAAGATGTTTCTTGTCTTGATGTTATCAGTCTGCAAATGGAAGCTGTTTAGTAATTAAGCTCCCTCTTGTGCTTTCAGTCTGCAAATGGAAGCTATTTATTTGATATTGAGTTTCAAAGACGAATATTAGATTTCATAACTTTTAGTTCAGTTTCCTTTAAAATTGTTAATATTAGTATTTAAAATTCCACGTTAACGTATCGTGCAGCAGTTTGGGGCGATAATTAGTCCAAAGACTTAAAGCAAGGCAGAAGTCTAGGAATAATCTACTCGAATACGCCGCTATATAATACTTGACTTTAATGATTAAAATCAAGCATTACGTATTCCCATATTCTAGTAAATTCTGTATATTATTAAGATAATATAACGTTTAGATTGATATAATTGCTTTCTGTTTAGGACGGCACGTTTTCGCATTAAAATACCTTGCAATACAACTTAATGGCTCCTTACACTGCTGAAGCAAAACGTATTACTTCAAGCAGGAAAAAATTAATATTTAAGAAAACATTATATGCAAAATATTCGGGAAAACGTGGCTTTATTTCATCAAATATTAATTCCAAAGATGTACTTCCAGTTGCAGCGTTTCTTAACATAAAAGGTTTTATGAAACAGCATCAACATTTTAGTCAAGTAGCCTCTGTAAAAATAAAATTTAATTTTTGCTGAGTAATAGCGATATAGCTTTTTGAAGGACTTTAGTTACACCATAACACAGTTTGTTTACAAAAGGAAAAGAGTGTATTTAGTGAACAGCAAAAGACTTGTGCCATATTCGCCGATTTTTGACTTGACTTGAGATTTGACTTGTACCATATTCGCGGATATGGTAAAGAATGAATTTCTTTCCCATGCTATTCTGATGCTCTTGGAAAGAGATTTAGGAATACTAATGTTGCTTTTGGGTTCGAACAGTATCAGTTAATAAATTTTTACCATTAACGTTCAATATTTTATTAAATATGTATTAGTGAATTACTCCTTAAATTTTAATGAATAGAAAAGCTTTGACTTTTAAGCGAAAATTTCGGGGTTATATCAAAACATAAGTTTAATGTCTTGCATTTTTTTCTCATGCTAGGTTTGATGCTCTTACAAAAAGGTCTAGGAAACAGTTACGGCTTCTTCTCAGATCGAACACTATTTGTTATTAAATTTTTACCATTAGTCTTAAACATTCTATTCGGGGTATATCAGCAAATGTCGTACGCAAATTTATGGAATCTTTTGCTTTTACCCTTCAAAGCATAATGAATATTTTATTAATTGGAATTTTGTTTTAAGGAAAACATACAAAACATTAGATTTTGTATCTACAGAACTACATAAGCTGTACTGAAATTGTTTTCATAAAATCCTTTGTCCTGTGTTGATTAGAAAGCCTAGAATAGATATTAAAGCCTTTAGCCTTCTTTTTTAAGCAGATCGTATATAAAAAGATATCAAAGAAGACAACAAAGTATTAAAGTATATCAGTTCATGTCAACTAAATATTTCTTGCGGTTTTAATTCGAAAAGTTACAGTTTTCAAGAGAAGTTTTTACACATGGAGGAAGAGCAAAAGCATAAGAATAATATGCGTAATATTTGTAGGGATTTTTGGCCGTCTTCACTGTGTGCTCTTGTAGTGTAATTGGTAGCACGCACAGCTAGTAATCAAAAGAGGCGGAATTGGAATCCCGGTGAAAGTATAGTTGATTTTTCATGTTTCCATCTCGCAATAAAATATTAATATTTCTACAGTGACACCAGACTAAATGCGGTAATATCTGAATCTGTGCGACTTATCTCCTCCTCCCCAGTCGTCCTTTATCTGATACAGAATGTAAGGAATTTTCGCCGTCATCATTATCTGCTCTTGTGGTCAATTTGTAACACGTCCGACTACTAGTCGGATCATTTGGAGATTGAATACCATCGAGGGTACAGTTGATTTTTGTTATTTGCAACTGTAAATAAATACTTAGTAATTCCGCACATTTGTTGTGTTAAAGTTTGCAAAATTCAAATACGTAAAATTAGTTTTCTGTAGTGTCGAATTTAAACCATGATTAAAATTTTGAAGTGATTTATCTTCGTAACGTCCCAATAATTCTCAAATATAACATAAATATGAGTTAATTTGACTTAGTATGTCCACCATTCTTTCGCTTAGGATGATTAACTAATAAACGCAAAAGAAAATCAATCCAATTGTCATTACCGTTTTGCAGGAAAGTTAGGCATTTTTTTTGTGTCAACTGATATTTTTCACAATTCGATGCTATTTGTGTTTTTGTAAAACTTTTAAGAGAGTGTAAGCGTTATATCACTTCATATTTTAGAAACAATTGCTTTTGGGAGTCTTCACTGTGGAAATAAGGCACAGTGTATAGTAGGACAGTGGGGTACTGTACAGTAGACATACAGTAGGACTTCGGAATTTCCAGTTACTCTACTTCACGAAAACGCTCAAATAATGCATATTCACATACCGCAGCAGCTGTCGTTAAAATTTAAAAACTAATGAATTCATTAAAAGCATTCAACATTAATTTTGGAATTTTTTTACAATCGGATAGTTTGTTATTGTTATACCCGTTACTAATCATTCACGCAATTTTACTTAATCTCCCATTTATAGCAAAATGGCAGTTCTGACACATTTTCGGAGATAAAATTCATAGCATTATGAACTAGTATTTTAGACTTTAAATTCCGGTGTAGACACACGCGGAAAGTTTGCTTTCAATAGTTTAGATTGATAACTGTAATCTAAAAGATTGAGAGGCATTATTAAGTAGGTTTTTCATTTTCAGTAACACAATTTAAAGGTTTACTGAATAAAATTACGTAAATTTGTAAATTTAATGTAATACAAAAATTTCGTAATTTTGCTGGTACAAAGTAGCATAATTTTAAATATATGGAAAACGAAGTGCATAATTTAACCAGCATATCTATATAATATTGTGTAAATATTCATTCTTATACTTTTTTCCAAAATCCAACATTCAAACCCACATCATCAATCAACACTGAGTATTTAGCCTCGAGGGCTACAAATTATTGAATCTTCATGTATAAAAAAAGCTTGATTTCACGTGACTTTGAAATCAAATATAAGAGAATGTTTTAAAAGTTTAATATCTGTTTATAACTTCCATTTTAAAATTTATATTACAATGCAATATACGTCTTTTGAAAAACTGTATCTGCATCAGTTTACAAATCTATTGAAAACATTACGTCAGCTATTTTAAAACGTTATTATTTCTTTCTTTCCTTCATCTTCAATATAAAAGTTTAAAAGTCTTCATTTTATTACTTTTATATCAATATGAAAGTTAAATATAACAGCTAATATCGCAACACTTCTGACAACTTATCAAATCTAGAAGCTGAAACTACATAAAAGGGCGAAACACAGGTTAACATAAAACAAAACTTCGAGTTTCCCCTCCTCATCAGCATCATGCAATCACTAAAATAATTCAGAGCTCATTATTTAAAGTATTAATTCATTACCTCCTCAACAACCTTACTTTAGTTTAAAAAATTACAAACGAGTTTTTTTCTACATAGATTTCATAAAAATGCCATAAAGCGTTAAGCAGTTGAAGCAATCTATAAAAACAACTTTCTCACGTGTTCTTGTATTGTAGCGGTCACGTTCAGTTAGAAGTTGCGAAATTTAGTTCTGTTCCTTGCTAGAACATTTTGATTTATTTCACGATTTCTGCTTACAGTGACTCAACAACGGCATCCGAACTAAACTGCCGTGTGCGACATCACTTTACCAACCTTAATTTGGATGACTAGTTTTTCTTTCTTCTTCCCCATTCGCCTTTTTGTAGGGGAAGAATGAAAGGAATTTAAAGTTGTTCTCTTGTGCAGTATAGAGCTCAACAACTAGTCTCGGGATCGATTCCCGAAGAAAGCACAGCTGCTTTTACAATGCTCTTTTTCACAAGAGCAGAAATCCCTTTTTCACTGGAATGAAATGAACAAAAAAAAAGAATCTTCAGCGTTAATGATACACGTAAAAGCTAACTAAAAACATTCCTTGATGTCTCATTTCCTAAAACTTTCACAGAGAGAAAACGAAGAAAATGGCGAACGTGAAAAGCTATGGAGAGCTAATGTAACCATTGACATGTAGTAACTGGCATGTTGCGCACATACAGCAGTGTTTCTTAAACTTTCAATGCTTGCGACCCAATTTTCAATAATAATTTTCATCGCTCCTTCTCACACAATTACGATGTATTGAGTGCAATAATAATATACTTTGGCGTTAAAGCTACAATATGACCTTAATTATAAACCGTGCAAATTATCATGATAAGTATTAAATTATGTATATGTTTCTTTTAAGTAACAGATATTTTAAGTAAGTTACTTTTTAAGAAATAGGATAAGTATTATATTATTAATTTTCCTTCCTAACTTTTAAACTGGAACATATTTCAAAATATGTTTAAATTAAATTGAATATTTATTTCCTTGGTCATCCATTTCTAAAAGCACAAATATCATTAGAAAAATAGTTTAGTCTCTGTTGCTCTCTATACATCACATTCGGCATTTTCGCGGACATCTGCGCAATCTTTCGAAAAGCTTACTTTGCGAGCTGCAATTGAGATCTCAGAGACTATGTTTGCAGATAATTTTGCTAAAGACTTGCAGTCCATATCTCTATCAAATGATACTGTTCCCCGTCGAACGATGCTATAGCTGAAGATGTACAGCAGCAGCTTTTCCGGAAGTTACGTGACAAATTGTTTTCAATTCAGCTTAATGAGGGAAAAGATAACAATAAGGATGCTCATTTCATTGCGCATGTTAGATTTTGTGATGGTATATAAGCAATAGAAGAGCTACATTTTGTAAACCAATAAAACTCAAAGCAACAGAACTAGCATTATTTGATACTTTAAATAATTTTTATAAACGAGGCAAACAAAGAGTGGAAAAATTGTGTCGGAATATGCACCGTTGGTGCTCGTACAATGTCTGGAAGATTTCAAAACATACAAGCACATGTGAAACAAAATCTCTGCTGTGCATCTGGACACCTTGCATGATCCACAAAGAAGCTTTGGCTTCCAAAGAAATGAATAACCAAGAAATGGTCTGAATATTGTGCCAACGACAGTTGTGATCGCAGTAAATTCTATAAAAATGAGACCCTCTAAATCAAGAATCTTCTCTGCACTTTGTAAAGACATGGATGCAGTACATTCATCGTTGCTTTAATTGCAGGAGAAGATGGTTTTTACATCGGAAATTTTTGCAAATGTGTTTATGAATCAGGAAACTTAAATTGCCACTTTTCTAGAAAAGGAAAACCGCCATGAAGCTGATTTTTTTGTGATGAAAGAGCTACTTGGTCGATATATTCGAGAAATTAAATACCTTGAATCTTCAACTCCAAGGAGAAAATATACATATGTTGGAGGCGAGTGATAAAATTAATGCTTTTTTTAGAAAATTGGAATTATGGAGTAGAAATTTAAAGCAAAAGAACCTAGAAGTGTTTGAAAATGTGGATAAATTTACAAGGTTGAAGAACACAATGCGAAAGTTGTTTTTGAAAACATTAAAATCATTTAACCATTCTGGTTAAGAATTTTACTAAGTATTTTCTTGTTGACGACAACTTGATAGCAAGTTTCGAGTGGGTTAGATTATAAGGTATTTTTCCCGTCTTCTTCGCATGCCTTCGTGGTGTAGTGGTCAGCACGCTCGACGCATTTTCCAGAGGTCCTTGGTTCGAGTCCCGGCGAGGGCAACGCTCATTTTTAATGTCTCCTGCTTCTAAAATACCTAGTGTCTCTACAAGTGGCGCCCGAAGAAAAAAGGTGGTGGATGATGATTCTCCTCTATCGAGGCCTGGCAATTGGGTCCCCTATTCCCCAGTCACCCTTTGAAAGAAGGTGTACATAAGGTAGTTCTCTCGCTTTCTTCGCATACCTTCGTGGTGTAGTGGTCAGCACGCTCGATGCGTTTTCGAGAGGTCCGTGGTTCGAGTCCCGCCGAGGGCATTGCCCATTTTTCACATCTCCTGCTTCCAAATAACCTAATGACTCTACAAGGTATCCATTTCAAAATACTGCAAAAGGTTCTCAACTGCCGAAGAAGAAATCTTCATAGATTTCACTTCAAGTGGCGAAATCAAAAGGCAAATTAGTAATAAATCAGTCTTTGAATTTTGTTCAGGGGTGGATGATGAATTTTCTGCACTGAAAATGAAAGCATTTCGTATCTTATTACCATTTCCAACATCCTACCTTTGTGGAATCGGGTTTTCTGCGATGGCTGCTCTGAAAGCAAAAAAATACAGATCTTAGTTAAACATAGAAAAAGAACTTAGAGTGTTAATTTCTAATATTAAATTTTTCTTTTGAATAACTTTGCTCTGCAAGACACATGGAAGTCACTAGTAATTATTAAACTTGTTATTAATTTCGTATTGGTACATTAATTATCAAATATATTGTGCAGGACTGATACATTTATAAATACATTGGATCAGTGTAAATGTGTATTTTATTTTTTAATTATGTCAGAATGTATTTTGTTTTGCTTCCTTTTAGTAAATTAATAATTTTTTAAATAATCTTTTATTTTCGACTTTTCGAAATGCTCGCGCCCCCACGTAGGGTTATCACGCCCCCACCCACAGTTTGAGAATCGCTGACTTACAGCAGTCAGAACTCGCCCAGTGTCGAAGAGAAATGGAGGTATCAAAGCAGCTCGTTCGCGATTTTTTGCTCTATGACTTTAAGGTGCGCCTGTCTGTGACCGTATCAAATCTTCAAATACGTCAGACATTTGGAGAGGATGCTGTAAATAAACATACTGCCAGACAGTGGTTTCAGAATTTCAGATAGAAAGATATGAGCTTTTGAAATGAACCCTGCAATGGTTGACAACATGTGTTTGATGAGGACGTCCTGAAGGCAGCTATGGATAAGGATAGCAGAGAAACGTGTGATGCACTTGTTAAGGCTTACAGGTTTTTGAGGAAACAGTCAGACTTCACCTGCACTGCATAGGAAAGGTATACAAGTTGAACAAAGAGTACCCCACACATTATCGGTAGCCAGCAAGGAACAGAGTGACAGTCTGTTTGTCGTTGCTGTGGCAGCACCACAAAGGACTCAATGCTCATAACTGACCTAAGCTAGGTTCAGTATGGTATGGTCCACAAATTACAAACTGTTCCATTCCCTGGACAGCCGTCTCCGTGGGAAATCCTTCGGCCATGAGGCAGACTTGGGGCATGGATTTCTTTGCGCCCAGGATCCTAGAGTTTTATTCTCAAGGCATTGAAAAGCTAGAACAACGTTGCAAAAATTATTGGACGCTGACGGAGATTACTGGAGATCTAAGGCTCAATACCATGAGCTGTATGCATGTCTGTTTCTGAAGATCCTGAAAAGCAAAACACTTTTTCATTCCTTGAAATAAATTAAAAATAAAAGATCTGGTATAAAATTCAAATTCTGAGTATAAGTATAAAAGCAAAAAAAGAAAGTAAATTTACAGACAGATCATCGTCAGCTCGAAACATAGAAAAAAGCAATAAATTCGAAACAACTGGAAAGGTAATGAAAAAGTAACATTCTGAGTTTTTATGAACTCAAAATACAAGGTACAAAAAATAGAAATTCGAAAAAGAAAATTCTCGAATTTTTAATGCGAGACTTTGTCTTCAGCCTCAGAATGGTAATTAATAACACCCACGCTTTCATCAAATGCACGTCACAAAAAAGTGAAATCAGTTAAAAATGGGTTGGAGAGTGTATTTACTTGACTTTTCGTGCAGACAATAAGCTTAGAAAGCAGTTAAAAATTTTATTCGCTTGACTTTTCAAACAAGTATACGAAACACAAAATGTAGAAAGCTATTCAGAATTTTACTTGTTCGATTTCAGTAGTAATTGCAAAAATACGACGTTTCGCCTCAATTTGACTTTCTAAGACATGTTTTCACTTTAACTATTACATCGTATCTTTTTAATACTTCATATTTACAGTAACAGATGATATCCATTCATTTGAGTCTAAGATAGGAAATATCACAACCAGTAAGAAACACTGGGAGATTAAACTGCTGCCAAATTTAACCTCAAATTGTTTCCAGTTGAACTACAATCTAAACAAGAAATTCTTAGCTTAGCGGAAACTTTCTTTTCACTTTCTTACGGCAATGCCTCAGAGACCACGAATCATTGTTAAATAAAAATGAGAACAGAGTAAAATTAAATAAAGAAATGGAACACAAATTACAGTGGATTCAAAATCCTTCTAATAACAACAAAAAAAAACTAAAGAAGAAAGCACCATTTCTTACCCAAAAAAGAAGGTAAAATAAATTATTCAAGTTACAAGCTTTTAAAGAGATCCACTCGCTTATTGAAAACCTTTACTGTTGGGGAATATTTTGTTTTGAGTGAAAACTAAAGCCTTAATATGTACAAGGTTATGCTTATGGACTGAGTATCTGCTTCTTTTATAAATTCGTAACTGGGAATACGAGGCAAAGTAATGTGACGTATTTAATTGTGTATAAATGTAATAAGAAAATCCGGAAACTAAAGCGTAATATCGAACATAAAAAGAAAGCAGTTCATGTCTCGAAACTGGGTCAACTGAATGTCATAAACTCAGAACATCTATTCCCGCATTTTATGAGTAGTTGAAATTTTCAACTACTAGCAATGCATTTTGGGCTGACTTTTCTCTAACAACGAAATGTTCTAAATTGATTAATTGAATTATTATTTTTAAAAGAGTGCACTCTGTCATTTTTTTCTATTTCTTTTCAGTTCATTGTACAATTATTTATAATTTCTTTTGAAACACGACATATCGAATCGAAATATTATTTTATAGAAGCCCACCCTACTACTCATGTTACATTAAAATGGACATGTTCTAGGCATTTCGTGTTTTAAAATGTACCTGCAAAGCTGATTTTTTATAAGTTTAGCTGCGACTTTGCTCCTTCGAGGTAAAGTATTGGCATTTACTCCAGAGTAATATTGTAGCTTTCTCGAAAGTAATTGAGAAGATTTCTCGAAAAACATTCCACCTCTTTTTTTCTCATTGCTTCATATACTTTTTCATTTCTTCTTGTGAAATGTCTAATTCGGGAGTGTCTTTTTTAATTTTTCTGCAATCGCACAGCCTTATTCATGTCGTTAGGAACAGTTGTACACTGGTTTTCATATATTAAGAAAAAATCACAAAAATAGCGATAACTCCCTCAAAAATAAGCCAAACCGTGTAAACTTTTAATATGTTGCCAAGTAAGAGTAGCTGAGTTAAACTGCAATATGCAAATTAGTAGCGCTACACTCGGAATACGTCATCTGCGAGGAGCATAAAAGTCCATGTTTGAGAGCAAGCCCACATATTCCACTATGATAGTGACATCAGAAATTTGAGATACCCGATTCGTAACAATGACCTCCAGGCATCATTTGCCTGCAGAACTACGATGGAGAGCCATTGGGTGACTAGAGACAGGACAAAGTCAAATAGAAGTGGCACGTTTGCAGTGGGCACGACAACATGTCCACTGGACGCCTGATCAATGAAGGGCTGTTCTCTTTACGGATGTGTCCAGGTTTAGTCTAGAAAGCGATAGTAGGCGTTATTTGATATGGAGAGAACCTGGAACCCGTTATCATTTGTCAGACATCCGTGAAAGAGATGCATACGGAAGAGGCAGCGTCTGTGGTTGGGGTGGCATCTCTTTGGGTGAACGAACAAACCTCCATGTCTTTCCAAGGGGAACCGGGAATGCTCAGGTTTATAGAGATGACATCCTTGATGCTTATGTGCGCCCATATGTCGGGGCAATAAGTGATGCTTTTCTGATCGAGCACGTTTGAGATGCCTTAGGGAGAACGTTTAGCTGCTCTCAATCCGCCCCCTCAGACCCTTGCCGCGCTTTCAACTGCTTTGCAAGAGCAATGGCTCTCGCTTACTATAGAACTGATAGACCTCATAAATGAAAGCATCGCACATCGCTGTATGTGCTGTATTGCTCCTGGAGGGGATCATATTCCATATTGAAGGTACTTTTCCTATAGCAAACTAACACCTTCGATTTATTCATTTTATGCATGTGCTAATTTCTGTACTAGCATAATTGTCTGGTAAATTCTTTTTATATTATTTGATACCTTACTATGTGTTGTATATTGTGGGTAAGTTTCATAAACGTCTACACGTAACTTTTTTAGTTATCGTGATTCTTGTCATTTTTCCTTAATTTATGATAACCAGTGTATAAAAAATACTAAAGGCGAAGAACTGTAGTCAAAATTCTACATTCAAAACCAAAAATTACTTTATACTATTATGTGTTTTACTACACAACTTAGTATCAAAAAAAGGCCTGGTGATATTGTTCAGTTATATTATATTATACGAAATCGTGGATTCTTACCTTATTACAGGACATCTGGCGAGCTCAACAATCTTTTGAAATAATATGAGACGATGTCTATGCATCTCCGTATTAAGATAAGGAATACGTAAAGCAAAGCTGTTATTTCTTCACACTTTTCTAAATTCTGAAGAAGGAATTTTTCTTTCTTTCCACACGATTTTTTCTTTTATACTGCTATTTTTAAACGAAATTACAGACAGAAATTGCGGAAGAACACAAAAGGTTCTTTCCACACATCCAATATCTACATGCCCAATACACACACAGCAATAAATTGGAAATCCTCGAACATATTGGCGACTCGCGAAACATACATTGTAACTGAAAAGGCTCAATCATTCCGTGTCAATACCAACAGTTCCTGTGTGCAATGACTGCAAAACTATCGATTAAAAAATATCAAATGACATCCCAAACGTAATCCAGTATGTGCCACATAAATTCGTAGAATTCTGTGAAACTGTTCTGCCTTGAGAGATCATAAACAGTCAGGAAAAAGGCAGATATTGTAAAAGATACTTCGAATACTAAAAAAGGGTAAAAGGTATCTTGATAAACAATTGTATTCTAAATAAATACCTCAAATATTTATTTACAATAAAATGCCATTCCAAATAAAATTGCTTTTTAGAAATGGATTTTGGCTACCTCCTTCAAACCTATGCTTTTAATCACTCCTAGCCTCATGTTATTAAAAAATAACTATTTTTTTATTTTCTATCAAAAGTTTTCACACCTTTCTGCGTTTTCTGTTTTTCTCTATTTAAAAACCAATTAGTATACAATTATGATCTCTAATATATGAATTTCTGTTTTTGCAATATCAATTTTCGTATTAAATTATTTACATTTTACAATGGCTATAAAACTTATAATCATAAAATTTCACCTTTTAAAAGTTATTTGAGTTACCTTTATTATCTGACAGTAACGTAAGAGCACGTTCACGAATTTTGTCTTGGCGATGAGCTCAGGTTGCGCCTGTGACTGGCATGGGCCTTGCGCATCTCATAGGTAACAGCAGAACTTTGACCAGTTTCATCCCAGATTTGAGGGTTTATGCACTGGGTGCGGATAGTCTCTAACCTTCCGAGAGAACTTTTGGCTCGCCATGAATTTTAAGTAGACTCCCCTCCAAATTGCAAACGCAAAACACATTACGAATATCCTAGGATTCGAACCCATTTTATTATCAGGCCCAACCAGCATCTCTAATCACTGTGCCGATCAGAGTGACGCTTTTAAATGTAAAACAATTTATTTGAAGTACAACAGACTATAAGGTATTTTCTCCCTCCTTTCCGCATGCCTTCGAGGTGTTATTAGAAACATATTCGACGCATATTCGAGAGGTCCAGAGTTCGAGTCCTGGCGAAGGCATTGCACATTTTTCAACTCTCCTGCTTCAAAAAAAAACGAATAACTCTACAATGCCGCCAGAACTAAAAGGTGTCGGACGATAATTCGTAACCACCCGGATTTGGCGTTTGGGTCCCTAATCTTCAGTCGTCCTTTAAAAAGGGGGAGTATATAAGGTATTTTGATCTTCCTTCCAGCATGCCTTCGTGGTGTAATTGGAAGCATACTTGACGGTATTTAATAGGTCCAGGATTCGAGTCCCGATGAAGGCACTGCACACTTTTCACCTCTCCTGTTCAAAAAAAAAAAACTAATGGCTCTACAAGACAATTATAGAGATATCTTCTTAGGAAGAAAGGTCTTCGTGCAAGGACTCTTTAAGAGAAGCTGCCTTATACAGAAGAAAGTTTCCAACAAAGGGGATTTCGGTGAATGGGCTCTAGCTACGTCGCTATTTTGATGGTTTTCCAATATGTAACGTAAATATAAGCAGGTTCTCCATGAAGGCATCCTTACCCTTTAGGACATAATCCCTGTGCCCCTTGTATGAATTAGTTAATCAATTGATTTCGATAAAGGAGTGGAAGACAGCAATACTGAACCGCGATTCATTTTCGGCGGCAGTTATTCGATATCTACAGCTCTATAACTTTAGTTAGTTTAAATGCGTCCCCTTTCAGCTGACAGAATGGAAGCAAAATGTCTTAGTAAGGAATATGAAAAGTTAAATCAAAATAAACAATACAAGGTAAAATATTTGTTAAAATCATTAAGCAAATAAAATGCTTGTTTTTTTTCTTTTTGAATAAATTAGATGAAGTATTGCTCTTGTCTTTTGCAGAATGGGAGTTGCAAAATATAAACTCATGGAGAGCGCTTGTTATGTTAATCCTCATTAGTTATATTTTTTTAACAAATTAAATTGATTTAAAATAATTAACAAGAAGCTCTAGACTCCTTCTCCACTTAAGCATTGTCTTTCACTTAAATATGCCTTTTATCTCGAGAGGACATAGAGAAGCCAGACTATTTCAGAAGCCTTTGTGATGCGCCGCATTAATATCTTTGAGAAGTGGAGACTCCAATAACTTTAGGATAATATGATGAGAAAAGGCCAAACTGTAGATTGAAATGAGAAGGCTTTCAAGGCAGATAATTTTCTGTTGGAACGGCTCATTGTAGTTGTCCTCAATTCAGACGATAACAGTTCTATTCCCCCCATCAATAATTTGTTCTTACCCCCTACCATAGTTTAAGCTGAGAGAACTAATGGGAGGCAGCAGGAGCATATTTCAATAGCTCTCCTGATTTGCTATGTTTATTGCCGATTACCATCTTTATTTAATGAGTAGGCAAGTTCTGTGCTTCCACTTGAGCATATAAATGGTTTCTATCAATGCTATCACAATTAATTTCGGCTTCTCCTCGAATAATCATGTCAATTTAAAAGAAAATGTCCGGATATGTTTTTTTTCTAATTACAAATTATAGTATTTATATGATATTAATTCGCTTATATACATAGAAGTAAAATATTTTTACATTTAAACTGTAGCCTATCTTTATTTTCGTTACATGCGAGGATTCTGCGAGGCACTATTTCACCAACATGATTAGCAAATGGTCTAAAAAGAGGAAAGAAACGAGCTTAAAATAATCTACTTCCCTTCCCGTCGAATGTTCTATTTCCGAATCAAGGGTTGATATTAAAGTTTCCGATCACTCGTAAGATATTTACGATTTTCGATTCCTACATTAACTAACAAACATATCCGCTATTCTGTAAACACGTTATAAGATATTTTCTCCCTCCTTCCAGCATGCCTTCGGGGTGTAATGGTTAGCACATCTCGGCGCGTATTCAAGAGGTCCAGTTTCGTATCCCGGCGAGGGCATTGCTCATTTCTTCAGTTTCCTGACATCGAAGAAAACCTAACGTCTTTACAGTAGCGGCCGAGCTAAAAGGTGATGAATGATGATTCTTCACTAGCTGGATTTGGCGATTGGGACCCCTAATCCAAAGTCGCCCTTTAAATGGGGGGAGTATATAAAGTATTTTCTCCCACCTTCCAGCATACCTTCGTGGTGTAATGGTTAGCACACCCGGCGCGTGTTCCAGAGGCAGAGGTTCCAATCTCGGCGAGGGCTTTGCTCATTTTTCAAGTCTCCCGCATACAAATAATCTAATGACTCTTTAATGTATCACTGCTAATTTTGAGGCTGAAGTAGAACTGCTTCTTTAAAAATTTAAACAATTCTTTTTTCAGTAGAACATTTTGTCTTAATTTTAAAGGAAAATGTTATTCACCGCTGATAATTTTGCAAAGCATTCTAAATGAAAATAATTCAAAAATAAATTTAGACTTCTAATACTCAGAAAGTATATATACTTAGAAAAGAATATAAACTTGAAGGGAGGCAGCGTAACAAAATATACTGTACCTTTGCTGGAACTCGAACTCCTGGCAAATTATCTGACCCGTTGTACTTTACGCCGCTAACCGGACAGCTGACTTCCAAAATTCGCCTTTCAAGTTTTAAAGTCCAGCTAATAGAAGACTAAATAAATGCTTCCTGCCAAGCACAACTGATGATTTATACGAGTCAGTACACGTGATGATTTATATACTGACGTCCTAGATGTTAATGATAATAGCTGATTCACGGAAAATAGCTTGAACACGTTCTATTGTTAGCATCATATGCTTAATATGGTCTACGGTAACGTGGCGCAAAAAAAGCTCCTTTTCCTTAATAGTAAGTAGCATTGGTAAACTTAAACTTTTGAGAATATCTGAAGAAAGAAATTGCAGCAGCGGAGAGTGCACTTGAAGATGAAAGAGAAACGAAGGAAGAAATTTATAGTTTTCAAATGAAGGTTTGAGTACGATTGATCCAGGTATGGTTTTCTCTTTTATATGATTGGTTATTTGAGTTTCAATTAGAAAAAATTAAAACTTTTTATTTGGCTGAAGCATTATATAAGTGTCTACTTCATTAGCGTCGCATAAGAATCATGTAAGGAAGATCAATTTAAAAATTATGCAGTTTATAGCGATTTATTATATGCAGTTACCACTCTTTGGACAGTAAGGAGAAATAACCAAATTAACAAGGAGAGTTAAAGGGCTACTGCAAATTCAAGTTAATATTTTTTATATACTTTTTATCTTACATATCCCCCCTTCAGAGAGAGAAAAGACTTTTTCACCGACGAAACGTTTTTGTTTTCTCCTGTAGCTTAGCCTTTTAAGTTGCTCTTCTTTCTAAGCCAAGTAAAATTATGCTCATCGTTAATTTATTTATGCATGTTTGATTTTTTTTCTCCGAGTTAAATAATGTAAAGAATATTACAGCATAATATGCGTTTTAAGATTCCGCTATATTAGATTAGATGAACGTCGAATAGGTATTTGATAAATAAATATTCTTGAAACTTTAGCTTTTTTATCGTGCAATATTAAAGCTTTATAGTAGGCGTTTTTAAGTTCTGTTCACATAACGGTATTACCTCAAACTGCCAGTGTTATCTTGGTAACTAAAATAATATTTACACAAATTTTAGACGAATATAAGTCTAACTTATGTGGATTAAAACTGAAAAGAAAAAATAAAATTTAAAGGTCTATAGTAATCTATATTAAACATTTAACAATCATGAGATCCGCCTTGCGGAATGCAAAACCGTCATAAAATTTTCCATCTCAAAACAACATGTAACCATCATAGAAACTGTTCATTTACCACCTAGATATGTAGAAGATCGCTTGCCACAACGATTTTCTTTCCGAAAGCAATTAGCTCGGTTAACGCGTTTCTTTACCAATGTAAGATCTTCACTCGTTAGTATGATGAGTTGTAGTTAACTTAAACTTCTTTCACCAGCTTCATATTTGCATAACCTTCTAGTCTGAAAGTATATGGATGATGTGAATAAACATAATGTCAGGTTACTGCTTAACTTAAGCTTCACTGTAACTTAAAATAAATGTCACAATATATAAGTTCGAAACCATTTGTCTGAATACCTTCAAGAATAAGTAAGTCCATATTTGGGTTATACTGTTAACTTTGGGGTTTGAGGAGTGATCGATGGTTGGAGGGTTTAGGAAAGAAATTTTACTCAGCTTACTGTTTATTGCTTAATTTTAAGGCCTATTTTTTAAAAACAAATAATTGTTTTAATTAGTTGAAGTAGAAAGGAGTTGTGTGTTTAGACAAATGAAAATTAATTAACTTTTATATTGAATCGAAAACTGCTTGTTCTGTATTTTGTTTTAACGAAATAAAATTATTTTAATCTCTTTAATCGCATAATCTTTGTTTAAATAAAACACAGTACATTTGTCAGGACTACTATTCCTTCTAGTTGCCTTTGCAAACGTAACTGGAGTCCTGAGTAGGAACAGGGAGCTTACTCAAAACTATGTTCGTGCGTGTATAGAAGATGCAACAAAGATGAGAAGGGTTAAATTTGCCCTTTATTTCTCACAGCGTACAGCCGTTCCCGCACTTCGAGATACAGAGACCATCACTTGTGGTCTAGAACGTAGAAAATAAGAATTAAACTAACTTAACTAATAAGAATTAAACGTAGACGCTTTACGAAGAGTAGTAACGCGAAGATTGGCCTTTTAACACTACGTATGTAGTGAGCAGAATGCAAAACACTACAATACGTCTTCAAATATCAGCGAGAACTAAGTTCTAGCCTTACAGGCAGACGTGAAAAGCACGCGCGTGGTAAAGCAGCGAGAATTCGCTCTCTCCCTCTGCCTTTCTTTCGGCTAAAACCCATGTTTTATACAGTTTGCAAGCTCATTTACATAAACAATTCTATTTCGCTCTTATTCTGGACGGAAATGGATAATAAGAGAGGATAGCAAAGTTTTAAAATAAAATAAACGTTAGTAAAACTTAAAATCCTTACATATTAAAAAATAATACTTTTCCTTTCAAAATAGCAGTAAATATTTTTTAGTATACGGATAAAACACAAAACGATTATCCGGATTTTCAGTGTGTCCGGATAGGCTGTGGGGTCAGTTAGTCAGCATATTTGAAACTATGTAGCACATTTACTCATTTAATATTTATATGACGTGTATATGAATTTGTAACAACGTAATTTTTTAAAGATTTTTTAGTTTTCAGATGTAGTTTAGTTTTGTTGTTCTTCTGTAAAGTCAAATTAAAATTTTGATCGCTGATAACTGTAATTTGATTTGTAATTTTGATTGCTTATACTCTTCTAGTAGAATTCAATTTTTTAACTTCTAGACAGCTAACAGCGTTATTCACAGCAGGACAGTCTGAAGCTTAAGGAATTTCTTTCTGTGTCCCTTTCGCAGTTACTTTGCTCCAAAACTGCATATAATCCCCCTTAATATCTGAAAAGAAAGTATATAATGGTAATTATTTTAAGTTTCAATCTTATTTAACTGTTTAGTGATTATTCACACCAATTAGTAAGTATTACAAGGGCAGATATCTGATCTGTATTAAGCATTTCCTTCACAATATTTTTTATTTCGTTTCTAATTTCGTTCGTTTAACACTTTTAACTAACGGTCATATTATACTCCTCAAAAGTCTTAATTACCCAATTAATTCATTAATTAATGCTTCCCCAACATTGCTTATTAATTCCTTTAACTTTAATTGCAACGAAGGTGAGTGAAATAAGCAAGAGAAATGCAATACTCAGAAATTTTGACAGAAGAAAGATATTGTTTATGGCTTTTCTTCCAAAAAGTATAATCTACCTAGCCTCTCCAAGAATCATTAATATCCTATTGCATTTGCTCAGGTAGAAAACACTTCCTGGAAGCTTTTTTAGGAATTCCGATAGTTGCTAAAAAAGATTTGTATCCTGGAAACAATATTTTTGAAATAATGATGACTTTTCCATGAAATTCCATTTCTTATTAAACAACATTTCACGAAACAAAAAGGTAAGAGATTTCAAATATCTTTTTTTTAATCCTTTTGCTTTCTGGTTTTGAATTCTTCTCAAGTTTTAGTAAATATATGGTTCCTCATTATATGATGCTATTTTAGTGTTCTTTATCCGTTTCTTTTATACTACAGCAAACAAAACCAGATCTTTGACGTTTAAATTAGATTTTGACCAATAGAAATAATGCATCTCTAACCTTGGTTCAAAACCGAAAAATGCGCATAGCGCATTTTTGCTATGTCACAAATAAGAGCATAGCAAAAAAGAAGCAAGCATATAGTAAAAGCATGCAAGCGCATAGCGCGAAGAATCTCATTAAGAGGTAGGTTTAAACGACACTAAACAGCTTTTTATTTTACTAATATTTTCTTTGCGAATGGTCTTTCTGTGAGAAATAAAATGAAAAAATAAGCTTTTTAGCAATTTAATCTTGAATCATATGCCAACTCTTCAACGTAACTGGAATGAAAACTTTCAGTAAACCATCTTCGCTCCTGAAAACATCGCCTACGAAAACGATAGAGATTTATTAAAATCATACGCCAATCTAAAGCTGTTTTTGCTTAATTTTAATTTTTACATTTGATGTTTCTTTTTCACTTAGACACCCAAAACTGCCTCCAGTTTTAATCCTCTAACTGGTAAGGCAGTATATATACGGCTTAGAATATTTTTTGTGACGTCTCTAAATCAGAAAATATGTGTACTTACATCTGGAAATATGTCCATAAAATTAAGGCAATATATTAAAACCACACAAATCCAGGCATAAAATACCAGGGACTTCGTTTCATTAAAGTCCTGAAAATACCTCTTCCTCATGCCAGTTTTGGGAAATTTGAGCTTCCTCAGCGAAACCCCGTGCCAATTCCAATTAATTTAATAATGGTATAAATATTATAAAACAGGCACGTGATTTTTTAGTATTTTATTGCGCTACAAACACCAGAGTTTAGTTCAAAAAATGATTTCATTAAATGATACATATATTTTATGCCTACAGTGAAAACTAATGCATTAAGAATTTTCTTTATCTTGGCTGTAACTGTAACTAATGCAGAACATTCTTTTAACAAATTAAATATAATTAAAATTTCCTTCGCTCTTGTGTAAACCAATTAAAGGAACTTGCTCTGTTGAGTTGTAAAATATTTTCTCCCAGCTTACCGCGTGCCCTCATGGTGGCACGTCCACTACGCAATCAGGAGATCCAGAGTTCGAGTCCCGGCAAAGTTATTGCACATTTACCTTGCTTTCCTGCTTCGATAAATACCTAACGAATCTACAGTGGCGTTCGACCTAAAGTGTGCTAAAATGAAATTCGTCACCACCAGGATTTGGTGACTGGGTCTTTGCCTTTCCGGTCGCCTTTTAAGTGGGAGGGAAAATGTAAATTCGTGGCATACTTGAAAGCAAGTTTGGTTTGCATCGGAAGGTCTGCAGTTAAAATCTCTGGGCTTATTTCTTCGATTTCATGGCTTCTAAAGGTTCTAAATCGCTCTACAAAGTATCGTCGTAGGTATCGTTAAAAATTGCGATATTTGTAATATTTCTAATACTATGATAATACTATGCCATAGATGTGTAGGTAAATGTTTATTTATTTGTTTAATTATCCTTTCTGTTGTTATTAACCTTTTTGTTGTTGTTATTATTATTATTATTATTTTACCGTTGAGAAATGTTAGAACAGCAAAATATTTCTTGCAACTGAGTCCTTCTACGGAAACTGTGTAGGCCTGGATGGATTAGAACATTGGCTCCCAAATCGCGCGTTGCAATGTAATTTTTATTCGGTTGTAAAAAGATTTGTATTTCATTGCTGTGTAACAAAATTGCGTATTTTTATTTAAACTTATTAATTAATTGTTAGCAACAATGTAAATTTATTTATTATTATTCCATTACTTCATTAGTTTGCGATTTGATTCGCTGTTTTACATACTTTTCTCTAGCGAGCTACTATATGCATTTAAAACGCAAAGCTACTATAGTCATCTGGGACTTAGTTAGGCGCAACTATGCATTTTTAGGTAGCAATGATTCGGGAAACGTTAGAGCAGGGAAGAGGAAAAAGAGAGCTTAAAATTAAGTTAATTAACCAATTCTCTTATCATTTTAGCTGTGCTGTCCCTTCTACATTTGTTAGCTCTCACCAGGACGCGAATTAGATTAGTCCATATAAGTACTGAGTTCTTGAAAGTCCCTTGCAATATGGCCATCGGTACAGGAGCAAATCTTACCTTCCTTCGATCTGGCTCAACGACTGGAAGGTAAACTCAGCTGGACGCGTCCCTACGTTAATCTCCAGACTGTATCCGGTGATAAAATAGACATGACATTGATGGAATTTTAAACGTTAATATGACGTTTGGAAGTGCCACCTACCATCACACTTCATATGTGGCAGATATTACTTACCCTTGTTTCCTCGGATTAGATTTTCTAAAGAAATACTATTTTTCCTCGGGCTTCAAAAATAACGAACTGTGTTATGCTCTGAGGACATAACAATGTTCGGAATTAAAAATGAAGGAGTTCAATCAGTCCACCAAATCATAGCTCAAGATGATGTCATAGTACCAGAAACAGAATTTTTACTTCCTGGTTCCATAGCTGAAAACATGAACTTTTTGTGCTGCGTAATGGAATAGCCTAAGAAGTGTAGCGGCCTAAAAAGGGTACTAATAGTCTCAGCACTCGACATATTATGGACCACTATCTCGGTGAGAGTTACCAACGTAATTGATAAGGCGAAAGTTATCAGGAAAGGCGAAGTGGTTGCAGCATCTACTCCAGTGACGTGCGTTAAATGAATCAGTAGTCCTTCAGAGTCTGTGTATTCGAACAGCTTTCGGACTTATTGCAGAATTCACAACTAAGCGCTGAAAAGAGGAGTACTGCAGAGCGTGCCTTTGAAGAAAGTCCAGATATTTTCTCCCGCTTATCTTCTGACGTAGGTTGAATCAGTTAAGCACAACATAGACTTGATAACGGGAGATCATCCACCAATCAAGCAGCATCCAAGACGTTTACCGGTTGCTAAACAGGAAGAGATAGGAAAACATCTAAAGGGCATCCAAGAAAGCGATATTATCGAGCTTTCATCAAGTCCTTGGGCCTCTACCATAGTTGTCGCCAAAAAGAAGGAAGGTTCAAGTAAATTTTGCGTTGACTCTCACCGACCGAACGACAACACGAAGAAATATAGCTACCTAGAATTGACGATTTCCGGGGTGTTCTTTCTGGAGCCAAGTGATTTTTGACGTTGATTTAGAGACTGGATACCGGCAGGTTGAGATACACCCTGATGACCGAGAAAAGACAGATTTTATAATCGGATAAGGATTTTGGCAGTCCAATGTTATGCGGATATCATTAAGTAATGCACCGCCAACATTCGAACGTCTCATAGAGACCCTGTTGAGAAGTCTATCCTTCGAGGCATGTCTGATATATCTCGATGACTTCATTATCGTCGGGAAAAGTTTTGAAACGCATTTAGCAAATAATAAAAATGGGCTTCTGAAACTTGTAGAGACATTAGGTATTTTTTGGAAGCATCAGACATGAAAAATGAGCAACGCCTTCGCCGGGAATCGAACCGCGGATCTCTGAAATACCGGCTCAGTGTGCTGACCATTACACCACGAAGGCACGCTGAGAATGTGGGAGATATACCTTATATACTCCCCTTTTTAAAGGGCGACTAGGGTTTTAGGGGACCTAGTCGCCAAATCCTGGGTGTGGAGAGTCATCATCCACAACCCTTTTAGTTCGGGCGCCAGTGTTGAGACATTAGGTATTTTTTGGAAGCATCAGACATGAAAAATGAGCAACGCCTTCGCCGGGAATCGAACCGCGGATCTCTGAAATACCGGCTCAGTGTGCTGACCATTACACCACGAAGGCACGCTGAGAATGTGGGAGATATACCTTATAAACTAAAGGAAGCCATTTCTAAAGTTAAGTCCTGCCAAATGTAAATTGTTCAGACAGGAAGTGATTTACTTCAGTCATGTCATCTCTGCTAAAGATGTGTATACGGATCCCGAAAACGTATTGGAAGTTAAGCATTGAAGATAACCAGACAATGACAGTCAGCTCAGAAATTTCCTGGGACTTTGTATCTACTATAGAAGATTTGTGAAAGACTTTCCTTCCATCGCAAGACCCCCTTCACAAACTGACAAAGGGAGAGCAAAAGTTCTTGAGGATATGAGAATGTGATGGTGCATTTAACAAACTGAAGAAGGCTTTAACATCTGCGACAATTCAGCTCGACAAAACATTTATTCTTGACATGGCTGCCATCAATGAGAGTATCGGTGTTACTTTGTCCCCAAAAATAAACGGTTAAGAAAGTGTCGTAGTGTGCTGGAGTGAATGTCTATCTAAACTGGAGAGGAGCCATTGTGTCGCTAGAAAAGAGTTGCTTGCAATAGCTTTAGCCGTGGAACATTTCCACCATTACGTCTATGGCAGAAAATTCCAGCTTCTCACACAGATCATTTACTATTGACCTGGCTTTTAAGTTTCAAGAATCCCTAATGCCAAATAGCCAGATGGATACAAAGACTCCAGGAATATGACATCACTATCCGTCATTGGAAAGGATCATCACACGGAAACGTTGATGCCCTGTCCAGAAGACCCTTCCAGGGTCGTAGTCCAGGGAAGCTGCAACATTACAATGCAAGAACGTCTTTTGAATGCATCGCCTTCGATATCTTGGAACTTCTGCCTCGATCAGCTAATGGCAACAATTACATCCTTGTTGTCATTGATTACTTTAAAAAATATTCTGAAACGTAGCCTATCTCTGATCAACAAGCTGTTACGGTAGAAGAGGTTGACAGGTTTTGAGTGCCTCTTCAGTTACGTTCCGATCAAGGAAGAAATTTTATCTCGGCTATAATTAAAGAACTCTATAAACTACTCGGCATAAAAAGTCTAACGTTGAAGTAAAGGGCTATCTTGCTAAATTGATGAGATATCTCCCAACTGGCAATGATTTTTGCGAAAAGTTTTTGTCTCCAAATTTGGTGGAGAATCACCTTTAGTCACCAAACTTGGCAAATATTGTAAGGTTTTAGTTTAAACTAACAAAGTTTTATTTTAATTTGCCTTTTTCTATCTGTTGTCATTTCAAATTTGCGTTAGAATAAGCGCGCGTTTCAGCTTTATGCTAATTTGAAGTGGAGCCAAGTTCTATTTAAGCGAGAGGTAGGAACCTCTCAGTGTGAGAGAGCTTTTAGTCTCAGACCACTGTTACTCTGTTCAACGTTCGCCTGACCAGCTAGTATTTAAATTCTAAGCCGTAGCGCTGTTACGCTATTACTTATTGAAGTAATTCTAACAGCGTTAGTATTAGTTAAATCTTGCTACGCACCATTTAGCATAGAGGCCAACCTCGCGCTCATAGCTCTGTGAGAAACGACGATTTAATTTCTATTTAATTTTAGTTTAATAATTTGATTGTTCAGTTTAGACCCAAGTGCGGTCATCATTTTCTGTATCCCTCCCGATTTGGGAAGTGGCTATATATAATTGTGGTTTAATAAAAGAGGATTTTAAATTCTTTCTCAAGTGCAGTTCTTCTACCACTTAACCACAGTTTTCTACCACAGAACATAGCTGCATTAAGCTCCCTGTTCAAGATCAGGACTTTAGGTTTCCACGAAGATGTTTGCCAAGAATATGCATCGAACACCCAGTCCTGACAGAGGGCCCTTCCTCTCTGTTTGATGCTTCCTGTAACATATCTGTAAAAATAGCCATCGCATTACGATCATAATATTTTTTACTTCATCCACATTGGAAGTAATATCGCCTTCTTTACTTCCTTTTAAATATAATACAGAACCACAAATACGTTCTGTTATGAACGGGCCTTCAAATCTAGGGTAAAACTTTGCTGCTTTATATAATGGGCGCAAGACAGGGCATGCTTCCTTCTGAGTACTTTTATCTCCTATTGTAAAATTACTCTTCTTTTCTTCTTATAATATAATTCTTGCTTTTCCCTGGTTACGTCCGAATTTTTTATTGCGTCGTTAATTAATTTCTGAATATCATTTAGTTTAAATTCTGCCTCCCTTTTCTGGCCAAAGAACAATTTATCTAATGGGGTTATTATTTTCCTTCCCAAAAATAATTCACAAGGCGTGTTTCCCGCGGTATCGTGCTTGGCTGTTCTGAGAGCATACGCCAATTCATTTACACAGTCATCCCAGGGTCTGTGATACGTTTTTACATAACTCCGTATTATTTTAACTAAGTTCCTGTTTACGTTCTCAGCGATATTAGACTGCGGTCTGTAAGGAACCATCTTAAGGTGGCGGATGCCAAGCCCTGCACATAGCTCCTCAAAAATTCACTTAATAAATTGAACACCATTATCGGATATTATCCTAAGTGGTGGACCATATTTTAGAATGTATTTATTTAGAAACGAATAGGCTCCAATTTTCGCTGAGGCTCTTTTAAGGGGGACTATTTCTACCCACTTTGAAAACTGATCGACGTTGAGAAATGATCGACGATAACTAATAAATATCTATTTCTATTACTTTCAATTTTGGAAAGGGGCCCAATAAGTCTATCCCAATTATTTCATTTGGAAAAGTAGCTCTTATATTATTTAGATCCCCGGCCGGGCTATAATTTACATCGTTAATTAACTGGCATGTATGGCAGGACTTGGTATAATCCGTTACCATTCTTTGAAGTTGCGGAAAAAAAACCTCCTCCCGCGCTCTTTGCACCGTTTTCCGAATTCCTAAATGACCGGCAGTAGGAGCATTGTGTAATTCCCCTAAAATACTAAGTCGCAACCCAACTGGAATGACTGGTCTTATTTCACTATTCTCATTTGTTGTTTTAGTATAGAATAATAATTTATCGACTATTTCATAGTTTGCTGCTTTATTCCTTATGGCCACTATATCCGGATGTTCAAAATTATCCGGATCTTGCAAGTATGCATAAATATGTCTATACTCTGGATCAGTTTTTAATTCAGCAATAATTGTTCCCCGGGAATCTAATACTTTTGATGTTAATATAGCACATTTTGTTCCTGATTCGTCTAATTTTATTCGAGATAAAACGTCCGCTACACTATTCTCCTTTCCCGGTGTGTGTTTAATTATCAAGTTAAACTTTTGCAGTTTTAATGCCCATCTTATCAATAGTGGCGATAGATTTTTGCCGATGTATAGTCGTCTCATGGCGGCGTGATCTAAATACACGACTATCGGTGCCTTACCGAAATAAACTCTAAATTTCTGCACCGCTAAAAGTACGGCCAAAGTTTCTCTTTCAGTTGCCGTGTAGTTACACTGTGTTTGGTTTAAAGTTTTGAAAAATACTCCACGGGCTGCTGATTCTGGGCCAAAACCACACCTATGGCAAAATCCGAAGCATCTGCCGAAATTTCGAAATTTTCGTCCCCCACCGCGAATTTTAAAACCAGCGCTTGAATTAACGCAGTTTTTAGTCTCTCAAAAGTGGTGTTAGCCTCAGCTGTCCACGAAAATCTGGCTTTCTTTCTTTTCAATTGTAATAGCGGTTCGGTTATCTGTGAAAAGTCTTTTATAAATGATAATAAGAAGAAGAACACATGCCTAAGAAAGAAGAAAGATTTTTCCGCCGTATTGGGTGGTGGGTAATTCTTTATTGTGATTACTTTCGAGTCCTCAGTTTCAGTTCCCCATTTTTAAATGTTGTAGAATACGTACCTGAGTTCTTCTGCCGCGAATTTAGACTTACTAGCATTTATTTTTAGGCCTGCATCTCTTAATAATGTAAAAATTTCATTGAAATCTTTAATGTTGAGCCTCAATATTTTCGCTTGAGACAATAATGTCGTCGAGATAACTAAACGTGGATTTACCAAGGACAGGTCTTAAAATGATATCCATCGTTCGCTGGAAAGTCGCCGTGGCACCACATATGCCGAAAAGCATAAGTGCCTAATTTCGTGATGAATGCTGTTTTTGGCACATCCTTTGGGTTTCACCGCTATCTAAAAGTACCCTGACGTGACATCTATCGTGATCATGAACTTAGTTGACCTAATGTTTCGTATCACTTCCTCAATAATAGTCAGGGGGTAAACGGGGTACTTAGTTAAACCGTTTAATTTTCGCTAATCTATTGCTAACCTCCAGGGATAAATTTTGAAGGTGGCAGATCATTTTTTTCTGCAAAGTACTACTGAGCTAGCATAAGGGCTACTTATCGGCTTAATAATTTTATTTTTCAGCATGTGCTGAGTATGTTTCTCAATGATCTTTTCCTTTACGTGATCATATGTATATGGCCTTGCCTCCACGGGCTCCTCACTTTTTAACTTAATTTCATGATGGGCTATCTGAGTGAGGCCAGGTGTTTCGCAAAAAAAAATCAGAAAAATGTCTTACCAACTCTTGTAATTTTCTTCTGTCTTCGGTTTTCACATTTTCCAATTTCACGTTTGGCGGTTCCCCAGCTTCCTCGTTCGTCGGAGTCATATGGGGTTGTAACGTTTCATCCTGAAAATTAATTTGGGCTCCTGCTGTCTTCAAAAAGTCCGCGCCTAGAATAAATGAAGCTTGTAAATTACGTACAATAAAAAATATTGAATTTTGAATTTCATTCTTTATCTCCACATTAGCGCAAATGTCCACTCCATATACTAGAATATTCGAGTTCTAATAATCGAGTTCTACAGTTACGTGAACAATTAATTGACTAACAGGTTCACATAAAATTTTACTCATCTTTATGATACAGAAAGTCATTTTCGATAAAATATCCATTAGAACCGTTTTCGTCGTCATGCCAATAATTAACTAATGTCTCAGCTTGTGCGTGTGTGTGTGCGCGTGTGTGTGTACGCGCGTGCGTGCGTGCGTGCGTGTGTGCGTGTGCGTGCGCGCGCGCGCGCGTGTGTGTGTGTGTGTGTTAATCTGGAAATTGCTGTCATTAATATTAACACACGTTAAATTATTTATAGAGCATTCATTGATACCGTATATCAGTATTTTAGCATCTTCGGCAGTATTGGCCGTCATGTTAGCCTCACCAGAACTAACAGAAATATCTTCATGAGACCGCAGAATTTTAACACAGCTTTCAAAATTACCTTGAGATGAAATCAGTTCATCATATGCGCTAAAACTTAATAGTAAAACATGTACTAAATTATCAACTATAGCACACATAACTGTAATAGGTGCGTATACAGTATTTGGTTGTGAACTCATCACTATATTTACATTTATTAAAGGTGCATTAACCTTCCGTCCATAAGCATATTTTAATAGTGCACCTCCACATGGTCTTTTACAATACTCTGGTACAACAGTGCTCTTTATAATACTGATCCTAATGTCTGTATCAATGACAGCATTAACACATTATTATCCCTTGTGCCGCAATTAAAGAATTTTTTCGTTCAAACTTGTTAAAGCATTATTTGACATATTTGCTGTAAGTAAATGATTTTCTGTTTTACTACATTGCTTATCGATTTCCAAATTTCTTTTTTCAAAATTACATTGCAGAGACATTTGGATCTTTTTTTGAAGCAGGAGTCATGAAAAATGAGCAATGCCCTCGTCGGGACTCGAACCACTGACCTCTCGAATACCCACCGAGTGTGCTGACCACTACCTTACGAAGGCACGCTAAAAAGGCGGGAGAAATGCCTTATATACTTCCCCTTTTAAAGGGCGACTGGGGATTAGGGGACCCTAGTCGCCAAATCCTGGTAGTGGAAAATCATCAACCACCACCTTTTTTAGTTTGGGCGCCACTATAGAGACATAAGGTTATTTCGAAGCAGAAATCACGAAAAATGAGCAATGCTCACGCCGAATACGATCCGAGCGTGCTGACCACTACACCATTAAGGTTAAGAAGGCGGGAGAAATACCTTTTAACATAAAGATGTATGATGAGGTTTACCGCATAATTCGTAACGAATTTTTATTCTGCAATCTTTCGCTATATGCCTCTTGCTGAAACATTTGTAATATAAGCCCAGTCTTTTTAATTTTTCTCTGTCAGGCTTATGTTAATATCCGAACAATTTCCTGCGATATGCATAGTGACTCACAAAATAAACATGTTTTAAACGCGGATAACACAGTGTAAGGCTTTTCGTTTGTCAGTTGTTTATATTCGCGTCGCTGTTGATAACGATCTACATCTGTTCATAATCGCTTTTTGGGGGCTAAACGGAAACTTTTGAATTTCTGTAGCCATTCTACTCTCTGTATTAAATGCGTTTCCTGGCTTACAAGCTTGACCTTGTAATTATTTTTTTTTGATTCAAAAGGGCAATTTGCCCAGGACTATTAATTTCGTTTTGGCATTTTGCGTTGATTCATTAAAAGCGTTGTTTCACTTCTCAAATTGTTGCCACCAAATATTATCGTCCTGTATTATATTTAATGAAATTAAGTAATGAATATGCATAACTGTATGCATGTTTCTCGCATTGTGATAAAACAACGGTAACTAGAGCCATCAAATTTTGACTATTGAACGTTTCCGTCTGAATATGGGCATCTGAAAGCCCAAATTTGAAATTTGGAATTTGTTTTATTATCGATTTCATATTTTGTAAAAGTTTAATGAATTTTTGATTAACAAACTCAAGGATTTCAAAGCGAGCAATGCCAACGTTGTACAGAAAAATCATTTTTATCTACAGCGCGGGAACCTGTGTATAGGAAATTCTAAAGATATGCCCAGTTTAAAATTATTTTGCGATATTGTTCTGTAACTGAATTTTATAGTTTGAGTGCGAAGAAGATGATATTTAATAAGTAAAGGGAGCACATAAGATGCTAAAGAACACGCATTTTTTTAAGCACAGGTAAATGGATTTTAAGAATTGCTTTCTTCGCCAGTTTTTATAGTTCAGTTTTAAATTAGATTCTCCATACAGTAAAAGCAATTGCATTATTGAATTGCGAATGGCTTCTCTCGCTTTCTAAATCAGCGCAAATTTTTGCCTAATCTAATCTCTACATGCGCTGCTTAAAGAAAATTTAATTTCATTAAAGGTGCGAATGAGCGTAAAGAAATTTTCTGATAAATACAAAGAAAGGGAATTTTCAGCAGATGCAAAAGAATGGAACACACGTATATCCCGGGAAAGCGTATGTAGATGAAGAATGTGCTAAGGTTATGGAAACTGGCGCAGAAGCATAATTCTCTAAAAGAAGATAGCGTTTAAGGTGGATAGGTAATAATTGAGAGTGTATTAAGAAGAATTAAGCTTTCTGAAACATTTTAAGATTTTAAGACATTTTAAGATGTTCCTTTAATTTGAATATCCAATTATTAGTCCAAATGGGCTTTGTCCCTGAAGTACTATTGTTTTCGTTTTACGATTTTGCATCAGATAACTCTGAATGTACGTTTCACTTTTCAAATTGTTGCTACCAAATATTATCGCCCTGTATTATATTTGAAGAAATTAAATAATGAAGAATCTGCATAATCATGTATTTTTCTCGCATTGTTATAAAACAACTGTACCTAGAGGCATCATTTTTTTTCCAATGGCGAGCCCTCAGTCGACTTCGGATTAGCCACTACTAAGTGGCCAGAAGTGGTGGTACTTTATTATGGAGGCTACTAATAGGTGGGCCACTTTTGCCTCCTGTGAAGGGACGGACAGTTATAGCCATGCCTTCTCCGGGATTCGAACCCGGACCCTTTGGTATCGTAGCCGGCTCCCCTAACCACTACACCGTCTGGGCGGCTGAGTCATCAAATTTTGATTGGCGTAATCCTACTGCGAATATGGGCATCTGGAAGCCCAAATTTGAAATTTGGAATTTTCGATTTCAGATTTTGTAAAGCATTAACGAATTTTTGATTAACAAACTCAAGGATTTCAAAGCGGGTAATGGCAACGTTCTACAGGAAAAATATTTTTATCTCCAGCGCGTGAGACTGTGCATAGGAAATTCTAAAGATATGCTCAATTTAAAATAATTTTGCGATATTGCTCTTGAACTGAATCTTATGTTTTAAGTGCGAAGAAAATGATATTTAATAAATAAAGGTAACACACAAAATGTTAAAAAAACGCCCCTTTGGACGTAATTTAAAATCTGAAACCTCTTTGAGGTTTTTTTTTTGAGGAATTCTAGAAATTTATTTTTATCGAAATATGTCTCATCGTCATCCATATGACTATATTCTAATCCCAGATTGCTGGAATTACTCTGAAGAAGACTTGACGCAGCATATTGTTATAAGTCTCGAGATGAATAGTTAAAGACGAAATACTTTGAACCCGTATTTCTATAGTGTCTTATAATATTCTTAATTTTAAAACGTCGCTTGATCGGTAAAGTAGAGAAAGATGTACGATATTTTGCATATGTGCATTTATAATATCGCGCATTCCAAATGTAGTATTTAAAATTTGTATTGCTGCATTATAATTTCCTTCAGATATTTAAACACCTTATATAACATTGGCAGCAGTTCCACTTAAATAGGATTTTAAGCAATTAAAATTTTCTACTTTCGAAACGGCAATATTGTCTTTTGTGTGATTTTCAATGACTTCGAAAAACTTAATCCATTGACTGTCGTCACTCTAAAATTTACAAATCTCTAATTTAGGACGGCGAACTTGATGATTTTGACACTTATATTCAATTGACCTAATATCCGAGTTTGTTTTGTGTTGTTTTCTAAACTGGACTTTAAATATCTGTATAGCCCAGATTTTCATAAAATTATTTTATCCTTATAATTCATAGAACTTTCAGTTTCCGGTTCAAGTTTCTTTTCATCGTCTATTAAAGATACAATTTCTTTGTCTAAATTATGCAGTTCTTTTTTTTCAATTAATAATGCTAAAGAATCTTCTAGCAAATTTTCAGTATCACTATTATTTTTTACATCCTCATCTTCTTTGTTTATAATGTTAGTCATTGATGACATGAAAGCTCCGCACTTTTTAATATTTTCCTTTTATTCATTTTAACACAAACAATGAAAAATTCTTACCTTTAGAAGTCTTTGCACACTTTATAATCCTATTCAAAGATAAGCACAATCTAATTTTTCACGAAACATAATACTTGGATTTTTTTATACCTTATGACGCCTTTATTTTATATCACTTTCTGACAGAAATTTATCGTGACCGACGACTGTGTGTTCTTTTCATTCGTTATTTGGCGTCAGTCATCAAATAAACTCGTATTTTTAAACGTTTTTATTCGCAGTAATGAAACACAAGAACTGTATTTTTATGCATATTTCTCACAAATCTTTTCTGAAGAGTTTCTTAAAAAAAAAAATAATCGCTTTCCGCGTGATCCGTTTTTCTGTTTTCTCTGTATCTCGCTGGCGGCGGGCTCTTCGCTCTTCATTAAGACTCCAGAGCATCACAAAAAACATTACCACTGTTGTAAATGTGCACTGCGCAAAAAAAAAAAAAAAAAAGGGAGACAGTTTTATATCTCCCGTTCTACTGGGCCGATTGACGAAATTCAAATTGCGTTTTTCAAAGCGTGACTTAGGATATATATTAGATTTATATATATAGCATTATTCTATCAAAGGTATTTTGGCACAAAATGGGTCTTTATCTGAAATAACATACCAGTTTATTTTCCATATTTCAATTCTACGACTCAAATTGTGCCTAAATTTCAAATTTTGTAAAATTTGGTGCAAAATTTACGGAGAAATTCAAAAGTTTAATTTGGCGAATTTTTTTTCGGTTTGGGCCAAGAATAATTCCCTTGGCGAACTGCTTAATACGTGATAACCTATTTTCCTATCCCTTCCATTGTAATGGAGTGGAAAAAAAGTCACATTGTTCTTCTTTCAAGTAATTTCAGCAAAGAGTGAAAAACCACATTAGATGTTATTATCGCTCTCAACAAATATGCCAAGTTTTAAAACGAGCCAATATATAAATTCATGTATATCTTCCAAAATTTTGAATAAAAAGCTCTAATTTTTTGTAGGTATATTTAGAAATACATCTTTTTCAAGTTGATTGTAAAAATTTTATAGGTTATAATTCAAATGTTTTTTTCAAAACATTTCTAAAAATTATTTAAAAATACAAATTTTAAAAAAAATTTTAAAAAATGGGTGAATTTTGTTTGGAGTGAACCTAAATTTCGAACTGTGAAAGAAGAAATCAAGTAAGTGTAATAAAAAAAGAGATATTAATAAATACATACCAAATTGAATTAATATTGAAGAGATAAAATTTTGAGAGCTACTTTTTTAAAAGCTACTCGTGCGATTTTTATAAAACTTGGCACTTTGGCATAATTTGAGTCGTAGAATCGAAATATGGAAAAAAAACTGGCATGTCATTTCAGAAAAAGCCCGATTTTGTGTTAAAATACCTATTTTAGAACAATGCTATATATAAATCTAATGCATATCCTAAGTCGCGCTTTCGAGACATGAAAAACGCAATTTGAATTTCGTCAGTCGGGCCAGTAGAACGGTAGATATAAAACTGACTTTTTTTTTCCGCAATGTACACAATGCTATAAAGATGTCCGCACGTTTATGCAAATGCAGAAATTTGATAAAATATTGCACCAACTGGATAAACTGTAATGTCATCCTCATCACATCCTATGCTGATGATTGCAACACTTCATTCCTGACTTCGTCCATTTTGTCCGACAGACAGGCGGTCTCTAAAGTGCAACAATTTCACGTGATGTATAACTTTTAACACTATAAAAGTGCCTCCATATATAACAAGGAGACCGGAAATTAATGTCGTTTCTGCGCATGCCGATATTTGATTGCCATTTGTTAGCTCATTGCGTATCTAGAAGTCTTGCCAAAGTCATTTTAAGGTTATTGTGACTTTCTCACTTCTAAATAATTCAATATTAAACTTTTTTTTTAAATTTGGGGTGAAATGGCCAGCCAAATACCAGAAGAGGATATCCGGCATTCTGTGCTTTTTGAGTTTCACAAGGGTAGCAGCTTAACAGTTGCGATCAAAAACATTTGCGATGTTTATCCACGTGCATTAGACGTTCGTAAATGCCCGAGATGGTTTTACAAGTTCAAATCCGGTAATTTTGATCTCTCTGACTCCTATCCATCAGGAAGACCAACAACATTAGACAACGACATGCTAAGGGCAGAAGTGGGAGCACATCCATGTCAAACAATCGAGGAATTGTCAAACACCCTTAACCAACCTTGGAAGACCATCCAAGAATATTTAAAGTAGATTGGAAAAATAAGCAGAACAGGTGTTTGAGTCCCCCGTAATATGTCCAAAGACAGCAAAGCCAACCGATCCATCACATGCAACGATTACCTCAACGGCACCATACAAAACTGTTTTTAATCGTTTGAGTACTGGAGACGAAAAATGGGTCCTATATGATAATTCAAAACGCAAAAGGCAGTGGCTCTCTCCAAATGAATCACTACGAAGCCGGGTTTACATCCCAAAAAGGCGCTTCTGTGCGTTTGGTGGAGTATTCGCGGAACTGTTCATTTTCAATTACTGAAACCTGGACAAACTGTTAATGCAGACCTTTATCGTGAACAATTGTATCGAGTGAACCAATCTTTAATCGAAAAATACCCGACGATAGTGAACAGAAAAGGCGTCATTCTGCAACACGACAATGCAAGATCGTACTGTGCGAGACGAACACTGGAAAAAATTAATGAATTGGGGTGGGAAGTATTGCCTTACCCACCATGCTCGCCTGATATTACACTCACGGATTTCTTTTATTCCGATCCGTACAACGTTTCCTTAGTGGCAAAAAATTTGAAAATTTGTGTGATGTCCAAAATGCCATCTCCGCTCTCTCGTGCCATTGTTTGCTCAAAACCTGCTTGATTTTTATCGGTCCGGGATTGAAAATCTGCACACTAGATGGCAAAAAGTTGTTGATAACTAGAGTTATATCATATTATTGATTAAAAATAAAAATTTGTTAAAAATTGATTCGTTTAAATTTAATGTAAGAAAGCGACATTACTTTCCCGTCCCCCTATTATATATATATATATATATAAATGAATTGGTAGATGTCAAAAGGGTTATGTGACATTTGTTTCAAAAATGAGATTAATGTTAATGACGGGAATGCATCACTAGCTTTACAAGTCCGTAAAAATTAGGGTCTCAACGCAATGCCTAAGGGGTGAAACGGGAGGCCGTAACTCTCAGAAGTTGTTAAAAGGGGACATTTGTACATTCACATGACTTGTTTTTACACTGCAGTCAAAGCCCCTTGTTCTCATGGGCTTGTTCGTTAATCTGTGATCCGCATTCTCACTGGCCGGTTGTTTTATGTCGCATATACCAGTTTCTAGCTTGTTGCTCTTGGAGCGGTTTCCAATAATTTATAATGGAATCCGAACGAATGAACTGCCACGACGGCGAAAACTTCAAAATAATCAAGACTTCCACAAGAAGAATGTAAAAATTCGCACAAGGGTGACCAGAGGGAAGTATGTAAACCATGTTGGTAAGAATCTTTATGAACAGAAATGATTGTAATGATTATAATACTAAAGAGGCTTGCTTCCTCCATGACTTCCATAAAAATTAACATCTCTCTAGAACTGATACATTTGAAATACATAAATTTCACATACGGCAGTTCTAGAAGTATATTTTTTCCTTTTTCGAGATAAAAAATCCCTAATTTGAGCATTTCGAGTCAGACCAGTCTAGAGAAATCTTCTTTTCCTTTCGAGAAAAAAATCACTAATTTACGCATTTCGAATTAGAATCATTTGGGGATTGTTTTTCTTTCGTGGATTCCATACAGTCGATATAGGTGGAGGTTATATATCAAGGTCTATTTTTTATAGGTTTGGGTATCAAGGTAGGTATAGGTAGGCAACCGTAATTGAAATTATTTTTCCAAACAATAAACAGTATATAAGGAAACTTAAGTATGTGCTTTTTGTCATTTTTAATTGCTTTGTTTCTATTCTAAAATACTTTGATTTTGTAGATTTTGAAAATTTGGAAGCACAAACTCTAACCTTGGGTGTCTCCCACATCCTCTCCATTTTTTGTACGGCTTTTTGAACCAGTTTGTATACTGATCATTTTTCGTTTATGACGAGTTTAAAAGTGAAACACGAATACATTTCTTTGCATAAATGACCAAAGAAGGTGAGATGAACTTAATTTTATGGAAATCGTAGAGAAGACAAGCTTCTATAGAATTACCTCTGTGCATGCTTTATATTCAGCCGAAACGTAATGTTTCAATTCGTTAGTTAATTGAAATTTGTGTTCCTAACAAGCGTCATTCATTTCCACCATGCAATGCAGCTTTCAGAACAACCAAGAATATATCATAAGTGCATTATCAGAACCAAAAGTATTATACAAAGTATGAAATAAATAATAAAACAAATTCCAAGTGCGCATATTCGGGTGGAAACGTACATTATTCAAAATTGGATGGCTCTAGGTACCGTTGTTTTATCACATTTGGAGAAATATATATACATTTATGCAGATTCTTCATTATTTAATTTCTTTCAATATAACACAGGGCTGCAATATTTTGTGGCAACAGTTTGAAAAGTGATTCAGACTTTTAATGTTTCCAACGCAAAATCGCAAAACGAAAACAATAGTCCTTCAGGGACAAAGCCCTTTCGGACTAAAAACAATACGGCGATTTAATGTAATGCGAGTAGGCACTGATCAAATCAAGGAGTTCAAAGGAATGGGGAGCTATTTTCTGTAAAAGTCATGTGTTTCAGATTAGAACTACGGTAGGCATATTAGAGAAGAACATAAAATAACCTTCAAGGTATCATTAATGCCTATATTTTATCATCTGTGACCCACGTAAAGCGAAGGCATCTACTTTCGTACGCTATTTGAGATAAGATGCTTTTACCCCAAGAAAAACGTAGAGCACTCTCATGGCTCTGCCGGAACAACGAGCATTTGATGAAGTAAAGAATTCCATTAACAAAAAATTGGTCGCGATTGTTCAAAAGTGCATTCAATACATACTGGTCGAGTATACAGGTTTTTATAACGATATTATGCAGTAGCATACAACGAGAATAGAAAACAACGAAAGCAATGAAGGCAATTCAAGTTTTCGCTCTAAATCCGAAAGAGTCGTATCTCTAAATCCGAAAGAGTCGTATCCGACTCAAAAGGAGTGACATCCCACTTCCCTCTAATGCCAAAATCGCACCAACCACGAATCAGCGACTTTTCGCTCTAGTAAAAAGCGGTCCCTTCTCACACAAAAAACGGAGTAACCCTTTTTTCGTTCGCCCTTTTCGATAGCGAGATATCGCCTGATACTCGGGTGAAACCACACACATTTTAAGGGGTTATAATAGTCTGCTCACTCCTTGATGGTGCGATTTTTATATACTTATTTTATATTTATTTTATTTGCAAACTGAAAATTGGTATTTGTTATGGCTCACTAAAAGTTTTAGATTCCTGGTTAAAATTATCTCTTGAAAACATGTTTTACACTACTTTTTAACATGCTATTGTGATTTTAAGTATCTGACATAACATTTGTTTTAGACTTCCTTCCTATGTACTTAAAAAAATCATCTGTTGGTGATGAAGACGATTATGAATCAAAGTAGACCATCACTGAAATAAAATGCATTGTTTTAGGATAATTATATATTCATTGTTTAAATATATAGTTTTTCTTTCCAAATCTAACGAAATATATATATAAAAAAATTACATCCACATTAAAATATTAGAAAATTCGGTGTCATATTACAATATTTAACATTCTGAAATACACTTCTGGCCACCCAAATTGCAACACCGAGAAAGACAAGAGATAACACAACAAAATTTATTTAGTAGATAACATGTTGACCAAGTATCAAATGATTAAATTATAGAGATCAGTGAAGTGTGGTTCCTTCCAGAATCAATACCCAGAGTAGCCGCCATTGTTTGAGATCACCGCTGCCACACGCCTCGGCATTGGTTCAAAGAGACTTAGATGTGTTCTTGGGGTACAGCAGACCAAGCAGCTTCCACACGTTGCCAAAGTTGATCTCGTGTGGCAGCTTTGGATGTAATCTGGGTCAATCGTTCAGCAACCATGGACCACATGTTTTCTATCGGCGAAAGATCCGGAGGGCGAGCCGGCCAAGGAGCAATTCAATCTGTCGATTAACGAAGAACCCTTGGACAATGAGTGCCACGTGTGGTCCCGCATTATCCTGTTGAAATCTGGCTGTGGGCAAGCCCTGAAGGTAAGGAAGGAGAACTGGCTCCAACACCTCGGAGATGTAGCGCTGGCTGTTTAAAATACCGGCAATGCGTACTAGAGGAGTGCGAGAGTGATATCCAATACCGCCCCATACCATAATACCCGGTGCAGGACCAGTGTGGCGGTTCATAACGCAACTGTTCAGCGTCCTCTCTCCACGGTGTCTCCAGACTCGAATCCGACCATCGTGGTGTTGCAGACAGAAGCGTGACTCGTCAGTAAAGACAATTTCATTCCATTCTGCCGTCCACATCATTCTTTTATCGCACCATTGGCGGCGGAGACACGTCTGTGGTTCTGCATCAAGGGTAGATGAAGCAATGGACGTCTTGCAGACAGATCACTGTGCTGTAAACGGCGTCGAATGGTACGGGCAGACACTGGATGAGGCGGTACAGACTGAATATGCTGTGCTATGGTTCGTGATGTGAGTGAGCGATCCGTCACTGCCATGCGTACAATGTTCCTGTCATCACGTGAAGTGTTACACTGAGGTGGATGCGATCGAACACGTCGGTCCGTCTTACCCTCCTGCATCCAGCGGTCATATATCCTCATTACAGTTGCTTGGCTTCGTCCAACACGACTACCGATTTCCCTGAAAGATAATCCACACTCTCGGTAAGCCACTACCCTTCCTCTGTCGAACTCGGATACTTGATCAAACGATGATCGCTGTTTACTACGAGGCATAATTGATCGTTTTTCTTTTTGAAAAAACCAGAAGAAAAACACAATTGCCGAACTTGAAATCGTCGAAAATAGCGTTAAATAGCGTTTTGAAGTGGCGCCACAGGCGCGTGTGACGTGCGTCTGTGCTGAAATTCATGTAATATATGTATATGTAATCATTTGCATAAAATATGTAATCATTTTCATATCTCACCTCCGCTAATGCATGTTGTAAATTTCATGTTATTTGCATGCTTCTTTCAGGGTGATGCATTTACGGTGGCCAGCAGTGTACTTAGCACTCTCACTTTCTCACAGTTCTTCTGATATGAAATTACTTTGAATACACATAATATATTTTATTTTAAAGAAACATGGTTTTTCCCTTTATCTATGTGTAGTAAGTAATAAAAATAAGAATATGAATGCAAGTTATATATAAACCTGGAATAGCAAGATACTCGGATATTTGGTTTTTGAATAAAAAATAAGGTCTTTCAGGTACTTAAAATTTTAATAAATATTTTACAAATTTTTAAAATTTGATTTGAGAAATCAATAACTCTTAGTTTCATAAAAGAAATTAAAAACATCATTTAAGATGAATCATATATATATATATACACTTATAAGGTATTTCTCCCGCCTTCTTCGCATGCCTTCGTGGTGTAGTGGTCTGCATGCTCGACGCGTAACCGAGAGGTCCGTGGTTCGATTCCCGCCGAAGGCGTTGCTCATTTTTCATGTCTCCTGCTCCAAAATACCTAATGTCTCTACACACTCACTTCCAAAAGTTAAGCACGAAGATGCAAAATGCAAAAAAAATCAATAAATACTGCTTTGATTCACACAAATTTCGGCAGGATATTAGCATACATATTTATGCATTAAACGATATCAATAATTATATACAGAAATGAAAACAATATTAAATTTTTGTAAGTTATCAGATAATGACATACTGGAAACTTAAGCAGAATTATGTATAAAGTGAAAATAAACAGCATAAAATGAAAAAAGGACATTAATAGGGTATGTGATCCCCCTTCACCTGTATACAAAGTTTACAACTTGTGACCATGCTTTCAATTAGGTGGCAACCACCGCAGAATTAATCAATCGCCATTCTTCTTGTAGAGCAGTTTCCAGCTCAATAAGAGTGGCTGGAGGTGGGAAACGTGAAGATACAACACTGCCGAGAGCATCCCAAAGATTTTCAATGGGATTAAGGTCGGGCGTATATGCTGGCCACACCATACGCGCAATCCCTTCACTCTCCAGGTAGTCATCGACGATGTCAGCTATATGGGGACGGGCGTTATCGTCCATTAAAACAAAAGTAGGGATATCTGCTGCAGCGTACAATCTCACACTGGGCTCTAGGACTTCATCTCGATACCGGACAGCCGTCAAAGAACCCCGTTTAAAGATGTGCAGGTCGGTGCGATATCCTAATGAAATCCCTGCCCACACCATAATGCTTTCGCCTCAGAATGCGTGATATTCGGTGATGTTTTCGGACTGACTGCGTGTTCGTTGTTCAAGCCATATCCTCATACGCTTGTCATCTAGCTCCAGAGGAAATCTAGATTCATCAGTAAACATGACATTGCCTCAATCAGACATATTCCAATTGTCATGTTCCCGGCACCACTGTAATCGTGCTCTTCTTGATTGGACGGATAGAGGAACACAAACTCGAGGTACCCGGGCGTACAGTTCACTCATATGTAATCTTCGGCGTACAGTAACTGCAGATATCACCTTATCAATGGACGCTGTAACCATAGATGTCACACGTGTGGAGTTCGCTCTGCGATTCCGCTTGCCTACAATAGCAATATATCGATCTTCCCGCGGGAGTTATAACCCTTGGGCGACCGGCTACGGGCCTTCGGACAACTGTCTGTGTGGTTTGGAATTGTTTCCATAAACGTGAAATTACAAAATGATGAACGCTGAAGAAAAGAGCAACTTCTGTGATCGACTGTCCTGCTTCAATGCGCCCCACAACACGCCAGCGCTCAGAATCTTCCATGCGTCTTCTGGACGTCATAGAAATACGTATGTCTTGAAATCAAATTGTACGAAAGTTTTAAACACCTTCTATCAGGACTTACAATCAACTTCTGTAACCCTTCATAAAGCTGGCTTCTTATAAGACTGCCTTTTTTGCATATTTCTTGACATGAAAGCGCGATTGGCTGTTACCTAACATATTTGCATACTTTCATCTACCTCTGCATCTTCTTCAATTCTGATTGGCTTCCGAAAATTAGCATTTTCCTCTCCGTGCTTAACTTCTGGAAGTGAGTGTATATATAGTGATATACATTCTAAATTTTGTATGCATATTTTAATTTTAAAAAACAAATTATGCTTGTTCACAGCTTTTATTCACAAGATTAGAACATGTAATCATGTAAATTGTAAGCTACATTTTCCATTAAATAGTCACAATAGTGGAAAATAATTTATTAAAAATAGTCCTTGAAAAATTTTATTATCATGAAAATTTGATGTGTTAGAACAGCTGATCATATCTATATATATACGTATGTCTCAATGAATCTTCAGTATAATCTGTTAGATTTAACGTCTTAAAATGCTACTTATAAATGAATATTTTAATACAGTTTGTGAATTGACGTTGCAGGTAGTTTGTATGCTTGAGCATATTATGCGTGAAAAATCGAATAATAAAATTTTAATATACATTGAAATAAGAAAAAAATATGAATTTAATTTCTCTTACATGAAAATTATCCAGCTTTATTTGCAATGTATGAGATTCAGAAAATAAGTAACCATAAAATACTCTCATGCTATTGTTTTAACTTCATATATTGCACTAAATAATGCGAAAGAAATATTTCTATTTCTTATTACAAAATTATGAATGAAGCTTAAATTCTTCAGTTCGCTTATAATGCATTTTACTTTTGAGAAATTATATGCATACAAATTCCTATACATTAATAATTACATGTGAATAAATGTTTGCATATACTTTTAGACTATAACTTATTTTTACATCTGCTAATTCTAATTTCAATTCTCGTATGCAAAGCATAAAGTAAATTTTAAAGGGAAATAATATGGATTAGCTCGCATGCGTAAGATAAAAATTCATTTCTCATAATTCTGCTGAAAAGTCTTATGTATTTTATTTATTGATTAAATCTGAGTAGGAATCATTAACATAATTGCAGAATTATAATAATTTCCACGAGCAAAGTAATTTAAATATAAATGAAAACAAGCAATACATGAAAAATTCTTTATTAGAGAATATATGTACATATATATATAAATGGACAATATGCCACTAAAAATATGACAATAAAATGACATAAAAATGGCATTAAAGATACGAAATGTAATGTGTATACAGAATGCAATAAATTCTTACTCAACAGATATATTACACAAACATTATTTAAAGAGTCCACACAAGCTCTAGGAGTGCTAACGTTATACAAAAATAACAAGCCAGAAGAAAAAAGTTTTATAAGCCATTTAAGAATAGAGACCAATGTGAATAATAAGTACAAAATTACTTTACTCTAGGTAATTAAAAAAGTAAACAAAGAAAAGTTTTAAAGTATTATATCATTTATAATCCTAGTTAAATTTTTAAAAATCTTCACCACTGAAATCAGCAATACTTGGTACCAGATGATCATGCCATTTTGTTTCCATATACCTCAAAATTCTTGAGACAATAAAAGATGAAAACTTTTCCAAGAAAGTATCTGAATTTGGGTGCATACGTAAAAATTCCGCGTCAATCTGCAAACACAACATAATTTCCAGTAACTTTATACAAAAATCAAAAAATAGGTTATCTAGTATATATTCATAAAAATGTTGATTTTAAAAACTGAATGCATGTATATGTTAATGGTTCAGTTTCTGAAACGAAGCATATTCTGAATGCAAATTATTACAATAACGTATGTGTTTTAACATAATGCTGAAAAATTATTTTGAACTGAAACTTTTTAAACTGATTTTGCTGAAACTTTGATTTTAGTTTCCTGGCTCGACACATTTTAAAGATCACCAATTTACAGTATGCGAATAATGTTCCAATATAATTTCCAATGTCAAAAATGTTTGTAATGGCATTACTTTTTAAAAATGTCTGCACTTTTTCATTGCTAGAAGGTAAACTCTGCGAACTAAGAAAAACAGCTGCTTGGTTTTTATAGAATTCTAGCATTTTTGAAAAAAAAAAAGAAATGCCCGTGTCTCATTCATTGCAAGGTTGAGAGCTGTAGCAGTAAAACTGCTATTTGAACGAAGATTAGCAATCATCTTAACAGCAGATTTTAGTGCATCAAATTTAGTATTACTGGGGGAAAGTTCTGTGAATTCTGATTTATCCTGCGCTTCTCTATTCCTACTAATATGCATTTCTTGTCAATTTGAAGATATTATTTCATCTTGTCCATGAAAGATTTTGTTTTCATCATGCATACTTTAAATGGTCCTTTTTAATGTATCTTAGTAAAGATTTGTAAAATTTAAAAGTTCTGCTACATCCTTCCTGACCACAGCAAAAAAACCAGAAGTAGACATTTTGTAAGTGGTAAAGCCATGTGTATGTCTTAAATGTTGCGAAAAACTCTTGAGTCCACCTTTAATAACTTTTTGACATTTAGAGCAATTTATATTTGAATGGAAGAAGTGTAACTTTAATTTTGACCTTAAAATGTATTATCAAACATTAGAAACATTGTTAATATGTCAATAATTGTTATACATATTTTTATGCATCTAAATATGATTTGTGAACTAACTAATTTACAACTAAGCAAACTGATTTTCAATTAAGGAAAACACTAAACAAATATTCAAAGAAATACAAATTTTAACATTACGTTATTGTTGTTTTCCACTAAAACTTGAGAATGAAAATTATGAATACTAGACAAATTATAGTCACATTGATGCAAATAAGGATTTCTCGCTGATAGTGAAATACTTGAGTTTTGTTTCCATTACTGCTTAGGAAGATGAGTATTTGCTACCGCAGAGAACCCATTAGTGACAGCCCATTTTTTACTCGCGAAATTCCTGAGTGGCTAATTGCGTTAGTCTGGTTTATGTGATTACGGCAAAGCTTGGAGGGCTATCTGCCTAAGGGTAGGGATGCTTTCATGGAGGACTTTCTAAAGAAAACTGATTCTTATACACGTTACACATGGGGAAAATCATCAAAACGCCCATGCAGCCAGCCTGTTCACAGGATTTGAACCTCCGATCGAACTACACTGGTTATCATAAATTAAGGAAAAATCGCAAAAATAACGATTAGTGAAAAAGTTGCATGTAGAATTTTATGAAACTTACTCACAATATACAACACATAGTAAGGTATCAAATAACATAAAAAGAAATTACCAGACAATTATGATAATATAGAAATTAGCACATGTATAAAATGAACAAATCGAAGATGTGAGTTTGCTATAGGAAAAGTACCTTCAATATGGAATATGATCGCCTCTAGAAGCAATACAGCACATACAGCGATATGGGATGCTTTCAATTATGCGGTCTATCAGTTCCATAGTAAGCGAGCGCAATTGCTCTTGCAAGTCAGTTGCAAACGCAGCAAGGGTCTGAGGGGGCGGATTGAGATCAGCTAGACGTCTCCCTAAAACATCCCAAATGTGCTCGATAGGATTCAAGTCAGTGGATCAAGCTGGACACTCAATGAGCATAATTATTTCCTGTTGAAGATAATCGTCTATGATGCGAGCCCTGTCTGGTCTTGCGTTGTAGTCCTGTAACAGAAAAGCGTCCCCTATTGCCCCAGCATATGGGCGAACGTAAGCATCAAGGATGTCATTTCTATAAACCTGAACATTCACAGTTTCCTTTGGAAAGACATGGAGTTTGTTCGTTCACCCAAAGAGATGCCACCCCAACCATAGACACTGCTCTTACGTATGCATCTCTTTCACCGATGTTTGAGGAATGATTCACAGATGTTTGAGGAATTCCAGGTTCTTTCCATATCAAATAACGCCTACTAGCGCCTTCTAGGCAAAACCTGGACTCATCCGTAAAGAGAACAATCCTACATTGATCAGGTATCCAGTGGACATGTAGTGGTACCCACTTGAAAAGATCTCTCCTATGGCCTGACGTGAGCGGCACGCAAATGGTTGGTCGCCGCGCATACAGACCACTTTCGTGAAGCCTTCTACGCACAGTTGACGTTGACACCAACCTTCCGGTCGCTGCAGCAAGGGAGGATCTCAGAAGAGTCGAAGTAGGGGTTCTATTCCTGCGTGCACATAATGTCAAATATCGGTCATCGGCGCTCGTCGTAGCATTTTGCCGTCCTTGGCTGAACCTCCTAGATGCCGAATCTGTGGTTTGAAATTGCCTCCAAAATCTATGAACCACAGGAGGACTTACATTTAGCCATCTGGATACTTCTGTTTGATTTTGTCCTGTCTCTCGTCTCCCAATGGCTCTCAGTCGTAGTTCTGCAGGCAAATGATGCCTAGAGGTCATTGTTACGAATGGGCTATCTCAGATTTCTGATGTCACTATCACAGTGAAATGTGTGGGCTTGCTCTCAAACATGGACTTTTATGCTCCTCGCAGATGCATCGCCACTAATTTGCATTTTGCAGTTTTACTCAGCTACTCTTACTTATCAACATATTCCAATTTTATACGGTTTGGCTTATATTGAGGGAGTTATCGCTATTTTTATGATTTTTCCTTAATTTATGATAACCAGTGTACCAATGTTCAGCAATTTTACCGCTCTGCCGCTGGTGGGCTCGTGGCTAATCGGGAATGGTTTTAGGAGTAATGATAAGTAGAAAGGAACATATTAAGCTTAAAGGCAAAAACGCATAATATTTGTTGCATATAAATAAATGTTAGGAGGATGATATTTAGGGTGTGTGTGATTATTGCAAAGCCTCGAGGGCTATCTGCCTAAGGGAAGATATGCCTTCGTGGAGGTCTTTCTAAGGGAAATCAGTTCGTATACACGTTACACATGGGGAAAACCACGAAAACGCCCATGTAGCCAGCCCGTTCGCGGGATTCGAACCTCGGACCGAACTACCTGTGTTCAGCGTCTTTACCGCTCGGCCGCTGTTGGACGATTTTTAGGGGATATGCATCAAAGATTGAAGAAAGTGCTTGATATTAAGCATTTGTAAATAAAAATCATCCTGTTAAACATGATACATAGCGCATATAAATTAAAATGAACAGCAAGAAATATAATATTAAGCATTTGTAAGTAAAAATTACATAAGAGTTAATTATATAAAATAAATGTTAGTTACTGAAATCAATTTAGCCTTGCCCCATTTTCTCAAAATTGTCCCCAAAACTGTGCCATTAAGAAAGTTTTCGGCAACACATTATCTTAGAAGAAAACTTTCTTTAATCACAATTTAAAATTTCCTCGAATGTATCTTAACCGTTATGTTTAATTTCAGGCCGAAACAAGTACTGAAATATGCAGTTTTCTAAATTTTCTTTGCAAACACTTTAAAATCGCTTTTAGGAAACATAGCAAGAAATCAAACAAAATAATAATAAATTGAGAAAAAAATTACACTTTCAAATAAATTTTGAACCGCAGTGAAATAAAGCGAGGTGACCGCAAGAGAATTCCTCTTTGGGGATTACCAGCTTTTAGCTTTGGCAGCGTTTACATTTGCTGGATTCTTTGCGGTAGTGTTTTCGAAGACGAGAAACAGAGAGGTGGACGGATGGTAACACTGAACTTTCGCAGTTCATAAAATTTCCAGAATGCAGTTCCAAATACCGAAATACACGTAGAACACTTTTCCAAAGTACAAATGGATTAATAATTTAGTATTAATTAAATTGTGCCATACTGTCTACAAATCAACTGATGAAGTAGTGAATCAAAGCTATTAATGATTTTGTTTGTAGAAAAACAAGCAAAAGAGTACTAGAGCAAAAGAGCAATTTATTTCAAAAATAAACCCAGGTATTTTGTTTCAATACATATCATTTTGACATTTTATAGACTTTTTATTTGAACTACCAGTGTTCACATAACTTAGTTATTGTAAATGTAAACAAGCTGTGTTACCTTGGTCTTTAAATCCTATCTAAACCAGAAAATGAATTTATATGAGTTTAATCAGGTTACTTACAGCCTTTTCTTACTTTGAAGGACTGTGGATAAGAAAAGGTTAATAAGACTTGTTCGATATAGCAATAGCTTTTGCTAATGTAAGCAATTATATTGTTTTCAATAATACTTCATCAGATCCTCTCACTCATTTTACGAGTATCACTACACTATTCGTAGTATCACTAGGATAAGATATAGTATCCAATTGAAATGAAAAGGTAATAAATAATCTAGAATGATAATAAATAAATGTCATTAGTGTAATTTTGTGACTATTCAGTTGATGTATATGAATGAATCTATGAATCATTTTAGAATTATCCAAAATTATCATGTTTAAATTAGTACATATTTCGACAATTTTGAAAGTACGCCTGGCAAGTTTTCTTAGGTGGGGAAAAAATGAATAAATAAAAATAACCTGTCGAATTAGATATTCTGCTGCAATAGAAGGGAGGATGAAGCTGTTTTTTTTTCAATTGTGCATTTTATTATCTGTTAATAAAATAATTTAATTTTTTTAATATAATAGGCCCTGCCACAAATATAAGACAATATTGCTTAATTTTCATATAATGAAATTAAAATGCATCAAACATTTAGGTTTTATGGCTTACATATAAAAGAACGTCGTTTTGTTTCAGTTGAAATAAAAATGAGCCGAATGTTTACATGTGTAAAAATTGTACTATTTAATTAAGTCTGAAAAAAGCGTGCCTTGCATTTTGTTTAAAATAAATAAGAAGAAATATATATTTGGTGTACATATATACGTATTTGATGCCACGTTTATATATTGGCATATATATTTGATGTCATGTTTATATTAGTGTACATACATATTTGTCAGTAAATATATATTTAGCTTAAAATAAATACATGTATACGACATATAAATTCAATATCTGGAATTTTTAAAAATTCGGACTAGTTATGGTCTTTAATTCCAAATAGAGTAGAAAGTGAAATTACCTTTTAGGGCATTCACAGCATCTTCGGGAACTTCTTGCAGTTTTAAAAAATATGTTGAACTATCATGTAATGTCTCCTGAAAAAATTATTTTATTGTGCTACAGTATAACAAAAAGACAACGAGCAGATAAATTTATTTTATTTCAATAATGTAGCTAATACACAATTTGCTATGGCGCAAGTATTAAGAATATAGAAACTATGTAGAATGAACAAGGTACTAAAATTTTATTCTTAGTCTTAGATTAAAAATGAATTATCATTAAATAGATTATCTGCATGAATAAGTACCTGGAATGTTTAATAATACAATAGCTTGCAGTTTGTCATCAGAAAATCAAAACTTATTATTATTTTAAATAGTTTTTTTTTAGAGTGCCAAATTGTTTTAAATCGTAAACGGAAACCAAAGCCGCCTTAACATATTCATTGACCTCCCTTACTTTTGAATGTTCTGGAGACCTTAGCTACACATAAACTCTCGAGAATAACGATACATTTGCAACAATATATGTGTCAGAATGCTGATATGACCCAGGTAGTGCTATTATTCATATTTTGTAAAAATTCAGATTTGCAACAATAAGTGAATTTTAAAACCATAAGCAGAATTTATAAAAAAAAAGAAAGTTAAAAATCTATTAAAAACTACTATAAAGCTCAAAACGATATGACTTCACCAGAGAATTCAGCAAAGTATGCGATTTTTATTTCTTGCTGACATGCTGCAATTCTACCAAATAATTTGCTCATTTGTGTTATAAAAAATCAAAACTATAGTATGGATTTTTTTTTCACCGCTATTCTTATTATTTGAATTAGAAATGCATGCAAAACTGAATTTAAATAATTAAAATCGATAGTGTTGTGTAAATTGTACAAGCATCAAAATAATTTTAAGAAGTGTTTACAAAAAGTACTATCCATACATATAGCTTTTATCATGTTAGCAGTATGTAATAAATAAAACTACGTTATAGCACTACACTCTAAAGCAAATTTACAGATACCTAAAAAAAGAGCTAACTAAAACTACTTTTTATTACATCCTTCAATTTTTACACATAAATCTAACTATAGGACTATAATTTATAATAATTAAGATACTTCTATTAAGAAATAATTGTATATATGTTTTAAAAGCGAACTTACTTTTGGAGCTGCATCCATTGTTACGACTGTCCTCTCTTGAAATAGCGAGCTTCAACAAACGGGTTTGGTCACTCTGCGTGGACAGAGGGTCATCCTGTCCCTCAACTCACTCCCTTCTCCAAGGTCATACTTGCAGGTGGCGAAACATATTCTATTACCAAGACAGTAAACTTGCGTTGTTTAACGCGAAACGGAGCGAAAACTGCTGTCACTCTTCAAATCCCACTCTGAAGGACTTAGAGTGATGGGGAACAGTTTTGTCTTTTTCTACTTACTGCTTATTGTTAAATTTTTAACAGGCTTTCAATACTTTCAGACCTGTTTATATAACAAATTTAATTTTAATTTTTAATGCTATTACCTTTTTTATTATTTTAATTTTTACATTTGATAGATTATACCTAATTTTTAATAACGTTTTTTCTAAAGCTACATTATCTTACCGTGACATTTGTTTTTAGAAGCAGCAACAAATCTTTTACAACAATATATATTTTTTTTCTTTTTGGGCTCAATATGGAAAGAAAAATGTCTCAAGATTTAAAAATAGGATATGTGTAAAGTTTTTTTAAGTTTTGCAGGGGCAGCCATGAATAACTAAATTGTTTAAAAAACGCAGAATTACATGAATCCTTAGTTACATCAGTCTCATGATTTTTATTGTTGACTTCTGATATTCTTGTGAGGAGCGGGAGGGATAATTTTTTTTGTTGGTCCTGTAAAACTTGACTTTTGTCATATAGCCCTTTTTTACAAATAAAGTATGTATATACTTTTTTACAAATAATGTATTATTTTTTACAAATAATACATTTATTTGTAAATAAAAATAATGCGTTTAAAAGCAACCCCATATTCAATTCAGAACAAACCATACGCAAAACCAAAAAACCAGAAGCACAGGGGCAAATTACATGAAAGGCGCAAATATGATAAAACCCAAACGTAAAAAGTAAATTTCAACTATCGCTTCATCGACATCAGGGGGATGGTGCAACAAAAGAAGCAAATACATCAGCCTGTTTCTGAATCCACAAGGGCAAAAATTAAAGTTTAATATTTAAAATAATCTCAGAAGATTAGTCAAAGTAATTTGTATCTTTATCAGTCCAACCTTTACAGGCCGTAGTACGTAGTGCGAAAAATTGCAAAATTGGGCCATCAAAACAATAAACAAGTTTAAAAAGGCTTAGAGGTAATCTTAAAAAGTTTCTCTCTTTTTTTTTTCTTTTTTTCATTTTGAGCAGGTCGAGTTAAAAAAATGTAAATAAAAGCAATCCAACACATGGAAAAATAATAACATATGAAAATTTGAAACGCTACAGTCCGAAAGAAAACAATTGCAAAATTATAGAAGCAAAGATCATAAACAAGCTACTAAAACTTAAAAATCTAATAAAAATTATTTTCTCTTTAATCAGACTAAGTCCAAAAAACAAAACGAGAAAACAGAAACAATGCAACATATGAAAAAAAATAATAACAATATAAATTTGATCCAAAAAATATTAAATAAAAATTAAAGAGAAAAAGGAAAGTTTGAAACTTTGAAATGATAAAATATTAATTCGGCACACCCAGTAACAAAAGACTGTTGTTAAGCATGTGTTAAGCGATGAAATTAGATTATTAACTATGAACTATAAGTTGACTGATTTGTTATATATGTATATATA
>KK112880.1:624702-649712 GCA_000611955.2 Stegodyphus mimosarum
AGCATATTATCTTCTTTATTAATAAAATAGTTGTAATCTTTTTTTTTGTTACATACGTTACCAGCATTTTACTCATGAATAATGATATACTGTGTACAACACGTAACGATGTATTGTGTGACTTACAGAAAGTATATTCAAGTATTGAATACATCTTTGTGAGCTGTTTTCGGTTGTATCACAGTGCTGCTTGTGACTGACCTAATTCAATCATGCAATATATCAAGACTTTAAATTCCTCATTTCTGAATTTGTAGAGATATTAGGTATATTTTTTAAAGAAGGGTAGATGAAAAATGAGAAATACCTTCGCCGGGACTTGAACTACAGACCTCTCGAATACACGACGAGTGTGCTGACCGTTACACCGTGAGGGTATGCTGAGAAGGCGGGAGAAATACCTTGTATACTCTCCCTTTTAAAAGGCGACTGGAGATTAAGGGATGCAATCACCAAATCCTGGTGGTGGACAATCATCATTCATCACCTTTTTTAGTTCGGGCGCCAGTGTAGAGATATTAGGATTTTTTTATGCTTTGAGACGTGACAAATGAGCTATGCCCTCGCCGGGACTCGAACCACGGACCTCTCGAATACGCGTCGAGTGTGCTGACCATTACAGCACGAAGGCATGCTAAGAAGAAGAGAGAAATACCTTATAAATTATTGAAAGAAGAATTTTAAAAGCACTTTTCTTATTTATCGGACGTTTAGTAAAAATTCATAAGAAAAGAAAGATATTTTATTCTTTATTTTTTAAGTGCCCTCTAGCGTCTGAACACAGGTAATTCTGCCAGAGTTCAAACCAAAGCGAAAGACCAGACTGCGTGAGATACGATCCAATTTCCGCATAATATCCTCTATGAAAGCATCTCTTCATTTAGGCTGATAGCTCTCGAGTGCTTTGCTTTAGTTCACTCCAATCGTTTTTATTTGTTTATGATAAACAACAAGGTCTACCTTCAAAACTAAGTTGCCTTAAGTAATTATCTCATTTACCAATAATTCGAGCCGCTGGTACTACTGGTTGATCAAAATGTGGCTTCTGGCAGTTCATTTCGGAAGGAAATATACCAATTGTAGATAGGGTTCTAAAATTGGTGAAACGAATGGTTGTTCATAAAAACTGTAGCAGATTTTTAACACCGCCATTCATTTCTTAAGAAATCTCTAAGCAACATAAGCAATTTCTAGTTCCATACCATCATAGAACTATTATGTAAGCTATATGATGATTCTATGATTCTGATTTTAAAATATAGACTTCTTGTTGCGAAAGGTATTAGTTCAGAATAAAAGCAAAGTAAGAGTTGCTCTAATCCTCCCATGTAAGCAATGCTTTTAAGTAGTAAAAATATATGTTGATTTGATGAAATTGTATTAGATTTATTTGAGCAGAAAAAAAAGGATTTAACAAAATTTTTAATAACAAAGGCAGTTATCTTTTTTTGTTGTTGTTGTTCAGCTTTAAATAAGCAGAATAAAAGATGTGTTTGGTGGAAAAAAAATAATTGTTTTCATTAAGGAAGCGAATTCATAGCAAACATTCTTTCAATCTGAAATTGCTTCTCCTTACCCTAGAGTGATCTGAGCTGGATATGAACCCAGGACGTTCTGATGTGTCTAATCAAGCTGCTATTATATATTTCTCTACTGAGATCAGCAACCGACACTTCCAGTAATTCTTAATTAAAAATGAATTGAGAATGATTCAATCTTTTCTATGAATAGAATAGACAATAGAATTCTTGTCATAGAATCTAGCCCTAAACTCATATATTCTTTGCTATCGCTTCAATAGACCTCAACAATTTCCTGGCGAGTTCTCACATTTTAAATTTCATTGAATTACATTTACATCTGAAAAATCATTAATCCAAAAACGCATAAAAGTACAGACAAGTAAATCTGTTAAAAATTATCTGTTATTAAAATGTATTAGTAATCGAAAACAGCTATTACCTAAATTAAAAAGATTGCAAACTGAAACTATGAAACTAATTTATGTCTTTGCAGATGAGTTTACAACACAACGGTAACAAGATAACTATTAAAAACTCCTGGAGTATTCTGAAAGGTTATGTTAACTGTTTACTTTACTACCATCTATCTCACTCACTTATATACGGGTTAAGAAAGGTTTACTTACTGATTAAGCAGGTAACTTCAAAATTGATAGATTCTGAACTTAAGGGTTGTAGTCGTAGATTATCTTAACATTCTAACGTCCAGCAGCAGAACAGATCAACTATGCCTCCCGCGCTTGTTCATCTCCTTATATACGGAGATAATTTGCGTTGCCAGGAGGTAATGAGAGTATCCTTTAACATATCTTAATGAATAACATTCCCGTAATAACGAAATTAATTATTTTTAATAAACTGGTTTCTCCGAAATCGTATTGTTAAGCAATGGATATCAGCATGAATTATATTTCTCCTTTTATCCCTTTCAAGGAAAAAAGTTGTTTTCTCTAAATAAGCCTTTTCTGCAGAAACTCTACCGGGTTGTTTTCAAAAAGTTCTCTTCCGGGTTTCAAATCGTTCCTCTTCAGTTTTATTTTCGAAGTTTCTGGCTATGTGTTATTATATTTCAAAATAAATTCAAAAATATTTATTTCTATATTCCTTGTAATGAACTGCTTGTTAGGAGTTATATTCTCAGAATATAAAACAAATGCTATATTTCAAGAATTAATCCCCTCCCTCGAATGCGCTTTCCAAGTAAAATTCTGAAAAGCAAAGTAATTATTTTGAAATTTCATTCCCGGTAAAACAAGCTTGTTTGTTTTTTCTTGTTCCCAAGTTATCCTAAACTCGGAATTAAGACTTAAAAGTACTTTTGTTTTAACTTTGATAGACGTATAACTTTCAGGAAAAGTAATCTCAAATTAATTACTAAATCATACACAAATTAAGCAATTTTAATAGTAGTTAACTCTTCGTATTTTTATGGCGAGAGAAAATCTGGATCTGGGCCTTGAATTCACTTTCTTCCTTCCAAGCAAAAAAAAAGGTTATCTGAAAAGTCTAAGAAAAGCACTGTTATAATCATATGAACAGAAATTTCTTTTTAAATTTAAAAATTTTCTTTAAAAATTTTAAAGCAAATATTTCCCAAAGCAGTGGTTTTAAAAACTGGTTAATTTCTTTATACCTATTCTCTGAGTTATTCTCAACTAAACAGATGAGTAAAATTCAGTCTTAAATGGCGCTTATTTCAAACACGATGACTTAATGCATTTCGGCAGACAAACTGAGAAGGGGTGGTTTTTTTCTCGAAGTGCAATGAGCCTTTACTACTGAAACGTTTCTTGCGAAGTTAATGCAACGTAGCAGGATTTCTTTGCTATTTTACAACGGAAATCGCCCGATATCTAAAAGCTGTATTTTGCTCACTTTTAGAATTCATGTTGTAAGGCATTTTCTTCCTTCTCGCCGCTTGCCTTCATGGTGTAATTAGAAAGCATGTCCTACTAGCAATCGGAAGGTATGGCATTCGAGTCTCGGCGAAGGCATTGCACATTTTTCACCTCTCCTGCTTCGGCAAAGTTAACGATACCAGAAGTACCGCGCGAACAAAATGTTGTGGATAATAATTCGTCATTGCATGAATTCGGTGAACCCTCTTCTGTCGTCTCTTAAGCGGAGGTCAATGCAAGGAATTTTCTCCTTCCTTAATCCTGCCTTCGTGGTGTAACTGCAAGTACATCCGGCTAGCATCGGAAGGCCCGGAGTTCGAGCGCCGGTTAGGGCGCTGTACATTTTTCTTGTCTCCTACTCAGTATAAACTAATGACTCTATAGAGTCCGTCTATATCTGTTATACTTATTTTTTCCATATGAAGGTTTATATATAATTTCTAACAAAAGTGACAACAATGCAAGGCAGTTTCATTTTTACAAAGGGAAAGAATTATTTTTTATTGCAAATCAGTTAACTAAATCAAGAATAAAAATTGAAAAGAAAGAAAGAAAAGAAAAGAATATCTGAAAGAATTCAGATTTTAACATCACACCAGATAGTTTGCTAAAATGTTCTGTGCTGTCGCTGAGCTCTAAGTTTAACTATCTCCTCTTAGACTCACTTCTGCTAACATAGTAATTTTGTCTTTCTAGCTTTATTATTAAACAGCCCCTTTATCGCCCCTATGCCACAGAACATTCAACAGAAAAACTGAAACAATTTTTAAACCCGCAGCTGTTTGGAATTCCCTATACAATGTTAAGGGTTGCAGTTACTTTTTACTCAACTTTTTTGTCATTTGGGATTTTTAGCTTTATTTTTAACACAATTTTCTCCATACTTAACGCCATACAAAATTCAAAGCAAAATCACAAAATATTTAAAAACAGCATAGATTTATAATTCCCAAGAGTACTAAAGGTTACCGCAGATACACATTTTTTATATAATTTTGTAGAGATATTAGGTATTTTTTGAAGTAGAAGATGGGAAGAATGAGTAACGCCTTCACCAGGACTCGAACCACGGACCTCTGGAATACGCGCCCAGCGTGCTGACCTCTACACCACGAAGGCACGCAAAGAAGGTGGAAGAAATACCTTACAATTCTACATTATTTCTTTAAAATTAATACATGGCAATGACATTTGGTGGCAACATCCTTTTATCTGAAAAGTGATACAGACAAAAAAGTAAAGATCAAGACTAATAACACCTCTGGGTGCTAATAAGAGTATGTTCCTATGTATTATCCTTCATATCTGATCTGCTATTTCCCTAGATTATCCTCTTTCTATCTACATTATCATAATAGTGTCTTCTTATTTATTCTATTATATTACTGCCACCCAATCTATTCCATCCATACTCTCTTCGAGAGCAAAAGACACGGTAGAACGAGACTGAAAAGTTCACACTTTTCATACCAAAACTAAAATCTACAGAAAAAGATTTGTAAGGTAATATTTTAATCCCAACTGATGAAATTTGGTTATCGAGAAAACAATTTCTTTGTGTCCAAAATGCGATTTTTTTTTAATTCCGCTTTTCAACTTCTTTTTAAAAAAGTCGTACTTAAATATTTCAGGCTTCATTTTTGATACACCTAAATTACGAAAACATAGAGCTATCGGTAGCCCAATAAAAAGTAAAAATTTAGTATCCTTAATGAGAAAAATTCTAATTGATAATATTGACTGTACTTTTAACAATGCTTGAACTTTGGGTTATCTTACGTTTGTTCTGAAATTTAATTTGCCTTGTAATTTAATTTTCGTTCGTTGAGTTCTGCAAATTAACCAGAGCCCGCTATCGCTGCTGTTAAATCACATTAACCAAACAGCACTATTTTTAATGATAGCGATGCTATCAGTAAAGATAGTGTATAAGTATATCGGTAAAGCAAAGTATACTATCAGTAAAGTATATCGTAGGGATACTCTCTCTGGACGCGCTGCCTAAAATCGAATTGACTTATACATGCCATAGATAGAAATGGCATTTCTTCCTTTAGGCAGATCTCCCTCGCATGCTTTGTCATGATTTAAATAATGCGACCATACGTATGATTCTAATTTTAGCACCGACAGAATTTTCGCAATTTTTAGAGCTTACTTTAAAAGGTATTTCTCCCGCCTTCTTAACATGCCTTCGTGGTGTAGTGGTCAGCAAACTCAGCGCGTATTGACGAAGTTCGTGGTTCCAGTCCCGGCGAAGCCATTGCTCATTTTTCATTTTTCTTGCTTTCAAAAAATGCGTAATGTCTCTACAACTTAAAGTATAAAATTTCAGACATTTTATTATTTTATAATTTATATTCTAATTTCTAGAACATTTTTCCTCGTAATTTTAATATTGTTTTTATTAGATTACACAAGAAAAACATTATGCAAATTAATCCGACTTCAACTCTATATTCTGAATTTCTATTTGCTTTCTATTGCGTACTGAATGCACATACTCTGATCCGTGATGTTCACTCTCTAAAATTATTGAATCACAGATACGGAGATTTGAAACGGCATACATTTTACTACATACCGAATGCTCGCACAGTCGTCAGTAAACTTTCCTACTCTAGAGTTACTGAATGACAAACACGGAGACTTGAAACCTCACAATGGTAAGTGTATTAGTAGATTTAAAGGGGAAAATAGCCCATTTAAAAGGGTCTCTAAAGATAATGCATATAAAAGAGTCTCTGAAAACTTTTAGTAAATTTTGAGAATGAATGACGAAAGTAGAAAAGAGGGCATCTGGGAGATACACGTGAAATACACCAGTTTTTTTACGCTGAAACAAAATCTACTGTTCTGTTCTGTCTTACAGAGAACAGACTCTGTTTTAAAGAGAAAATATGTGTATTTAAAGTATAAGGAACAAAAATGCCGCAAACTTAAGAGAAAATCTTACGTATAACAATATATGTAATATAGCCAGATTTTTTTTGGTCCTCCTGGATTAGTTTTAGGATTGTAAGGTTTGCTGTCCATTAACCAGTTATTTTATGTTTTGGATCTTTACTATCACTTCTCTCTTCCGTTTCCTTACCGAATGCAAATTAGTTTGTTAATTTAAGCCGAGGTTTTTAGATTCAAAGGCACAACGTGTTTCTGCCCGTGTGCTAACACGTTACGTTTCTCCCAATTCTAACAGGCTGAGTTCCTCGGCTTTGCATTAATTGCTGTCGAATGTTTATAGACTTACGCCGATTAATTTCGTGAACCAACTTCGCATCAAACTGAATTATATAGTCTTCGATTAATAGCTTATTGAAATTGAAATTTACATTAACATTTGTCTACTACTTTGAGTTAGCTGTCAATTAAAGCTGGCTGGGTGTGTAAGTACAATGTGCGCACTTTCGTTCTACTTTAGTTATGATAAAAGGGCTCTTTACGCCCTTTTGAAGTCTCTGTACCTAATTTTAGACTTAGCGATCATTCGCTGTCAGTCTATCTAGAGTTTGCTTCCAGTTTATGATAGGTAAGAAAGTCAGACTTTATAGGATTATTTAGATTATGGCAAGGCGCTCGTAGTCTATCTGCTTAAAGGAAGGACTGCCTTCATGGAAAATTTTCTAAGAGAAATTGGCTCATATTCATGTTACACATGATAAAAGCACGAAAGTTTCCATGCAACTAGCCGATTCGCTGGGATTTGAATATGGGTAAAACTACCAGAGCTCAACGATTTTACCGCTCGGTCGTTGATAGCCAAAATGGCAACGGCATTTAACAGGAGAATGTTTTTTTGAGGAAAATATTCCTTACTCCAGAAATTGAAACCTTATTCGTAGCATGCCGAATCCCTGCACACTATCAGTACCCTTTCATGGTAAACATATCAAAATTTTTCATTATCACTAGATTGGGATTCATGACAGAAACGACATCGTTCTCAATAATCTGCATCCGTCCTTTTCGTTTATCTAGAGTCAAGTATATCCAGACTTCTACTATAAGGTATTTTCTCATTCCTTCCAGCATGCTTTCGTGGTGTAACGGTATAAGGTATTTCAACTGCCTTCTTCGCCTGCCTTCGTGGTGTAGTGGTCAGCACGCTCAATGCGTATTCGAGAGGTCCGTGGTTCGAGTCCCGAACCATGAGGGAGACTCATTTTTCATCGAGGGGGCATTGCTCCTTTTTTATCGCTCCTGCTTCGAAATATCCTAATGTCTTTATAACGTTAGCACACTACTCGCTTTCCTACTTAATTTTCGATGCCAGATTTTGTAGATGGCCATTTCAATGTCGACAAAGTAGGCTGTCTCTACTCGCTTTCCTACTTAATTTAGGATGCCAAATTTTGTAGATGGCCTTATCAATGTTGATAAAATAGGCTGCCTCTATTTCTTTCCTTACTGAAACTTTCCACAAAGTTTTCAACAGTTATCAACACTTACAGGATAGAAATATGCCTATCACGAAAACGAAACTGATGTGCATTTGAATATTACCACTTTCGATTAAGTCACTGATTTGGTAAATTAAAACACCTTCAAAAAATGTGTCCCTATTTGCAATAGTCTCGCAGGTTTCTAGCTGTTCGTATAGAACAGGCCTTTTTTTTCTAAATTGCGAGAAATTGCTATGATTGAAACTTACCAGATTGTGGAAAAGTAGTTCAACCTGAGACAATATGAATATTAAGTATGTTTAAATCCGACCAGATCCATTTCGAATATCCACAATAGAACAATATCCACAAGTTGTGCGAAATTTCGCAGATTAATACCAGCAGTGTGGATTAATACCAGCAAAGAGGATGACATTTGCAAGATATCGTCAGAACTTGATGCTCGTAATTTTTATTTATATTTTTTTCTGATAATGGCGTTCATTCAGTTTTAAAGCTAAACGTGAATAAAATTAATTCTTTCTGTATACTCTGTTATTTAACTTCTGTTTCCACCCTGTGCGGTAAGACAATTTATCACTTATTCCTCAACTTTAAAAAAAGAAAACATGCTTACATAAATGGAAAAGGGCATATTTATATTATAACTAACATACTCAAGATAACGGTATTTAGTCTATTTGTCTTTCTTCTACCAGCAAGGTAAAATATATGGGGTTCATATACGCACATTTATCTGCTTTTTTCTCTGCTTTTAACCATTAAAAATGCAGGGGGTACTCTTTTGAATAAGGCGGTATTATTTTCACATGAATATGATATCAGCAGTTTCTTTCAAAAGTTAGTTCCTTCTCTTCGAAAATGAGCTTGCATTGCTTTTAAAAATGAATTCACTACTATGCGTTTTATTTTAATTTAAAAACTGATCTTTAATTATCTATCGAGCTATTTCTAAAATTTCTTATTACTTAGAAAGAAAATCCACATAAATCCTTTTTTGTCCTGCTTGTTGTAGGAGGATGCCTTTGAATACAAAGCAGGTGTTAGTTTTCATCGGGGTGGAGAGAGAAGAGATTTTCAGTAAAAGCAGCTGAAGATTGCTGGGAGCCGGGGACGTATTAGAGACTGCTTCGAACTACTTAGTTTTTATTTTTGAGGAGGTCTTATTGGTTTTGAATAATGTATTCCAAAAAGCTTTTTTTTCTAAGCTCATTTCGTTTTAGTTTACAAATAAGAAAGTGTTTTATCTATTTTTTTTATTCTTCTTCTGAGGATGAAATTTAAATTAGACTTTTAATAGATATATTTTTGAGAAATTATTCGTAAGATTAATCTTGTTAAGCAACATGATATTATTTTAGTCTAAAACTCATTTTCTTCGTATTCAACCATTTTTCGTATGCTTTTATCAGCTAATGTTTCACAAATGTAATGAATTTAAATTTGCATAGATCTGATTTTGATTTCAAGGAAATTCAGGTTTAGCTGCTTTTAGTATAACGAAACAGATAATTGTGAAAAAATATTAATGTTTTTGACATATTTATAATTACTTCATTTGACTGATTCTGATAAATATCTGATTCTCAATGGGCATTTTGTGTATTTGAGCATGTGTGTCTACATATAGTACATAACGAGAGCTGGTCGTAATATCAAAGATTTGATATTTAAAATGTTGATGCAGATAGCATTATCCTAATGGTCTGGATCGTTTATTTAAATGTGGCAAAGAATACGAGCACTGTCTGTTCAAGGCAAAGGATACCTTCGTTTAGGAAGTTTTAAGGGAAACTGACACGTATTCACGTTATACATGGAGAAAACCACAGAAACTTCTATATACTCAGCCTCTTCGAAATGGTATGAACCCGGGATAAACTACCGATTGCCAGAGGTCTTTACCTCTCTGCCACTTCTGTGCCCGAGATCCTGATATTTTTGGAAACATTTAGTAGCTTCCTAAATGCATTAGGTAATTTTAATTTGGAGCTGGAAACGTGAGATATATATTTACGCTAACGGGTACTCGAATTAGGGATCTTCCAATTGCTGGTTGGATTTGCTACCACTTACATCACAAGCATAAGCACGGGGATGTGCGATAACTCCTTATAATCTTCCCTACTTAAAGGGCACCCGGGAAGAGGTATAAGACCCGCATGACCAAATGTAGATAGTGACAAATTATCGTCCAGCCTATTTTAGTTCGGGCACCAATGCAGAGCAATTAGTTCCTTTTTTCGAGTCCTAAAACGTAAAAAATCGACTTTCCCTTGCCGGGATTCAAATCTTGCATCTTCCAACTGCTAGCTGGACGTGCTATCGTTTACAACACAAGAGCATATACAGGGGAGTGCGAATATTCTTTATAAGTTTACTTTTATTATGAAAGTTGTGCGTAAAGGAAACATTGAATATAGTACTTTCTCTCCCAATATGATGTCTCTCATTTATAAATAATCACAAAACGTTTTTGGCAAAGGAATTTATATAGAAAAATGCAAGTAATTATGATAATCTATATGTCACTATGAAGTAGATACTCATGCAAATTTGTGTAATGTAAAAGAACTCTCATGTTAAGCCACAGATTAAAAAAAACTGCGTTTGGCATTAATTTTGTCTACACGAAAGAATGAGTGAAAATGCATTTAAAATTGGCTAAAGTAGTGATATTACTTATTAAATAGTAACTCAAGGCAACGGATCATTTATTTCGGACAAAACGATAATTTATCTCTTTACTCATAATCTTCTGTTTCAATGGATATTTCTAATGTCGAAACGTGCGATTTCGTAAGAAACTTTTTTATGACTGCCATTACTATGAACTGAAGAAATATATTTTAATTAGTAGGAGGACAATTTCAACCATCAGAAATTTGCAAATAATTTTGCTTAATATATTTTGACCATAAACTAGGAAACAGGAGTAATTTCTCGACTAATCATGCTAATTAAAGCAATTTTTCTTATGGAGACAAAAAATGTAATATCTAAAAGATGCACTTCGACATGCAAAAGTTAAAAAAGAAAACTTTTATTTATACTAATGACGTCTAGAATTACTTTTTCTCTCACCTAGAGTAGTATATCCTCTATTACACTATTTATTTTCCTTTGAAAACCTCCCGTAGATTACAGAGCTTTTTAGACAAGAACTTCACATTTGCAATGTATTTCATCGCAGCTATTATTTATACATAGAATCGCAGCTATCTATACATATATCGTTGAAATCCCCCCCTGGAAACTCCCAGGTGCCCGGGTGCTATTCAATTGGTGAAACGTGCCTCACTATAACTGAGAATGCGAAAAAATAATGTTCTAGTGCTGTAGAAAGTTGCTTAACGAATTTCATTTTACCACACCTCGGCTTTATCGAAATGACGGAGAAAATTAACATTGAATCAGTGAATCTGAAAAACAATCATTTGTAACATTTTTTTTCAGCTTCTTGTCACTGTTTCGTTCTTTATAGATAAATATGCATTTTATAATAAAAACGAATCTATCGTATTCAAAAATAAGAGAAAATTTAAAAACCCGAAATCTTTTTCTAGCCCAGTTCCTAAAATTCTTGTTTGGGAGCATAGTTTTCAAGTGTTTTCATTGAAACATTATGCCAAAACTAGCATAGCTAAATGGAAAACTGGAATAGGTTAGGTTAGGTTAGGTTATTCAGTTATGGCAAAGCACACGAGGGCTATCTGCCTAAAGGGAGGGATGCCTTCGTGGAGGACTTTCTAAGGGAAACTGGCTCGTATACACGTTACACATGGGGAAAACCACGAAAACGCCCATCCAACCAGCCCGTTCGCGGGATGGATTCGAACCTCGGACCGAACTACCAGTGTTCAGCGTCTTTACCGCACAGCCGCTAAACTGGAATAGGAAAGAAATTTAGAGGGTTAGTTGATCCCCAAGATAAAAATACAGTTACAAAATTGGTTTTCAATTTCTAATTTTAGTAAAACGGTTCTTAAAAAGTTTCAGCAGAACATAAGATCAAATTCAGCAGATTCTAAGAATAATTATGCAAAACTGTTTCCTTTCAAAAAGTTGACTTTCGTAATTCTTCATTCACTACCACTAGGTAAGGTTATAAGGTATTTTCTAGCTTCTCCCAGCATAACTTCGTAGCGTAACCGTAGCGCACTCATAGCGTATTGGAGAGATTCAGGTTTGAGTCCCGGCGAGGGCATTGCACGTTTTTCACGTCTCCTGCCTCAAAAAAAGAAAAAAACTAATGTCTCCATGTTTAATACAGTAAAGAATATTAATCTAGAAAATGGAGTTGAGAAATACATTTTATTTACAGTTTGGCTTTCTTTGACGCATATTGATATGATAAGTATAAATCACTATATAAATATTTAGTGTGAAAATGGAGTACAATAAGACATTAAATTTTCTATTGTTGCCAATGAAAATCCACCAGATTCAATATTAGATCTACTATTATTTGGTATACAACTTTGTGCCATTTGGAGCATTTTTAAGTACCATAGTTATTTTGTGTGCCAGTTTTTTAGTTTTATATTGTAAGGTTTATCCTAAGTTTATCAACAGTTTTTTTTAAGTTTTGTTCCTTTCCTATCTTTCCTATCTTATTCTAATTTCAGCTTACAACTTTCTTCCAGAATACAAGTTCAGAAACGCAGTTAATGCAAATGAGAAAGAGTACTATTTAAGTCGTGACTTCACCGACTTCAGAAGAGAGAGTTTTGATTCCCTGACTAACGCGCATTTGCCTTTTGGCTGCGTCTCTCTGAGCTATTTGCTACGCTCGGCCATACCTTAGGCCCTTGCTTGGGTTCGCCGATTTAATTAATACTTAGGGGCCAACTAGTTAGATCTCTGATAGTTTCGGCTATACCTTTCAAATAGCTTAGTTAAGCTAGTTTTAGTTTAAATTATAATTGTTTTAAGTTCAAACCCGTGTGGCGGGTTTGTGTAAAGTTACAGAGGATCCGTAATGACCTTTCCTGAACAACTGGAATTACACATCACGTTATATCCTGTGAATCAGCCACAGAGAATAATCATCGCTACGACAAATTTAAAAGGTCAAGCCCTCAGCTGGTACAAGAATATTGGCAAGAATTTGTTGGGGGATCCAGAATCCGAAATGTATACATGTGAGAGTTTTAAAAATTCGCTGTTGAAAGCATTTTCAGTTGTAAAAGACCGCGCAAGACTCCAATCAGAATTATTCAATAAATATCAAACTTATTTTCACGAATTAACAGATTTTATCTTAAGGAAGATCCACATTGTCAAATTATTACATGGAAAAAGGACCGACAACGAAATCATCGAAATAATTTTGCCGCAGCTGCTTCCGTTAGTTCAAAATTTTCTTGAAGTTAGAAATCCACAAACTCTGGAAAGCTTATTTGAACTAGCTGTGAAATTTCAGAGTAGGCGAACGGCGGAAAACGCGCGTGCGAAGAATTTTACGCAGTTTTCAAGGTTTCACAATCAAACGAACCTCAAGCTCAGCAGAATTCCTATCGACAAGAGGGGAAGGTAGAAAAGCCAGATAGAAGGAAACCCGGTCAGACCAAAGCGTGGGGAAATAAAAAGCAGTTGGACAAAGGGGGCGAAAGAAAGGGTTTAAACTAATCACGGTGACTAGGAAGAGGATGAAGTCACCCCGTGAGAAGGTAAATTCCTCAGAAATCAAGCTGAATACGTTAATCGTACAAACTTTGGCCTTGCCAGAAATCCAAATACTACTAAAAGACGTCCCTACGACCCCCTTACTAGATACCGGGGCTCAATGCAGCTTCCTGTCGCACGATTTTTTTAAAAAGCATTTTCATCGCTACAGACTGTCTAAGACAACGGGACAAAGCATGATTGCTGCTGCCCAAGTCAAACAGTGTGTCTGCTTGGGAAAAGTGGGGCTGCATATTCAAATAAAGAACGAGGTCCAATAAATAAAATTTCTCGTGATAAAAAATTTATTAACCGCAGTCATATTGGGGATTGATTTCTTACGCGCAACTAGCGGAAAAATTAATTTCAAAGATTCTACCTTACAGGTCAAGATAGATAAAATGGAAGTTGAACAAGCCGCCATGCCGGAACTTGAGCTGGATCACCTTAAAGAAGGAGAAAAAGAGAAGATTCAAACGCTGCTAAGAAATTTTGCTAAATTATTTGATTATTTGATCATAACGAAATACCCCACATATGCCCTCCCGATAACAGATGAAATTATAAGAAAAATTCGGTCAACTAAATATATGACAACCTTAGACCTGACGTCAGGCTATATTCAAATTGTAGTAAAACCCGAGGATGTCGAAAAGACAGCGTTTATCACAAAGCCAGGTGTGTATGACTTTTTGAGAATGCCGTTTTGCTTAAGCGGAGCTCCGGCTATATTTCAAAAAGTTATGGATATTGTTTTGAGGCCAGTTTTGAGAAAAAGTACTGTCACTTATCTCTATGATATTATTGTAACAAGCGAAACCCTAGAAGAACACATTAAACATTTAGAGGAAGTGTTTACATTATTTCATGAAGCGGGCCTTAAAGTTAATCCTAAAAAGTGCAAATTTGCCGCTAAGGAATTGAGGTACCTCGGCTATAAAATCTCGAAAAACAGTATGGAAACTGATAATTCGAAAATTTTAGCGATCAAAAGTTATCCACCGCCAAATACGGCTAAGAAGTTATCGTCCTTCTTGGGGATGTCTTCCTGTTATAGAGTATTCATTAAAGATTTTGCAAAGATAGTTGAACCTTTGTTGGTGCTTAAACGAAAAACGACTGGGTTCACATGGACAGCGGAGGCGAACACGGCGTTTGAAGAATTGAAACATGCCTTAATTAATGACCTTGTTCTTAAAATCCCGGAAGGGGATCAAAATTTTGAGATCGCAGCAAATGCATCAGACTACGCACTTGGCGCAGTTCTTTCTCAAAATGAGCAACCGATAGTTTTTTTTAGCAAGGCGCTTAATCAAACTTAGCGAAATTATACTGCAGCTGAGCGGGAAACTCTCGCAGTCCTACTATCGGTGCAAATATTTCGGATGTTCTTTGGGAAAGCTCCAATAACTGTGTATTCAGATCACCGGCAGTTGGTCGCCTATACTCCGGAAAAAATCTTTCCTCTCGGCTCATACGTTGGACACTAAAACTGCAGGAATTTAACGTAATTATAAAACACATGCGGGAGAAAGAAAATGTAGTTGCAGATGCCCTTTCGAGGATTAAGATCGATGAAGGCGGAAATGGAATCAAATGTACGATGCTAACTGCGAAAATAATTGAATCCCGGGAAACAATAATCGCCGAGTTAAAAACGGACCCAGAATTTAAAGAAATTTACGCTTACCTGGAAGATCCCGAAAATTTTTAACATGTAGACTTACCGGCTATTCGCAACAGGGCGGCCCATTGTGAAATTATAGATAAATTGCTCTTTTACACGAAAACAACCAACGATATTGAAGAATTGCGGCAGGTAGTTCCAATGAGTCTACGCTTAAGTATTCTAGAGGAGCTCCATGACTCGAAATTAAAAGCCCATCTTGGTGTTAGGAAAACCCTGCAAAGGGTCCGCGAAGCGGTACATTTTCCGCAGTTGCACAAAGTTGTGACGGCGTATGTCAGGTCATGTCACTTATGTCAATTAATTAACGACGTTAATTACAACCCGGCTGGGTACTTAAATAACATGAAAACCACTTTTCCAAATGAATTAGTTGGCACTGATTGCTTCGTCCCTACCCTAGAACAAAGATTAATAAAAACAGATATTTTTTAACCATCGTGGATCATTTCTCAAAATGGGTAGAAATAATTCCCCTTAAACGGGCTTCAGCAAAAATACTAGCAGGTTCGTTTCTAAATACATATATTTTAAAATACGGATCCTCAGTAAAAGTAATATCAGATAATGGTAGGCGATTTGTAAGTAATTTATTTGAAAACCTGCGCACAGGCCTTGGCATACGCCATCTAAAAATGGTACCTTATAGACCACAATCGAATATTGCAAAACGCGTAAATAAAAATATAGTTAAAATTATTCGGGGATATGTTAAAAATTATCATGACCGTTGGGACAGCTGCATCAAGAAATTAGGCTTTGCCTTGAGAACAGTAAAGCATGACACTACAAAGAAAATCCATGCAGAATTGTTCCTAGGAAGAAAAGTTTAAACGCCTCTGGATAAGCTATTTTTAGTTCAGTAAAGACAGGAAGAGTTTAAATTGAATGATATTCAGAAAATTATTAACGAGGCCATGAAAAATTCTGATGCGGCGAGGTCGAAACAAAAAGTATATTATGAGAGAAAGAGACGCGATGTCGAATACGCCATAGGCCAAAAAGTGCTGAAATTAAAGCTCTCCTTGTAGTGCACCCGAAAATATGGTAGCCAAATTTGAACCCAGGTTTGAGGGCCCTTTTATCATAGAGAAGATGAAATTTTCAATGGTTTACTTAAAAGCAGAAAATGGGCAACAATATATCGCGAACATCGATCAAGTCAAACCCTATTATAGTCGTAAGGATTTTCGAATCTTAAAAGATTTATTGCAGGCTCCGGAAACAGCGCCAAGAATATTAATTTCACCGTCGCCAAGCAAGGATCCCCCAGCAACGAAAAGAAAGGCCGCTAATACGGAGGAAAGCACGGCGAAACGAAGGCAACTTCAACAAGATCCAAGCTCCGCCAGAACGAGGAGTACTAAACAGATAAAAGTTCCCCTTGAACAAAAGCCAGCGCCTATGGCACAGCGGAAAAGGCTCTTGCAAGATAAGCAAAGAAAACGGCAAACTACACAAACCAATCCACAAGAAGATACCACAAGAATATGTCAGCCGAAAGCTATGAAAAGAAAACAACCCGACGACGCGAGGTCTATTCCTTTTCAGGAATCCAGAAGAACTTAAGAGGGTTTTTAAAGATTCAGAAACGAGGTCGGCAAGCTACAAACCAAAGAGGAAACTGGAGTTCTAAAATCCTCAACCGACAAGGAAAGCTCCCCGTTTCAGCGCCCGAGGAATGAAAAGAAAAGAATGTCCAGAATGGAATACCAGCCTCCCGAGACGAGTTAGAGTCCGAAATTTGGCAACTCCAATATTTCAAGAGTTCTGCGCCAAGAGGAGGCAGGAGTGTAGAAGCCAAAAAGATAAGTGAAAATTTTCCTTGTTTTCTATATTGTATTGAAAGTTCGATTTATGTCATGTGTTTAAAGTTGCTAAATACAGTTTAAAAGAAGAAACTGAATTCGCAAGTTTACGAGAATGTATTTGTAACTATCTGTTGAACAGAAAAGAATTTGAATTTGCAAGTTGACGAAAATTTATTTTGTAAATACTTTCTTTTAGAATTCTCAAGTTCCGGGAAACTAATTTCTGAATATGTTTAGTGGAAAGACTTCAAATGTGTTAACTTAAAGATTGTAGCCAAGCTTTGTGAATTTTGTTTAGCAAGCATAACGAATTGTGTAAGATGAATTTTAAAGTATTATGTGTTAAAATGTTCTATTGAATGATGAAGTGCTAATTTTAGCTTTTAAACTATTGTAAAAGTTAAACTGATACAAATGTAAGTTTTGGTCAAGCATGACTCTAAATATCTTGTATAAAAGATGGATTGAATGAAAGTACAGATTGAATGTGCTTAAAGTTAGGCTCTCCAGGCTTTATTTAAGAAGTTAATTAAATTTCTGTTTTAGCACACTAGAAGTAGTTTTGATGTTTGAGGAGTCTTCTAAGGTCTTGAGTGTCAAGCTTTAACAAATAGTAGTTGCTGTGTAGGTGGTAGAGTAGTGCGCCGAAACACAACAGTAACACACTTCGTCTCACTCAGAACAATTTCTGGAGAGCATGGAGAGAAGATGAATTAAAGTTTCGTGTGAATGAAAATGTTTGAGGGCCAAAATAATTTCATGAAACAGTAGTAATAACACATGGAAATTGTTATGAATAGAACTAATACTTTTTCCTTCCAGAGGACTGGAAGGTGAAGACTGACGTCTGATTGAAGAAAAAGATGAAGTAGATGAATGTGCAAGCTATTCGAATCGTGAATCTGTATTTTTCTTAGTTTTAATCTAGCTTTAGATATTTGTGTAAAGTTTGCCCTAAACAGGAAGCGTTTTAATGATGAAGTTCATTCAAGAAAGACTTTCTAGAAGTTTAAAATTCTGATTAAAGACTTCTTGTCTAGAATTTAAACTCTTAAACAAGGTCGTTTAAGACCTTATTCATCGAGTAGTTAAATTCTGGTGGGGAAAGCTGTAAGGTTTATCTTAAATTTATTAACAGTTATTTTGAGTTTCGTATCTTTCCTATCTTATTCTAGTTTCAGTTTACAATTTCCTGCCAGAATGTAAATTCAGAAACGCAGTTAATGCAAATGAGAAAGAGTACTATTTAAGTCGTGACTTCAGCGACTTCGGAAGAGAGAGTCTGATTTCCCGACTAGCACGCGATTGCCTTTTGGCTACGTCTCTCTGAGCTATTGCTACGCTCAGCTATACCTTAGGCCCTTGCTTGGCTTCGCCGAGAATTAATACTTAGGGGCCAACTAGTTAGATTCTGATAGCTTTGGCTATACCTTTCAAATAGCTTAGTTAAGCTAGTTTTAGTTTAAATTATTGTTTTAAGTTCAAGCCCGTATGGCGGCTTTGTGTAAAGTTCCAAGTAGGAACTGACTGTAAATATACTGAAAAATAAAGGGTTATAACCCCTCTTTAAGTCTTCGTGTTCTGTTCACACACTTAAGCGATTTTTCGATTGTTAGTGTTCGTGGGGTTCTAAGTTAGAACTTTGGAATTAAATATTAAAACCCCACAATATATTAAACTTCTTCCATGAGCATCATGTATTCAAATAATTTCCTAAGTATGCGCGATTCCCCACTGTCTTAGACGTTAAATGCTACAATAGCTAAGACAGTCAGTTTACATGTCGCTCCGTCGTATCTGATAAGCAGAATAACGCAAACTCAGAGGCTGGTTTAATACTTTGGGATTATCCCGTCGACCTGTAAACGCTTGCGAAAATGCGCAGATCCTTTTGCGCCATCATAATGAAAAGTAATTTCCAAAATAAACATCTAAACACATTAAATTTATTAAATAATGATAGTAATAATAAAATAATAATAATAACAAAAAATGTAAGTGCAATAATACGTAATAAAAAGAATAAAAACCTGTATTTTTTTATAATTACACATTGAATTCTTAAATCTAACCATATATATTGTTATAAATCATTTCGGCGGCCACAAATCCTTGATAGCTTTTAAAGCGCAAACAAAAAAATCATTATCTTTCTGCACTCACCGCCACATAAATTTGTTTTAAATACGAATGCAAGTGTTTCCGGGTGGTTCCGCGGTGTTTCTTGTTTCTCCATTTTGCCAAACCCCACAATCGTTCTATATTTTGTTTATGTGTACCCTTTCCAGGATCTAAAAATTTATATCCGTGATTCACTTTAAAGTGTTGGAATCCCGCTGCTTGCAATTCATCAGTTTTGTAACTTTTCCATGAGTTTGAGAAAATTGTAGTTCCTTCTGCAATGTTGTTTCGAATTTCGGCCATTAGAGTTACTGCATTTCGATTGGGAATCTTTACGATGAAACACTCGTTGGTCTCTCTGCAGAGTTCCTCAAATATCCATTGTTCTGGAAGAATACGACCGACTTGGTTTTTGCACTTTGTAAAAAGGCTCTCATCCATGTCTACAATTTTCTTCGGACCTCCTATTTGTTTCGAATCACGTTGTTGAAAGCTATGAGTGCACACGTCCCTCATATAAGTGTTCCAATTATCAGTTGTCTTTCCTGTTAAATCCAGCTGTTTTTTTCCCCGTTTAATTGATGTTAATTCTTGCGCCCAGCAGTAAATAAACCGAAGGGCAGTCAGAAACGGGAGTTTGAGTCCTCCAACCACGTGCCTTTTCGAATAGCTACTCGTTTATCGCACTCCTTTACATTGCACCGCCATTGCTTATCAGTTTTGATATACAACGTCATTTCGTGGCCATTAACACACATTTTCTTAGAAGAAATGGTTTCATACTCTTAAAAATATGTCACTGCACTCTCTTCGGTGCTAGGCAAATCCCAAATTCGAATCATTTTGCAGTGGATTAAAAAAAACAGTATATTTCAACACGCTAAAGAAAACTAAATCGCGTATTAAAGGATTACACAGTTTTTTTGCCGTTATTGGCGCAGGAGTTACATTTTGGCGATAATATCAAGTTTGGCGAAAATGGTCAACGGGATAATTCCAAAGTACGAAAATGGTCGACGCGATAATCTCAAATTACCGAAGGTTTCAAATGAGTAATTTTATTTACTCGTCGACCTGATGGTTACACTACTTATTAAAAATAATGGAAAATCAAATCTCTGCACCTTGAAGGTCATTCAGGACAAATGTTTTGATCAAATTAAAATAACGAAAATACTAAATTGTCTGACTAGTTGCCGAGTGATTAAGACCGCTGAATACTGAAAGTTTATCAGGGGTTCGATCCCAACAAACGAGCTGCCTGCATGGTTGGTTAATTTAGTCTGCATTGTGTAACGTGAATACGAGCCAGTTTCCCTTAGAAAGTCTTCCTCGAACGCATCCTTCCCCCTAAGCAGATAGTTCTCGTGTGCTTTGCCGTGTTGAAATAACCTAACTTAACCTAAACTATTAAATACAAAGCAAAGCGCGTCTACTAAGCTTTAGCTCAGCTTTACATCTTTCACGTAGCAATTACGTTTGGCAAAGCTGAATTCGATCTAAGTAATTCATTTGCGGGGAAAAAGTAAGTGAGTAACTATCAGCGATAGCTACCAAAGGCTCTTTTTCGAATTTGGCAGTTCTCTTTTAAAATATATTAACTAGTTTGCATCCTGGTGGTAGCCAATCAAAGTAGAAGGGAAGTTACAGACAAAATAATAAGACAACTGGTTAATTGGCGTAATACCCTGCTAGTAACGCTGTTCTAAATTCATTTCTTGAGAATTCAGCTGCATTTCATTGTTTACAATTACATTCCATAATGTACTTAGTTTTAGCATACATAAATACTGAAGTATTTTCCTCTGCGTTTGATAATTCTTTCCAATAAAGCAAAATACATATATAAGGTACTAAACATAGGTTCGCAAATATAACTAAAAATGCTCAAATGAAAAAAAGTTGTGTAAAGAATTACTGAAATAATTGAGTACTCTTTTTGTTCAAACACCGTTTGAACAAAAAGAGTACTCAATTATTTCAGTTACAGATTCAGCTAGTAAACTAAAAATCCATGTTTCGAAATCTTCGCAAGGTCATAGATTATTTTTTATGTTTTCTACATCCATAAACTGAATAGCCTCCATAAGCAGTTTATTTGTCCGCTCTGTCAGTACATATCTTTATGAATATAAAGTAACTAAATCAGATCTAATCTGATCAAATTTTTAAGCGCTTCTAATTTGCAGTGCCTCTTTATCGCATGCCGTCGTAGTATAATTGGAAGCATATCCGGCTAGCATCAAAATGTATTGAGTTCGAATACCGGGGAGGGCATTATTAGTTCTTATTGCTTCCTGGCTTCTAAAGACGCTACAGTGGCGCCCGAAGTAAAATGTGGTGGATGATAATTCGTCACCACCAGGATTTGGCAATTCGGTCTCCGCATCCTTGGTCGCCTTTAAGTGGAGGAGAATGAAAAGTATTTTCTCTCTCCTTAACACGTGGCTTCCAGTATAAATAACTGGAAGCACGTTCGGCTAGAGTCGGAATACCAGCAGTTTGAATCCAGCCGAGAGCACTACTGATTCCTGTCGTTTCCCGGCGTCTAAAACACGCTACAGTAGTAAGTGTGTACGAAGTGAAATGTAGGATGATAAATTGTCACCACTAGGATTTAGCATCTGGGTCTCCCATCCTCAGTCCCCTTTAAGTAGGGAATAATGTAAGGTATACCACGTAACTTGCGGTGTAACTTCCTTACCACGTAGCTTGCGGTGTAAGTAACTGGAAGCATATAAAACTAGCAATCGGGATGTCCGCAGTTCGAATCCCGGCAAGGCGAGCGGGCATCCTTCCCGTCTTCTGCTCCAAAATAAAATGCCTAATGGCCTCTACAGCTGTGTATCCATTTTACTAGGATACTGTATTCTCAAAGCGATTCCTTAATGTGGTAACTTTCCTATGGGTAATTCATTTTACTTCGTTTTTAAATATCCTTAGTAAGATAAGATTTTCGTTGACGTACAGATTAAAATATGAGGTTCCTATTATACGTAATCTTCTCCTTTTCTGCATGAAATTTAATTAACATTTCAGGTCACAGTCATGGGAAAAACCTGTGTCTTCCGAAAGCAGTTATGTGTCTTTTAATCCATTTTCATCATTATAATCCATACAGACGTTCTTTAACTGTACTCATATTGAGGGGATAAATTTGATTGGAACTTCCAACAAAGCTTTTCTATCACAGATAGATATTAATTTTTGCTCGTTACCTTAGCTACTTGAAGGGCGAATTTGGTGAATTAAATAAAGAGTATCATTCAACTGTACTAGGAACTCCATTCCTGCATTTAGGTCTGATGCCACGCTTGCATGTAATGGGCAAATAAATTACTCGTTTGGCCAGATAATTAAAAGAGAAGATGGAGATTTTCCAGCAACAGAATACATTCTTATTCAAAGCGATGATGGCGTATTTATTTAGAATGGGTGAGTCAGCAAATACAGATATTGTCTAAATAAATTGGATATGAAAATAAGTAAGGCAGTTGAATGGGAATTATCAGGTATCAAAATACACGCAAAACAAAATAGTACTCAGAACGATTGAATAAAGGCATTTGACATTCAGATATATCAAAATTGATTCACATCACACAGGTAATAGTTCGAATTGTGTACTTAGAATAACTTTAAAGGGGAAATGAGGAAATGAAGCATTATATAAATAACTTAAAAAGTGTGCTCAGTTTGTATAAACAACGTCATGAAAAGTCGAATAAACGCAAAATTCTAACAATTATTAAGACAAAATCTTCGTGATGTTAGAAAGTATTAATAAGCTACTTAGTTATTACTTTCTGAAATTTCTCTGTCGAAACTTGAGTACATAACAAATTTTACTTTGTAAAGTAGAATGCATACAATCTTCCATTATTAATATTCGCTAAGATTTACTGCAGATCCGTGAAAGCACTCTGAGTAATGAACGTTATTTATAGCGTGATAGCCATGCAACATACACAAAGAGTACAAAGAGAAATTGGAAATAACTCATAAGATAGTCCCAACGATAAATAAGGTAATAAAAGGTAACAGTATTCTAAATATTGTGCAAATTCTCTCTTCCCTGCAAAACTGAAAATAAGGAATTGTACTCCTCTGCTTATTCCTCAAGATATTTTAAAGCAATGAAAGATTACTGTTACTGTACAATCTATAAAAGTTGTTACCTGACTTTTATTTCCGCAAATGTTGGTCGTAAACATGTACTTCCAGTTACAAAAATGTTTTAAGTGACGCGAATATTCATGTTTTCATCATCAGCATTGGCAAGGCAGTCGCTTGTGGCCTTCAGTTCTTAAGTTTTAGAATGGCAAAATCCTCATCCAAGCAGTCCCTCCATCTTTTCTTAGGTCTTCTTTATTCCAATATTCATCTTTTGGCCCTTTGACCCTTTTAAATTTAAGGACTTAAATGTATTAAAATTACAAAATCTAACTTTTTATGTTTCTCCGGCTTCTATCGTTATATAAGGAATTTCGCACTCGCAATAAAAAAAATAAAGCACAAAATTTGGATTCCCGTACGACAAAAACACACAAACAGAAATTTAACATATTACTAACACGCTTCACTGAGGGAAAATTTAAAGAAACAACTATGGAATCATTGCCAAACTCAAACAATAAATTAACTAGTCCATCCATTAATTAGTTAAATAGTTATTAAGCTTTTCGTGTTTTAAATCTGATGAATTAAAGCGGTTGTTTTGTGAATTGTAAAGTCCATTTTTTTTGCCCTTCGGTCAAAGCGAAAGGACTGAAAAACAAAATTAGGAAAAGGTAAAGAATATTCTTTTGTTTTAAAGAATTTCTTGTTTTAATTAGTGAGTGAGCTGCTTGCAAATTCCACATTTCTTTGCTAAAGGTGAATTAAACACGCATTTGCACATAAAGTTATATTTCTTTCTCCTTTGGCAATTCCTAAATCATTCTTCTTTTGGAACATTACGTTTTCTTTACACGACGGAATCTGCGAAATGCATCGCTAAAAAACTTTTAATTAAAAGAAGGATTTTTCTAATTTTTTTCCTCTTAAGACTAGAATAGTGATGCATAAAATATTAAGAACTTAATACTACCGTAATTTTCATAAGGTTCTTGGAATTCATTGGAGATGGCTTATTTTGAATAATATTCTCCTTCGATTAGCATTATCAAGGTCTTGACTTAGTTTCATACAGTATGATTGTCTAGATAATTTAGGATGTTAGATAACTGATGTGACAAAACTTTGATAAGTTATCTATATTTATACACGGACGTATATACATTAATTTCACAAGAAGAGTTCAAGATTACAATTCGAATCTGGTACAAGCGTTATTTTAAAGAAATTTGGAAAATTGAATTTTTTTCATAACTCAGCTTATGAAGGGAGTTTCTGGTTAGATTATGTAACTAAGAGTAAAGGCTAATAGTTTAAGGGTTTTTTTCTGCTGTCTTACCCCGTGCCTTCGTGGTGTAATCGGAAGCACGTCCGACTTGCCATCGTGAGGTTCCAATCTCCGCCAGGGCATTACTCATTTTTCATATTTTCTGCTCTGAAATAATTCTCATGACTCTTTAATACTAACCATTTAATTTCATTGAAGATCAATACAACTGAGGCTCGTTCTTAAGTAAATTTTTTCTGAAGCCTGTTAGCTTTAAGAGCAGCGTGAATGGATGAATCGGGAGGCGCTATTTCTAAATACCGGCGAAGCCCAAATCTTTAAACTATGAAATACCTTTCTTATTATGTTGCGCAAAAATAAAAACATAATAAAAAGAGCTCTGCAACTAAAAATATAATCTTTAATCTATCACTGTTAGCATTGAAATATAGCCTATGGATATGAAGTTACGTGTATATATATATATATATATAAAGTTATGTGTGTATATACATAT
>KK112880.1:650297-679220 GCA_000611955.2 Stegodyphus mimosarum
AGTATTTGGAGTTAATCTCGACATTTTTTTGCACTCTCTTTATTTTTAACTTGCCATTATAAGAAAAACCAGCAACAATCATGAATCCCTTAGAAAAACTTTCTTTCGATTCTTTGAACCATGTACTTAAATTTTTTTTCTCCCCTTTTATGATAATAAATGGCTCTTTTTTGTTACAATCATTTAAATACATCCATGATTCATCTATTGTGACAATTGTTTTCCATTTTTCTTTGGATATGTGTTTCTCATATAGAATTCTGCAGCGTGTCCTCCGTTGAGCGATATGCTTTGGAAGAAGACGAAGCACATTACGTTTTTTCGCTTTCTTAAGATCTAAATCAATGTTTATCATTTTGTTTACAGTGAACACCGAGCATTTTAATGATTTTGCAACTGTCCTTTGACTAGAGGGATTTTCTTTTAACATTAAACAACGTACCTTTGCAATAGTCGAAGATGTCCGTTTTTTCCTTGGATACTTGTTTGGAAATTTTGTCCCACTTGAGGCTCCAATTTGACGTTCTTTTCCTTTCTTGTTGATGATATTACCTATCGACGCTTTAGATATCACAAAACCATGACTCTCACATCGTTTTTGGATAACGGAGTATGCATAGTTCTCTTCGGAAAGAGCGTAAGTGTAGCCTTCGAACCACTGCTATGTTAAATTCGCCATTTTGAATAAAAACAAAACTTTCAAGCCACAGACGATAATTTTGACTTTTAAAAACATAGTACAATTGCAATTACTTCTTTTGCAGCAAACGATGTTTTATTACCGCCTACCAAAATCGTCTAAAAAATGTGCGAACAGCCTCTGAATATACATATATGTTGTAAAATTTAAGCCGGTAGTAAGCCAAAAAGAAGATATTATTAAATATGCTTAAAATTTGAGAGTCATGGTAGCAAAAGTTTATAACAATACATAATCAGGAGAGTAGCGCGCAAAACACCGACCTGTCCACGTACCGCGAATGCCCATTGCTGCGATTCTTTGTTGAAGGTAGTACACCTTACTGATATCCGTTACATGCCTTAATGGTTTTGCATTTGCAATGGGAACAGTTTACATGAGCTGCAGAAATGAAGCAGATGAGATGAGCTAACATATACGCGAGTGCCAGGTTTTTCAAACTCCACTATGCATATCACAGGACTAATTAAAACTAAAAATAATCACAAGGTCCGTCAACATAATATTTCAACACCCTTCTGCCCTGTATACTCAAAAGTAAGTAAACATTAATTTATCGTTAATGTTGATGTTTCCTAGGGATCGAATGTAAATGGGAGGTTGGACCTCCTTACTGTTGTTACGTCTATTATCCTTCGAAAACCGAACTCAGAATTTCATTAAGTATTACAGGAATTTGTTTACATTCTTCTGGAAGTATAACGACCAGCTGGCGAGTGATAAGTGGTCGAATGGCTTGAGTAGCATCTCCGCCCAAATCACATAGTGCGCAAATTTTCTCCCTCCTTGATATCCGCTGAGGGATATTAGTTCCCCTATTGTATTCCTATCTCACCCACATGAACCAGACAAGAGTACTCTGCGACTCTCTTTTCGCTTTCTTTCCCGTTCTCATTAATCTAACTCTCATTTGCTTTTGCTTAAATTAAATAATCTAATCCAATCCCTAAAATGACCGTTCTTGGTTCCGGATGATTTTGACCCTCTGTGGAGCTGCCTACCTTAGAGAAAATGATTATAAATGATATTCAGTATCGTTACACGCAGAAACTTTCTCAGTTACTTTAGTTTTTAGAAATACTAATCACGAGGTGGTCATCTAGATAAGTTTTATCATGGTTATGGTAAATTTTCTTGTTATGTAATATTGTTTCTTAATTTGGATTATCAGTAATTTAATTTTGATTAATATTAAGTTTATTAACTGTTCATTTTTTTAAGTCTCTTTTAAGTAGTTGCTTTAAGTTTATTTTTGAGCTGTACTTGTTCACTTTAAATTAAGTGTGGAGATGTTAATCTTATTATCCTTTAAAGGTGAAGTTTGGTTTTTAACTTCCTAATTATTTTCCCTTGAAAAACTTAATTTAGTTTTAATTGGTTTTATTATTGTGTTTTGTTTGTGGTTGTTTTGGTTTGACCCTTAAGGTTATTTAACTTTTAAAATTTTAAGTTTTTCTGTTTTGTTACACTACTTTGGTATGTAAATTTAATTGGTTTTGCTTTTTATGTCAGTTTAAATTTTATTTCTCTTTCTTGTAAAGTTATGAATCTATATTTTCTGACTCAGGTGGTATAATTTCGGCTGACGTAATGTAAGAAACTTAATTAAAAGAATTGAATACTTTTAGGGAGTGACTGTGTAATTATACTAACCGATATTTTTGTATAAAACTGCTTACAGGGAGTTCCAAGAATTCTGTCTCAAATATTTAGCTTATCTTGTTAGAAACAGCATCTCTTCCCTTTCAAGGTGACTTTTCTTAGTCAAACGGTTTGTCATGTGTTTTTATTTGAATATTCTGCACATTTCAATAGCTGGGTTCTATGTGTTGTATATATTACCAGGTTCGCTGGCGAGGGGTGGAATTTTGGCCGTTCAACTCTTATCAATACTAGATCGAGAACCTGCGGCGAGGCTAGCACTTGGAAATTTGTTTTTTCGGAGGAGTGTTTGACCTCGTGGAATAACCTTGAAATGCTGTGTTGAAAAAAAGAGCGAGGGGTGCCAAGTTCTGAAAGCCGGAAGGCCTACTTCCCGGAGGAATACAGCTGCAGCGCTCGGAAGGTTGCTGGAACTCGGCGACGTTTCTTCCTCGTTTCCTCGCCATGTTTGAGATTTCCGCCAGAAAGAAATACGTCGGGGCGAGGATTTTGAACAGACAGAGACGCACCGAGTGAGAAAGGAAAAAAATGCACTCTAGCCTCCCAGAGAGGAAAAGTGTATTCCATCTGGCAGCTTCGGACCATCCAGTCTTTCCGTAGAGAAGGACTGACCAGGGAAGACTGTCGTGTACCACGTAGATCATCAAATCTCATCATCATATTTTTCTTCGTTTCTTTGCGAAGAAGGAGAGAGAAATACCTTATATACTTTCCCTTTTAAAGGGCTACTGGGGATTAGGGGACACATTCGCTAAATTCCGCTTGTGGAGAATCCTCATCCACCACGCTTTTTTGTCCTTGTTCGAGCGCCACTTGTAGAGTTGTTAGGTTATTTGGAAGCAGGAGATGTGAAAAATGAACAATGCTCTCGCCGGTACTCGAACCATGGACCTCTCCAATACACGCCGAGCGTGATGACCACTACTTCACGAAGGCATGCGAAGAAGGCGGGAGAAATACCTTATAAACGTTTCAACAAATTTCACGTCAAAACTCTTTAATTTTCTGCAAACATACATTCAGGTTAAAAAGCTATTAAAAATTTTAGAATATATCATAAGTTAATAACAATATTATCAAAGTCAGTAGCTTAATAATTTCTTAAGAGCCGAGACAAGTGTGAGACAAATGAGGGACACTCGCCTCACGTGAATTACTGGAAAGATCGTCAAATTAGCTACAAAAGTTAGAAGGTCATTAAAAACCTTTAGCTTTAAAAGACATTAAGAAGCATTGCTTTAAAATATCATATTTCATGCAATAAACTATATTAATCCTACTTAAGATAACTAAAAAATATTACATTTTCGATCGGCAAAGTATTGCCGAATTTCTTGTATTCATTTTTCATAGTCATCTTATTGATCAAGATAGCGCCTGTTACTTTATTTGGCACTGCATATTGACAATGAAATAAGCAACGAACTCTTTAAACATGAATTAACGTGTTTATATATTTCCCTTAATGGAAGCTGATATCTATAATACATATTTTCATAGTTTTCATAAATTCAGGGAAAAAGATCAAGAAAACTTTTATATTATAAAAAACTCAGTAGAAGTTTCATAGAATAACTAATGAATTTAATTTATCCTCGAATGTTCTTGGGTTTTATAAAACTATACATTTTATAATATTTAAATTTATTGATGGATATAACGTAATGATGTGATTCAATGAAATGCATAGACTGAATTGCCTAAGAAACAGAGAGAGAAGCATCCAAAATTCCTCCCACTTCTGTGCTTCTATTTACTTCTAGATTTTAGTGCAGTTTTCACTATAAGAAATCCCATTAAGCTGAAACTAGGACAATTTTGCCATAACACACTTTCCAAAGTCCACAAACTGAGCTTGGAATGGCATGAGGCTTGCTTAGAGTTCATTTCAGCAAGACCTAATGTATTAAAACTCATTAGAATTGCATTAGGAGATTAGAAACGGTGTTCTGAAAATGAAATATATCTCATTAAGAACTTCTTGATCCCTTTTTCTTTAAGAAGTTTGCTATTGAGCCAGACTTATTCTTCAAGTTTTCATCCTATTATATTCATATTTATTTTCTCTCAGAGGTTCATAGTGAGTTCCATTTACTATTATTCGTGAAATAACTGCAGTTATTACTAGATGCGTTAAACAAATCCACACCTCATTTTTAATTTCGGTGATGACTGAATAGTAAAGACAAACAGTAACAGGTAAGGCGTGACACTCCTTTTCTAAATTTTCCATCGTTTGTAGTATAACAGTAAAATGAATTGTCTAAAAGAGAAAGTTTAAAGTTTTGAATTTTGTTGTGAAGGAGTTAAAACAAACCCTTCCTATTAATTTTATAACAACAGGTATAAAATACCGTAACAACACTGATTTTTGCCAATACCAGTACTATCAAAAAAGCATTCCTAATACCGGAGAACATCGGCATAACAGTAATTTTAAACAAATATTATTTTGAAAGCATAAGTAATAATTTTTTTCTTTATTAACAATTTTTATTCAAGTAAAACTTAAGATAAGTCGGTAGTACTCCGTAATAAGTAAGGTTCTTAAAGGAAATAAAATTGTAATTTATAGGCCAGCTCTTATTTATTAGGTAAAATGTACTTATTTACTTGCCAGCGGACGAGTAGGTAAGATCCTTGAATACTACTAGTTCGATTTAGGTTCAAATCCTTGCAAGCGGTTTGGCTACATAGGTGTTCGTGATTTTCTTCATTTGTAACCTCAAAATGAAACAGATTTCCCCAGAGACTTCTCCACGAAGGTGTTGCTTGCCTCAGACAAATAGCCTATTGCGCTTTTCCATACTCTGGTACATAAAATTATTTCACATGTAACATAAATACGAATTAGTTCTTCTTAGAAATTCTTCTTCTATTAGACAAGATCGCTTTTACGTAGTTTGCTTTCAATCAGTTTAGCCAAATAAAAAAAAAACTGGTTGAGACGAAAAATTCAATATCACATATTTTGTTTAATTTTTACTTCGTTATTATTGTTTAACATTTAATAAATATGAATTATATATAAGCATTTAATACATGTTGCATCAAATTTATTTTGTATACTTTCCACTTCGTTATTATTGCTTAACATTTAATACATATTGCATCAAATTTACGTAAAGTATCATTTCAATGGACTGAACATAATAGCATTCCGAAGCAAACCTGCTTTAAGTTTCTATGCTTGTTATCTGCATAGAATTAAACATGTAAGAAACAAAGGATGTAAAAAAATGTCTTTCAGTTAAAAATTGGAATAGCAAGCTTAATACAGAAATTAACCTCGTTTCGAAACTCTGCCAATGGAGTGACTGCTGTCTTCGTTGTTTTCTCCATGTGTAAAGTAAATAACAGCCTGCTTCCTTTAGAAATTTCTCTACAGTGGCGTTTTTCCCCTTTAAAGAGATAGCTCTCATATTCATTGTTTTACTGAATTAAAAAAAGAAATACAATATATTAAAAAAGGGAGTGAAATATCAGATTAAGACAACACTTGGTACTATCTGTCGACAGGGAAAACTTGTGTTTCTTTTCAAAAGACACGTACAGTCAAAGAAATACCTAGCGTACGATGCCGAAGTCGGCAATGGTACAGGAAGTATAGGGAGCTTTGAATACTTCAATATCAGCAAGAACAGTTTTCAGATGACTGATAGAAAGTGTCCCCCCGGGGGCCGACCGGAGGCAAAGTCCAGCGTTCTGGCTAAGATCTGTACATAGACAGATTCGACTCCTGGGGTACATAATTAGTCTTCACTCTGATTCTTCGGTGGTATGTTCAGGCTCAGCAGGGACCGTACTGGTACTGTTTTTCCTGCCCCTTGACTGTGGGCAAGCTAAGTGGTTAGATATCGAAGGCTATCTTCGGGGGTTTGGTTCCCCTTTGTCAACACTGGGGAACAGTCTTTGACCTCACTAGCCCTGTCGCCACTGACTTGTCTGCTTAAAAGTTTGACTATGTGCAATATTGTCCTTCTGGGTTGACCGGCAGGGTTATGCCTCCTTGGACCACCTATGGAGAAGGAGGCACATTTAACCGTTTTAAGGGCTTGTAAAAGGCTCAGATCTGGGAGTCTCCCTGTCTGGTGTACTGGAAAGCGGTTTGTGCGATTACACCATGCTTTATGAAGACTCCTATTAAAGGAAAGTCACCAACGCCAACGACTGCAGATTGCAGTGGTATCGGGGCAGAACCACTAGGACAATTAAATGGCTGGAGACGACGTGGAGATAGGCCCAGTCTTTCTGTGACTTTGAAAGCCATACTGCTGGACAACGCGGGATCGTAGTTTGGGATGCCATCGCCATAGCTAACCAGTTCTTATCAGAGGCACAATGATACGTGGGTGATATGCTGCCCTGATCGGTATAGCGTTTAGTGTTCCTCCCTGATGTATCGCTAGGTTCGCATTGGTATCTGTTAGTATATATTGTCCGAGCGACATGGGGACACTCATCAAAATATACATCCCAAACCAAATTCGTCGCGCGTGTTTTGGTGATAGGGGAAGAGGGGCGGGAACCCCGCGGAACGTCCTCTGAGAGATTTTCGATCAGACTGGAGTAGAGCTTAATAGCTAATGAGGCAGAACAACAATTGCAGCATCAATGGTGAATTTCTGATGTCCTGCCCCATTTATACATGTATCTGTAGTCAGTTGCTTCCCTATCTTCAGTAGTTTAAAAATGTTGCTTTTCTTCACGATAAAGTTCAAATGCACACCACAATCAACAGCAGGTAACCCAAGTACCCAGATGCTTTCTTGGCTACAGAGTTCTCCAGATCTCCCACAGATCCAGAATATGTGGGACGTAAAGGACTTTCGTTTTCGTGATCTGCCCACTGCCTCAATCGGAGGATGAACTGTGGAGATTAGTTGAAAGCGTAAAGTCATCCAGCCGTTAGGGCATTATCCGCTCTCTGGTTTCCTCTGCACCTCAAAAGAGTTGCTTCTTATATCACTGTAAGGAATTCTCCTTCTTCCTACTGATAACTCAGTACAATCTATTGCTAGCCCACCAGCGGCGGAGCGGTAAAGACGCTGAACACTGGTAGTTCGGTCCGAGGTTCGAATCCCGCGAACGGGCTGGCTGCATGGGCGTTTTCGTGGTTTTCCCCATGTGTAACGTGTATACGAGCCAGTTTCCCTTAGAAAGTCCTCCACGAAGGCATCCCTCCCCTTAGGCAGATAGCCCTCGTGTGCTTTGCCATAATTGAATAACCTAACCTAACCAATCTATTGCTTTATTACGCTATCTTTTTAAACTAAAGTCACTTATATGCACATTCTCTGTCTGCTTGCGAATTTGCATCACATTCTACTCACTCTTGGTTTTTTCTCTGTTAGACAGTGCATAAGAAAGAAGTGATATATATTTTGATCTTGTAAATGATCAAAATGATGATATGAAAAATCACTATATGAGATGAAAATATATATGAAAGGAAAATTTAACGAGATATTTTATTAACTTGGAAAAAATTAGTGACTTAGGATTCAGGCAAGTTAAAAGAAGCAGCTTATAGCTTTTAATAACCAAATGATTTAAATGCTGCAGAAATTGCATTAGAAATATCTAATTTAAATACTCCATGCTGTTCTGTTAATTTACTACTCCATAAAGAAGTACAAATTTAGGTCTTTCAAGAAAATTCCCAGATTCAGTTTACTTCAATCGTATCCGCACACAGAAGCTGCATTAAGGCTAGTATTTGTAACGCTATCAATTATTAATACATAAAAAACCTACAGCAAACCTAAATTAATAAACAAAATCATGAAAGATGTTCATTTGGGCACAAACCATTTTTCAAACATGTCTGCTCTCTCTATAGGATACGAATCAAGCAATCATGAAGATTTTAAACAATTATTGCTGATTTTGTTTCTTTAAAAAGCAAAAAAGGAGGCCTTGAAGTTAAGTGTAATATTTTATATTATTTATAATTCTATTCGTAGAATTTCAATATCGTTCATCAAAAAAAGTACTTTTAACGCTTTTTTATTTCGAAAATCATAAATCATTTTTCTAAATATATAAAGCTGAGAATATAAATTATAATAACGGCAAAAGTTTTAATTAGTTATCTCTGTGTTATATGAATTACGTCATATGTTGTGAATCCCCATCACCAATGGTTCCAGCTGACTGCAGTCATCTATAAAAGAAGTTACTTTATAAAGGTAATGTATTAGTACCAATGTTTATTTACGTTCAAAGAAATGGTGGTTACCTTCACAAGGGCTCGTCATCGTCATTACAAAGAGTTTATTATAGATAATTTGACTGCACATAGAGGCGCCCATTTACCTTTGTCCCAGGTGAAAACTTATCTAGGCACGCTTCTGCTTTTCATAATTCTAAAGAATTAGGAGAATTTATTCAAAACGTTTTCTATAAAGGCTATAACGGCTATATGACTTCATTTGGAAATGAAACAACTTGCATTTTCTTTTTTACTAACATAATTCGATTTTTAAAAGATTTGAATTAACCTGAATTTAAAAGAATAGTGTCATAAGAAATAATTGCATCTGAATGAAACAAATTTTTAGAACTTTAAAAATTTGCTGTAGCTTTGCTTACAAATTCTTATTCCTGTAATTTTTTTAAAACTCGAATTCAGAACGCATGGTCTGTCCTTTTTCATGCCTTGAAACTCCAAAGAAAAAGACTGCGCCCTCAGATATAAAGTATCTACAACAGAAAATAGATTTAAATTTCCAAGAGATGTGATATATGCAATCATCTTTTGAAATCCTATATAAAAGTCTTAGTTAAAAAGTACTTGTATTTATTTATATATGCTTATTATTTGTATTTATTTGTATATTTTTATTATTTGCATTTATTACTGTAGTTTTATTATTAACATATAATAAAGTTCTCCTAAAATTTGTTCTTTCTAGAAAACTTAACTTACACAAACTTCTAGAAACTTAACTAGAAACTTATTTTTCAAGTTAAGCTTACTTATAACCAAATAAGTTGTCGATTATACTATACAAAATAAATATAATAATAGTAGTATGCCACGTACGTTAAAATTATTAATTTTCTTTCGTCACATGTAATTTTTCCTCATCGTCTATGCCACTTTTAAAATTGTAAATATCTTTTATTTTATTGCTATTATATTAAAATGTCGCTTTCGAGATCAAGCTGTAGTTCCCCTGAAATGAAATCTAAAATGTTTCGTAACCATAGAACTAAATATTTCATTATTATTTTTTATTGAACCGGAGAGCTTATTTCTAACTATGCATTTAGAGTTTCTTTTATAACAGGAAATCTTTTAATGACATCAATTGTAACCTGAAACTGCTTTAATATCTAATATTTTAGAAATTACTACTACAGCTTAAGAACAAACCCTTTCTTATTTGAAACTATCAAAATTTATTTTGTAAGTTAATTTGTGTCTTATTTTGCTATGCTTAATTTTACTCAATTTCAGCATGTCGAATATCAAAATGGAGTATAGTTTTTTCAGTCTGAATTTTCAATTGTTAAAATACATTAAAATTTTAGTATCCTGATGAAATAATTTTTTTATTTATACCATACTGATAACTTTTTGTTGTAGATGGGAACAGATTTAAAATATTTCAGTAATAGAGTGAAATTCTAAATAATAATGAAAACAGAATTCGTTTTAAGTTTGAATTTACTAGACCTAGCTGAAATCAATAATATTACTTTTGAGTTAATTCGATAAATGTTATTTTTTTTCCTTAGTCATAATAAATCATAAAATAAGTTAATGAAAATAAGAATAAAATATAATATCAAAGTAAGAGGCTTAAATATTATTTTATGCAGTTTTCTAAGCAAATTATATTTAGAAAGATAGTCAATAAAATCTCAAAATTTTGAAACTGCTGATTTTGTTTTAGGCACTTAACTTAAGGCATTTAAATAAATTTTTTGGCTAATAAAGAATTACCAAATAAATAAAATTGTGTGTGTGTGTGTGTGTGTGTGTGTGTGTGTGTGTGTGTGTGTGTGTGTGTGTGTGTGTGCGTGTGCGTGTGCGGGTGCGTGTGTGTGTGAAATGGTTTAGACAATGCTGGCGGAACTAATAACGATGACAGTCAGTTCATGAAGAGCTTGAAGCAATCTTGGCTGCTTTAACACTGTTCATTTTTTGACAAAACAATGTTTTTGATGTCGTTAAATATTTTTCGTGAAGACACAGACAAACTGAATTGAGGTTTGTGTGTTGTTTAATGAATTTTTACATTCTTAATTTCTGACGAAAAAAGTGAAACAGAGACTAAGCTGACAATCAGAGTCGAGCGAAGGAATGCGTACTCTTCAGATGAAGATTTGGTTGTGAAAGATTCAGTTCTTCGTTTTGGCTGGCTTTTGGGGTTTTAGCAAAATTTAAATCTTTTTAAGAGTTCCTACGCCATTACAGTTTGCAAGAATCATACGATAAAGATTAATTTTGTAAGACGCCCCTTTTTAGAGAGATACATTGTAAGCAGATATTATTTGTAGGACAAAAAGGAAAATAACTGAATGAAAATGAAGAGCTAAGGAACTGTTGCAAATTAAATTCAGAAGTTTTATTTGCATATTTTTTTACATTAAACACACGAGCGCGCGCGCGCACACACACACACATATATATATATATTGCTTAAAAGATTAATAAATGAAATACGTTCAAACAAATCTATGATCTAAACAACATGCTGAAAGCTGCAGTCAAGTTAGTAGGAATAATATAAAGCAGCATGGGAGGATAACACCAGCTCCCGATTCAGCAAAATCTCAATACATTAAAGTATAAGACCGAAAAATAATCAAAAGAATTTTTTAAATAAATTAAACAAGGTGTTACATTGTAGACACATTAAGTACTTTTTGAAAGCAGGAGAGATGGGAAAGAAGCAATGCCCTGGCCGGGACTCGAATCACGGAGCTCTCGAATACGCGCTGAGTGTGCTTGACCATGACACCACGAAGGCATGCTAAGAAGGCGGGAACAATACCTTATATACTTCCCCTTTCAAAGGGCGACTGGGGATTAGGAGACCCAGTTGCCAAATCCTGGCGTGGAGAATCATCGTCCACTAACTTTTTTAGTTTGGGTGCCACTGTAGAGACATTAGATATTTTTTGAAAGCAGGAGAGAGGGGAAATGAGTAATGCCTTCACCAGGACTCGAACCAGGAACCTCTCGAATGCACACCGACTGTGCTTGACCATTACACCACGAAGGCGGGAGAAATACTTTATAACATATCTTGTAGCAACTCTTCAGGGGTTTGGTGACACTAGATTACGTAACATAAAACAATAATCAGTGTAACATACAATAATCTACTACACAGTAATCAATGTAATAATGGCAAAAATTAAAGAAAGAAGAGGTGTTATTAGATATGCAACTTTTATTATTTTTTTATGAATTCCTTTGGTTATTTTTTTCTTTTATGGTGTGACGTATCCAGAATCTGGTTCATCCGAAAATGTTTGCGAATAATTTTTGGCCATTTTGCATATTGTTTACTAGGGAAGAAAGAATAAGGGATTTTTCGTTAAAAATTTCTGTTCTAAATTTAGCACATGGATAGCTTTATGATGTCGATAATATGAAGTATGGAAACACTGAAGTTTTTAGATCATTATATTATTGTCTATAATCAATCTACGTATAAAAGATAACATTGTAAAAATGGAGATAACAAAGAAACATATGAGCATGTACTTGGAAATGCTATATTTCTTTTCATTATTACATAATAAACTGTTGAAAGATGTTAATTGAGCACCATTGTTTTTAATTCAGTTATTTATGATTTGGTGATTTATATATTATCTGTAACAAGACAAAAATTTAATTTTATAAATTAATAGGAATTAAATAGGAAGAATCTAAATCATGCTTAAAAGACATATATACTCAAAGAAATTCATTAATAAAAATTCTAGTATATCCTACAATTTTCAATTGCAGTTTAGATTAAGGTTTTTAAGTTATTTATTTATAACCTCGTAATTTAAATATCATTTTTAACAAGATAGAAATTTAATTTTATGAATTTCTTCGAGTTCAATAAGAAGAATCTAAATCAAGACATATGTGAGCAAAGGAATTCATTAATAAAAATTACGTAGAGTACTAATTACATATTTTGGCCTTAAACGGACTAATTAATAATTTATTAGACATTAGTTAGAATTGCATCTTTGAGGGTCTAACGAATATTCATCTTCAATTGGCACATACTTTCAGGACATTTTTTGGGTATTAAACCAAAATGTTTATGGAGGAAATCTTCATTGTAGTCAGTGACAACGTTCATCTTTGCTGCGCAATATGCATATGTGCTCGATGAGTGTAAAGATTTCAACTTTTCTTCTCACCTCACTTTGCCTGTTCATTGCTGGTGTCTGGATTTGGTTTTGTTCCCCGCAAATGGAACTAAGATTCCGTCGTTTAGCACTAACAGTTTTTACTTTGGATTTAAATTTACGTCGCACCTTTATTTGGTTACTTGTCGTTGCTGATTTCCTTAACAAATATGGATTACTTGTTGACATTGCTAATAATTGCCTTATCTATTCTGGGACTGGTTCATCATCGCGTGTTAAAATATTAAATCCATCGGCACCACGACTGAAATACATGTGCCGCCCAACCAAACAACACCAGCGGATACTACTCATTCTGGCAGAAGAGTCAAGTTTAACTTGAGGTATCTCCGATCCCTTGTGCCTTTGGCACGTGAAGAGGGGGAGTACTATGGAGGATATCTTCATTGCAGTCAGTAACAACATTCATCTTGTAGAGTCATTAGGATTTTTTTGAAGTAAGAGTCGTTAAAAATGTGCAAGGGCCTCGCCGGGACTCGAACCTGGACCTCTCGAATACGCGGCGAGTGTGCTACCGTTACACCACGAAGGCATGCAGAATGGAGGGAGCAAATGCCTTGTAATCGTTTCTGCGCAACAGGCATATGTGCTTCCCATGGCACGAGTATAAGATCTTTTTCGCTAAGACTTTCTACTAACTACTTACTTCTCATCTTAATTTGCATGTTCCTTATCGGTGTCTGGCGTCGGCTAGGGTGTGTTGATATTAAATGTTTAGCTTCTTGCAAGATGTGCTTTCCTGTTTTTTAAATGCTAAATGAAGTTGATTTTAACTGTTAGCTGAAGTTTGTGCTTTTCTATTCACCTTCTGATGGAGTCTAATGGAAATAAACCATCGCCATATAGTATTAATGAGCATGAAAAATAATGAGTTGATTTTATTCTTAAAATAGCAAATAAGCGTTTAGTGAGAAGAAACAGTACTTTACTGAATTTCGACACTGCATAAAATTCTAATTCAAGATTTTCATTTTGTTTCATGAAAGTATAAATAAGCGTCACTGTAGAACTTTTAAGGATTTCTAAAGATTTTAAAGCTGATAATAGTAAATATGGCATTTTAAGTTGGTTAAGATAAAAATAAAGATTTTAACCAAAAAAAAGGATCACTCTGTTACTCGGCTCAGTGAGCTCATTTTTTAGTCTTGTATGTCAGCAAATTGTGCATTTTTTGTTTTAAAAATGATTGAATTATGTTGTTCTTATCTTCCGGTTAAGGATTCCGGTTAAGGATCTTCCGGTTAAATTTGCATGCAAGATTTGTAGAATTATCAACAATTTAAAAGTTGTTAAAGTGCGGCTAAGCCTAATAATTTATCCAATGGCAGCCATATTTGTTTACATTTGAAACTTAGGAGAATAGTGGATTTGTTGCCGATCTAAAGAAACTAACTTTCGCAACGACAAAGATAACGCCTTCTTTTATTATTGCGAATTAAATCATGCTTAGTCCATTCTGGAATTTATTCGAGGAAATAAGTGTTTAAGATTTACTTCGTAATTTTTAATATAGCTATTTTGAGTTTTTATGTATTTTTGCCTTGTCGCGAAGTGAGAACTGAATTAATTGAATGAGAAATACTGAATCGTCTGTGAAAAACTGTTTCTGTTTTTTGTTTTTGTTTGTTTAATTTCTTTTATACATAGTTTTAAATTTATTATAACATTTGAATAGAAAGTGTGGCAACGACTAGATAATTCTTCAGATGATACAATTTTTTTAGCATTCTCAGTTATAAAATGAATGAGATTTAACGCTGGAACCTAGCGACAAAGTATCAAGAAAAAATGCGCATAATTTAATATTCCGTACAAAGAAGTCATGTGGTGTATACATCAGATTTTTTTTAATTTAGTTGATAGACTAAAATAATTAAGCACGAAGAAAATTTTTTCAGTTTTGGATATCTCATAGTTCCAAAACTTGATGCATTGTTGTTATTATGTTAACCTTACTAAAAAGAATGAATATCTGTTTTGATTGTTTTCTGATATGCCGAAATTCTTTTAAATATCGTTTGCTGTAATAATAAAATTACATTCGACTGCACTACGATTATACAAATATATTTTACATTTAAAACAGTGTCAACCTGTTTCAGTTTAGATCACTAAACAGAAAAGAAAATAATAATAACAATTACAGACCATTTCTTTTTCTTACCGTTAAAGCACTGAATAGTACGGAAATTTTTTTCCAGTGCAGGTGTAATTTGCAGATATCATTCATTTTAAAATTTTAACATTAACTAAAGAAAACTAATGCAGATCTTAAAGAAGCATACAAACTTGAGCATTTAAATTAACCAAATGTTACCCTCAGATGGCGAAAACTTGAAAGAAATGCTCCATATATTTCGAGATTATTTTTACAGCTCTCTCCTCTTAAAACAATAATATTTTATAACAGGATATTTTATCTCTTTAAAGAATATAGACCTGTGGCACAGAATATTTCTTCCATATTAACGCTAATCTGAGATCGAATTTTGAGAAATTAAGCCTTCTAACTATAAAAAAACAAGTGGAAAGGTTAAGCTATAGGAGTTTCTAATATTAAAATGCTGAACACTATAGTTTTTTCGGAATTTGCTTCCCTGCGGGAGAGCCTGGTTCTAAGGTGATTGCTAAGGTTTGCTCTACAGGTGAGATAATAATTGAACTATTTTCACTTAGAAAGATATTCTGCAAAAGAAGTCCCTTAGTCAGCTAGACAAGCCTCACATATTTTGCAGTAATTTCTGTTTCCTAACCATATATTTCTCCATCTGATAGAAAGGAATGAGAGTCCTATTCCTTGATAACCCATTTAATGTGAGAATGTCCCTTAATGATGCTTCTAAATAGAAATCTGGGTGAGTTAATCTGTGCTTCTATGTAATGCGTCACTGCTTTGTTACAGAATAGATAATGTGTGCCTGCATACGATGCAAAGGCGAAACACGTAATTTCCAGCATGTTTGTCAATTTCCGATCTTAAAGGCTACCCATTCTTCGGCCAATCCCCTCATGTGAATCACTGCTTGAATTGTGTCAACAAAGGCTCAGGGAAACCCCTGGTCTAAATATTTGTTCTTGCTACAGTGCAGATTTAAACTGCGCCAGTGCACTTAATAGCTAATTTACTAGGGTAGCGATTTCAATCGATTTTGTAATTTGCCACAAAAGAGAAGTTAAACTTAAGGAAAAAAATCTTCTAAGATTAACTGTGGAATATGCAAGCAACATATTTCACAATGAAGCATGTATGTAAGCAACATATATGCTTCATTGAAATATGTTAACAATATATTTACAGACCTAATACCAGATAACTCTCAGAATACTCAGTAGTTAGCATAGAACCTTAACCACTTTCCCAGAAATGTGTTTAATCTTTCATGAAAAACAGACAAGTACTCTGCATGTGACCATTTAAAGGAGAAAACAAAACTGCTGTTCTTCCCGAAGATGATTTTGTCTGCACGGACTTGCATAACATGGATTAGCATAGTAATATTGTCAGGACTGAGTGTTCTGTGCATAGCTTTAGGGAACATGGTGAAGTCACTCCTTCTGAACTACAGTCCTGCTCTGGAACAGTGAGCTGAAAAATATGTTGGCTTTGTTCTGGTGTAGATGCTGTGCAATAGAATAACTGCACTTGAAAGGGATTTAAAATCCTTCTTTTATTAAATCACTATTATTTACACACTTCCCAACTCGGAAGGGATACAGAAAGTAAAAGACCACACTTGGGCCTAACTTAACAATCAAATAAATTTAATACTAAACCTAAAATAGAAATGTATTTAAACTTTGCTTCGCAGAGCAACTCGCGGAGTTTGGCCTATAACTAACTGGTGCGTAGCAAGAAATACTAATACTAGCGCACTTCAATTTATTTCAATATGCAACCACGTAGTAAGCACTATGGGTTATAATTTTAGCTGCTAGCTGGTCAGACGAACGTCGAGCAGAATGACCGTGATCTGAGACTAAAGCTCTCTCACACTGAGAGGTTTCTACTTCTGGTTTAAATAGTACTTGGCTGTACTTCAAAGTTAGCATAAGCTGAAAACGCGCTCTTCTTCTGACGGGAAGTTGAAACAGAGAAGAGATAGAAAGATTTAAATTAAAATCTTTCTATCTCTTCCCTGTTTCAACTTCCCGTCAGAAGTTATTTGAATCTCCCGTCAGAATTGGTTAGTTTAACTAAAACCTTACAATATATCAACAATGTGTTGGTTCGGTTGATTGATGTTAATTGTATTCGGTTAAAAAAACACGTTTTCTCGAGTATTCCTTACGACACGTTCACATACTTACTTACTTCCGTTTTTTATGAAATCATTTTTGTTGACGTAGAATAATAAGTATCCGAATTTAATATAACTGCTTAGGAATTACCTGAATAATCTGAAATAAGAAACATTTTAGCTGCTAAAGCCTGCATTAATATACCACACTTTTCTAATCTGCAAATTACAGTTTATCCTAAAATTAATTTCTGCAAATGTTAATTTCCTCAAAAGTGGTTAAAATTATCTTTATCTTATAAAATTTGACTTATTTTAGTAGCAAAAACTAGTATCAATTTCCTAACAGACATTAAGTGAATTATCGCTATGTCTGGGCAGAACTACAGTGCATTACGATGGTTTGACAAACGTTTTTCTTTAATCAGCATAGGAACGTAAATACACGTCTCGTGCGTACAGATCATCCAACCATTTATCATGATGAAACTTAAGCAACAGACAAATTCAAATTTAAAACTGAGCCTAGTATCCAAAGGCTACACGAATGATTTAACGCGAAGTTGGCTCAGAACTTCTCACCAGCGTAACAGTTTAAATATCGGCAACTATAATGCAAACCAAAGAATAAAATCTTAACTGAGCTAGCTAACGTAATAACATGGCCTCGAGAGGCAGAAATACGCTGTTACTTTCAGCACATTTTGTTGGACATCAAGAGGGAAAAAAAGAAAAAGAAAATTGTAGTGAGGGGGAATGTGAAAAAAAAACTATTCAAATTGAGATACAGTGTGAATTTTATGGAAATGCAATATTTGTTGCTAAAATATTTTTCCTTTCAGATGCCTGGAAGGAGATAAGTATAGAACAGAAAAGGGTAAAATCTCTGGTGTCCTGAAGACTTGTTTCGTGATGAATTTCTGTAAATGAAAGAAATTTTAATTTCACTTTCGATTCCTTGCTTGTAAAAAGTTGGCTCTTGTTTAGGTTTAGAATTTAGAATCTTACCAAGTCTTTAAAGTCTTTCTTTGCGATTACTTAAAATCTGGTGGGAAAATGTACAGGGTTCTTATTATTTTAAATAACCAACTATCTTATGATTTAGAACTGAACTTTCATTTTTATCTTCCGCTTTCTTACCAGAACGTAAATTGGTTCCATAGTATAGGTATACTGTGAGATATTCGGATTGTAAAGCACATCGTGTTTCTTCCTCTCGTGATTGCCTAATTTGTAAGAAAATTTTAATGAAACTTTTTTTTTCTGTGCAATCTTATTTGATAATGCAATACATTATTCTTTGGAACATTATTCTAGCCTCTTATTCTAAACACGAATTAAAAAATCATACTTTATTATTGTACAATTTCACCTATTTTAAATTATAGTATTATTCGTACTGACTTATATTTATTTATTTATTTTGTTGATTTATGAGTGGATGATGTTTACTAGAAATTGATGGATAATATAGTGACAGACTGTTGAGTGTTCACTATTTCTGCTGAGATATATAAATTGCTTTTCAGCTAATTTAATTTCGAAAGAATACATTCAAAATTTGAACTGTTGGACAGCAAAATGAAGAACAATGTAAAACCAGAAGAATCTTCAAAGTTGGCATTTTTATACAAGACATGTAAGTTAGTATGCAAAATGGTATCACTAACATTTGATATCATCGGCAGCACAGCAAAACCAGGAATCTGCATATTTTGCTGTTTTCGTTTGTATGCAATTTTTAGGTGCATAGCCTCTGAAATACATAAAAAGAATAATTTCGTAGAAGCGTATTTTTCTCAACTCGAGTCATGTCAAAGATTTACACGAAGAATAATCAATTCAGTAATCGAATAATAGCATTCAACATAGCAGAATAATCAAATTCAGTAGTCGAATTTGATTATTCCTCTTGAATCGTGATATCCGATCCAACGTACGCACTATGCGAAGGCACTTCGAAAAATATTTATTATGGCAGTTTATATTTGTCTGTTGAATACTCATTAATTAATATTTAACGCATTTTTTCTAATACACTGATACTTCTTGCTCATTTGTTCAACTGCTGAATTTTAGCCAGGATTCCATACATTCGTTTAGCCGCTGCGGACCTTTCCACCATCGGGACTTTAACAAACGTTTTGCGCCACATCCCCGAGAAGGTATATCAGCAGAATTCTGATCACCTGGTATGTGTTTCCATAGGTCTGTAAAAGTCCGTGGTATTTCTCTTATTTGTTACTGACAAAAACTGACCACTGTTCATCGCAGCAGATCCAAATAAGAACCACAGTTGAGTTCATCCAAAAGAAAGATTTTATATCTTCCAGTTTAAGAGCTTCCATCACTGACTTATATAGCGCAGCTCCAAGTGTAGCTGATAGCAGTTCAATGTTGGTATGGCGAACGTCTTCATAGGAGTAATTCTTGATCTGGCTTCTAGTAACTGTACTGATATCCCGTCCCCGTCTTTGATTCATATTTGATAAATACTGCGACAGCACACGCTAGTTGATTGGCGTCATAGAAAGTATGTAGACTCAGCTTAACTTCTCTGCTACCACCAATGTAACTGTATAATTTTATATTGTTAAATATGGTAAGTCTTCTATCCAAGCATTATACCTTTACATCATTATTCACATCAGCATCCCATGTCCTTTGTCTTCCAGGTAGACTGCAGCAGAAATTTAGGACATAACATTATAGGACGCGTAAACCCTATAGAATCGAAAAGTCCATTGAAAACCGAAGAGATTTTCCTCTTAGTCACCGCTTCATCTTCAAAATTCCAAGCTTTTTGGACTAATCTCTAAAGTATCGGCTTCTCTATGCCATAATAGTCCCAAAACGTTCTTTTGAGTAGTTGGTTTCAAGTACAGAAGTTTCTAAACAACTGCTCACAAACTCTCAAATTAAACTGTGCTTCTTTTATAACCTCGGTTGCTTCTCTCATAAAACTTTCAAGTTCTGGTTTGTCTTTTGCACTGGTAATGCAGCTATTAACATAAAAACTACCTTTCTCTTTTTCTATATGAAGATGTGACCAGTGTCTTTCACCTTGTTCAATAAGCTTAAGTTCATTTGTTAAGTGATGATTAATAACTGCTTCTAACAGAAAAAGGCTGCAGGGAACTCTAAAGACTACTCGATTATGACGCAAAATTTGCAATTTCCTTCTATGTCAAACCACAAGAAACGGAGGTAATCCTAATCGCCTTCATTTACACAAATCTGAAAAAATACTCTTCTTATGTCTGATATGACGCCAATTTTTCCGTATTGAAACCTTACTAGTGTAGAAAGTATATTTTCTGTTAGGGTTATTTTAGTTTCCAAGCAATCATTCAGTGAAGGACTTTTGGGAACTTACGCTGATCTATAAAAAACTGGTGATTTTAAGTGCACTATTTTCTTTCAAAACGAAGATAATGTCCGGGTAGAAAATACTCTTCTTCTGATGCTATTTCAATTATATCTTCTTTCAAACTGTCTTCGAATACTTGTTGATATTCTAAAAGATAACCATCTTTTTGAAGCTTTCGGTATGTGCAATTCAGTCTTTTCAAAGCCAACTGATAACTGTTGGGTGAAGAATGGTGAACTTCTTTCCAGGGAGTATGAACTATGTACCTTCCATCGCATTTTATAACTACATTTTCTTAAAAACTTAGACTAAAGCTCCTTTAATGTCATCCTTATGCTTCTGATGTATAGGATCCCTAACACCTATAACTTCTAAATCCCATAAATCTGAAATGCGCCCATCGGTTCCAAGTAGTGAAGTTAGTCATATTTACATTTCTTCTATTCTTACTTCTAGGAACTATGTACATATAACTATAATTATATTAGAAGATTCAAGTTCTCGAATCCAGTGCCCATAGCTAATTCGAAGGATGTCACCACAAAGTATTTCTGGATCTAATGCTTCAAGATTGCAAATATACTTACCATCAAGACTACGTAAATAAATCTTATTATATTTATACATCTATTCACTTGTTACTGTCCTTCCAAACAAAGAATTTTGTACAATTTCTTCTAAAGAAGCCAATTAAAATGTTCTCGTAATTCATATTTAAAGCTAAAGACTAAAATATATGACTTCTGTGATCCCGTATCAGTTAACGCATGAACATGACACTCAGAATTATTACCTATTAATTTTACAACTAATGTCTGCAAAAACACTTCAAGATTAGAAAATGAATGTAATGCATCAGTAGATTCTACATTCTCATTCGTTAACCCGAGGGGCTTGTTTTCACAAACTGAATTATGTTTGTCTTTATTGTTATCATTATTTGTTTTATATTATTCCGGAGACATTACCGAGAAATATCTTTTTGAGCGTAATATACATTTCACTGAAACCTTACAGTTCTTTGCATTATTTCCTGACTTCAGACAACAAAAGCAACATCTTTTATCAAATAGAACTGTTTCCTTTTGTGTCAGTGACATATTTTAGCTTTAAAACAGTCATTACTGTTATAGTTACCGATGCAAAATAAACATGCATTACTTAAATTATTTTCTTTACCGATGAATAAATCTAATTGCGCTAGCGATTCCTTTATTTATTTTCAAATTTACACTTCTGTTGTTTTCCTTAGAGGATTTATTCTTAAAATTAAAACCTGACACAAATTGAAATGCGTTGCTCTGTTTCGACTTCGTTTCAAATGAAATTCATTAAATCACTAAGGCGATCTTTTGGTGCTCCTTTGTCTTTGCCAAACTCTTAATAATTTCTCTGAAATGCAGAATTCTACCAATAGCAACAGAATTGCAATTATATGTTTCAGTTGCTTCATCCAGAGATTCTAACGCCCTCAAATGAGATTCTAATCTGTCATACAAAGCTGAATTTTTTTTTCAATGGCGCGCCACTTGCCTATAACGGCAATTAATAGTGCAGTATGGCATTTCAAAAAAAATTTCAGGAATTTTCACTCAGATGACAGGTAAAACCACGTTGTTAAACTGAGTATTACTTCTACACAGGAAATTAATTCTACAGATCTAACATTTGCATAAGTCAGACATTTTTAAGCATGATAACAGTTCTTAAGCTAACTTGAAATTTTCACATCTTTTTTTAGAAAATGCATGTAGTGTGTTAGGGCTAAAATGGGCTATGTAGCTATTAGTTTTCCATGGAATAGAAATAGGCGTAAAAAAAGTTCAGCTATTTCAGAAGGGCAATATACTAAATGAAACTATAGTTTCGAACTTCGAGAAAAATAGTGAAACTGAATTTCCAGATAGTGCAGATGAAATTCTCTACGCCTAAGAATTATATTAATAAAACTCTGAGCAATGTAAATCCTATAGAATTATGTATTGCAACATAACTAGAATGTTTGTACTAAATATGTTTGAGGAAAATGAAAGCTTAAAATATTGTTTATTTCCTAGAAGTATTCCACACAGTCGTTTTTTTAAAAGGAAGGAAATGAAAGTGTTAAAAAATGTGAACAAAAGCTGTTATTTATTTATTTATTATTTTTTAATTAAATTGAAAATAATAAACTAGTTTTGAAGATTGGGATAAAATTAGATATACATTTATCTCTGGTAATTTGAGTGAATGATGTTTTGTTATAATAAATATGAATTTAAGTAAAACAGTAATTTTCTATTCTACATTAACTCAATGAGCCTTTATATTCTGTTACAGATGTACTTTTGTATTCCTAAAATAGTAAATGTACGAAAATTGTAGAAACAAATGCAAAAAATTAATTAAAAATTACAAAGGTAAAGTCTAATCGAATTTAATAAAACTAAAATAAGTTCTATGTACAATCTTTCTTTCTATGAGTTAAAACAAAATCATCAAATTAAATTTATATTTCCAGTTTTATATGTTATTTGTTTATTGTTATTATTGTATTATGATTTATCATATTTATTAACGCATTCCACCCCCTTTTCACTAATATTATTACATTATGCACTTCAAAGGACTTATCGATTTCAATAATATTCTTTTTATTTACGCAAAATATTTTGCTATTTGTGTATACGGTACACATTGTTACTGTAAATCAGAAATTTCTAAATCATGTGCTGAAAAATCTAAGAAGAAAAGTACATGAGGAGCGAAAATATACAAGTAAATACTGATATTTAGTGTTATTTAATTCTGTTCCTAACATTTATATTGGAATGAATAAATTAACAAGTGTTAGCTTATGTTCTGTTTTACATTGATAAGCTCATTTGCACCTAAATGGATAAACTCCTCAGAACTGGTACTTTGACCTAACTTCGATTTCTCATATATAGCCCATCTGCATGGAATTTTCTATAAACATGATTAGATAATCATATTTATATTTTTAAATATATCATGAAACTATTCCTCCTTTGGTAGCTTTCTTTCGTATTTTGCCTTAATTAAATCATCCTGCTAACTAAGAATTAATTAAAGTTAATATGTTAAGCTAAAACCTGGTAACTTCTATTATCTACTAAAATATATATTTTTGAGGCTGTTTTACTGGAATTATTGTCTATTTAATTCATTTTAAGCATGTGTTCGCAAATGCATACACTAACGGTTTTGCAGAATTACATCTTGTGTACCAAACTCAAAAGTTTGTGGGTCATATTCTAGAATGTTGATTAATAATTAACACCATATCAGTATTGCTAAAAGAACATTCTGTGATTTTTACATCAGAGTGTATATTTTAAATAAGCTTTTTGAAATAGCTGTGTCAAACTATAGAGGAAGAAGCTTGATATGGTATTATTGCATTATCATGAATTAATATTACATGGGAACTTTTTCATTTATTTAATAAAGAAACTAACTATTCAAGTCACAATTAATATTTTTCTCTGGATTACTTGCAGACAATGTTCGCAACAAATATTTCATGCAAGTGAAATAAAAATTTCTATTTTGCCAGGACAGTTACATGGCGAAAGCAGTAATTCTACTTTGAAATGTTTAACAAAGAAAAAAATTTTTAATTTAAATTGATTTTTGAAGGAAGACAACAGAAACATAGTCTTGCTCTCATTCTTCGTGGCTTTTTCAATCGTTTTACAGTATTATTTTTAATTTTATTATTATTTATCTTTCTGTTTGCTTTCTTATTTTACTGAGAATGCACATGAATGTAGACATCTTAAAATATGTTACACTGCAAACTGAGATGCCACTGTCATCATAATTAAAGATTTGTATTCTGATTCTGGAGGAATTTACTCATACCACCTTTAAGTAAAATAGCCATATATGTAACTAATAATATAAGGCATATAATAATAAAATCTACCGAGTCATGTTACGCGGCAAGAAAAATACTCGTCATAAAATCAATAAAAGCAAATTTATTTATAGAAAAATGCATGTTCGTTACAAATTACGGTTTCGCGGACCGCTATCTTACGAGAGTAAAACATGCTGTTGCCATTCCGCTGCAGCTAAGTATTGACGTAAAATGTGTAGCTCGTCAATAGCCAACACGTGTCTCTATTTTAGCTACGTATATTTTTTTAGCCATTTGCGATTTCAAGCATAAGGAAAAATTTAATATTAATTTAATGTGGTGTTAATTAGACACCTTTCAGTGAGAAATCATAGTACACTCATGTCCATAAATTAAGGATAATGCAAAATCAGGCAAAGGAAGAGCTAGAAGCAAAACAAATTTGACTTATTTGTAAAGCTTATTTATTAAACAAAAGGTAAAGAGCAAAAAACAGATGCTAAATGTTTGATATTATTAAAAAAATTAGCGATTTTTTCTCCCTGGAGCAAATTACAAAAAAAAACCTATTTACAAAAAACCAGTATTACATGGTTGATATGATTGTTAATACATTGCATGTCTCCCAAACGATGCAATACAGTGCGTACAACGCCTAGGCATGCTGAGTATCAAATTATCGATCTGATCTTGGGGGATATTACACCACTCAAAAAGCAATGCTCTCCGAAGTTGCGGTAGACATGGAGGAGGAGGTTGACGGGCTGTAACTCGTCGACCAAGCATGTCCCACACGTGCTCTACTGGATTCAAGTGCTCTACTGGAGAATGCTGCCCAGTCCATACGGGTGATATCCTCCGATTGAAGGCATTCGCTTACGATGTTTGCACGGTGAGGACGGGCGTTGTCATCCATAAACACAAATTGTGCGCCCATGGCGTCCCGAAACAAACATACATGTTGTTCCAGAATGACGTCCCGATAGATTTGGCTTATCATGGTTCCAATTTGAACATGCAGGTCAGTTCTGGAACCCAGAATAATTCCACCCCAAACGAGCACTCTTGCACCACCACGGTGTCCTTCAATGATGTTTTCTTGGTGGTAACGGGTACCTGGAGCTCTCCATAGGAAAGTCCGGCGAGAATCAGACTGCAACCTAAACCTGGACTCGTCGGAAAACATCAAACAATCCCACTGTTCCGGTGTCCACTCTACTCCAGGCTAACCGCAGGCGACAGTGAGTTGCAGTAAGTGGAACGCATCTGGCAGGTCTACGAGCATATAGACCAATCTGCCCTAAGCGTCTGTACACGGTCTGCTTTGAAATTGTCGTACCAGTGTCTGAAAAGAGCTGTCGAGACAGGTCTGAGGCTGTGCTCCGCCTGTTTCTTTTGGCAGTAACTGCCAAATACCTGTCCTCATTCGGCGTTGTAACTCTGGGGCGACCTGTGCTGTAACGTCTACTCAAATTACCATCATCTTGGAATCGTTGCCAGAGCCTGGAGATGAAACTCTGGGCAATTCCAAGTTCGTCTGATACTTCCAGTTGGGAACGCCCACATTCCAGACGGCCGATAATTCTACCACGCAAAAAATGGTCCAAATGCGTCCTTTGTGTCATAACTATTCGGTTACTGCACTGAAATGCTTATAAAGCGCCTGCGAACAATTTTACTTCTTTGTCTTTATTCCTTATATATCACTCTCTTACACTCTCGTCATTGTGACGTACCATCGGTGTCATCTGGTTACTTCCTGAAATTTGCATATGATTCTTGAAGATGTGTGTAGTGATTTTACAGGTGATATATTTATTTTAGAGTTCGATTTCCGCGTTACTCCGAATTATCCTTAATTTATGGACATGAGTGTATATCTAGGGACTACTAATTAATTAAAACTACAATTTTTTTGGAAACTTTTCCTTTACTTATTTTACTTTTTTTTATTGATTTAAAAACAAAAAGATAATTTACAATTTAAAAACGAAATGTGATTTTAATTTAAAAAATTTAATTCAAGTATACAATTTCACATTTTTTATTTTTATTTACAGATATGATTCCTATACATTGTGATAAACAGTAGCAGTTAAAATAGTTATAAGTAATTAGTATTATAGTTTGCAGGTACACGTTCGGAAAAAGGATCAGCTGAAAAGTTTCTGCAATGGGTAGTCAAAGAGCTGGGTTCAATTTAGTATACAATGGTCGCTACATTCAGTCTCAACAAAATTTTTATTCTGGACCCCTTAAATCTAATTTTCACCGAGAAGTAAGGTTTACGCACTTGTGCATGAATTCCTGGTGGCTAGTTGGCCAGACGGTAGAAACTAATCACACACCAGGATTAGCGTTAGCAGTCGTCATTATCTACTCTAATTTGCTATACTCTAAATAGCGCTGTGGCTTTCCTTTTACATTCATTTCATTTGTCAGAAGTGAGTAATGTGATCCCGAAAGATGGTATCAAAAAATACGCAACGGCAAAGAATACTAACGAATCAAAAGAAGAAAAACATAAAAATACAACTTTTACCACCTATATATTTAAAAAGGATGTTACATCAAATGATCATCATATGAACACAGGTCGAACTTCAAATTTAGTTATCAATATGCTATTCAATTAAACCATTAAACAAGCGACAAAATAAATTACCATAACAGTTTATATGCTTAGATATAATTTAACTAGAAGAATTATTAATTCAAAGGGGTAATTTACCCTGAAGGACTATTAATTTCGTTTTGGCATTTTGCGTTGGTTCACTATAAATGTCGCTTTACTTTTCAAAATGTTGCCACCACATATTATCGCCCTGTGTTATATTTAAAGAAATTGAATAATGAAGAATCTCCATAAATGTATGTATGTTTCTCGCATTGGGATAAAAAAAACGGTACCTAGAGCCATCCAATTTTGAATAACGTAATCTTCTACCGAATATGGTCAAATGGTAGCCCAAGTTTGGAATTTAAAATTAGTTTCATTATCGATTTCTTATTTTGTAATACTTTAACGAATTTTTGATTAACAAATTCAATGATTTCAAAGCGAGGAATGCCAAAACTGTACGGGAAAAAAATTTATCTCCAAAGCGCGAGGCTGTGTATCGGAAATTCTAAAGCTTTGCTCATTTTAAAATTATTTTGCGATATTGCTGTTGAATTGATTCTTATGGTTTAAGTGCAAAGAATATGATATTTAATAAATAAAGGTAACACACAAAACGTTAAAGAAATGCCCTTTTGGGCGTCATGTCTGATCTGAAAAATCTGAAAGCTTTCACATTGTTTTTACATTTTTAAATAATATTTTTTTACCGAGTAATAACAATTGAGGAGCATCTTATTTCACAACTGTCTTCTCTAGATGTTTTTCTCTTCTTATCTGATACGTTGCACATTTCTGTTCTGCATTCACTAGTGCTTTTTGTATTTCTTAATAATCATATATAAAATACTTCAGGAGATGATGAGGAGTTTGGCAATTTCAGTTCGAGAAGAAATTCGCTTATATATAAAAAACTCTTGAATACAGTTACACTTTTCACGTTTTATTTTTTATAATGGATATAACATTTTGCTAAATACACTCTTCTACAAAAAAAAAATCGACGCACCAAGAAGGAGTTATCCGAATGGGACGAAAATCGGTAGAAGTGATGTACATGTACAGAAAAACAAATGATTACAGTTTTAGCAAACCTGGATGATTTATTGAAGTGATAGAGCTTTACAAAGTTAAAAAGTAAGTAACGCGTTTGTCCACTTCTGGCCCTTATGCAAGCAGTTATTTGGTTTGGCATCGATTGATAGAGGTTGCGGATGTCCTCCTGAGGGATATCGTGCCAAATTCTATCCAACTAGAGCGTTAGATTATCAATATTCTGAGCTGGTTGGAAGGCCCTGCTCATAATGCTCCAAACGTGCTCAATAGGAGAGAGATCTGGCGACCTTCCTGGCCAAGGTAATGTTCGGCAAGCACTAAGACAAGCAGTGTGGGGGCGGGCATTATCTTGCTGAAATGTAAGCCCAGGGTGGCGTGACATGAAGGGCAGCCTTAGAACTTCGTCGAGGTACCGCTGTGCTGTAAGGTTGCGACGGATGGCAACCAAAGGGGATGGCCCCCCCAGACCCAAGCATACCAAGAAATGAAATGGCACCCCAGACCACCACTCCTGGTTGTCGGCCTGTCTGCCAGAAGACAGTCAAGTTGGTATCACACCCCTGTCCGGGGCGTCTCCAGACTCGCCTTCGCTGGTCATCGGGGCTCAGTTCAAAGCGGGACTCAACACCAAAGACTATTCTACTCCAGTCAGTGACATTCAAGTGCGAATGAGCCAGACACCACTGCAAACGGGCTTGACGTTGTACAGAGGTCAATGGTAGTCGGCGAAAGGGGCGTCGTGACCTCAGCACCCTTTCTGTGAGTCGTCTATGAGTGGTCCTTGCGGTCACTGAAGCACTAGTGGCACGTACAATCGATGATAATGATGCATCTGGGGCTGTCTGACGATTGCTTGGTCTTCACGTTCTGTCGTTTCTCTAGGCCTACCGCTTCCTTCTTGCCGTTGTGTGCGGCCATGGTTCACCCATTCCTGCCAACATCGCCTAACAGTGGCATCGCTCCTGCTCAAATGTTGAGCTATTCGCCGATAAGACCAACCGTCTTCTTTAAGCCCAA
>KK112880.1:679297-706571 GCA_000611955.2 Stegodyphus mimosarum
CTACACGACCTCTTTCAAATTCTGATATCTGCGCATATGCTCCCGCACCTGTATGCGAGGCTTAGTTACTGTCTACCAGTGTACACGGAATGAAATTCGTGAAGAATTTATGATCTGGAATCGTAATTTCTCCTCTTAAATATACTGCCAGTTTCGCAGATCAAATGCGCTGTAGCGACAACCGTTCATTCATTGGCAGCCAAAATGTAAAATTTTGCATTTTCCGTCGTAGCCTGTATGCATATCAATTTGTGTCCGAAAAGAGTGTAGAAGTATACGGAACATATAAAGAGTTAGATATCGTAATTTTTAATTGACTTTTTAAAAAATAAAAATGCCGAAACAAGAATATTTGCATTATTTGGAACATTTATGTAAGTGGGAGTACGTATTTACGATCAACTTTTGCGAAACTAAACTCAGGTAAGGACTTTAATGGACATGATGTATAGTTTACAACTTCAATACGCCAGGCTATAGATTTTTAAGGAATTTTATATAGTCATATAAAATACGCCAGAGGAAGAACCAGTTCAAAGTTGAACGAGAAGCATCATTAATAACCTATCTGCTTACATTTAGTTGTCAGAAAGAATAAGTGTATCAAAAGATAATAGCATATAAGTAAATAGTAGCCTATAAAAAAATGATTTTATCAATTTTTTTAATAAAAGAGAATTGTAGAATCTAGATGTATTTTCATTCAAGCTCACTTTCTAAAACCTTCAGAATAAAGCACCCGTTTAACTTAAGCATGTATTTAAGGAGTTGTTATTACGCGAGTTCGGAAGCTCAGTGGAGATCTTAAAAGAAAAATTATAGTAGGTGAGTGGAAATTCAGCCGAAATTCCCTCTTTATTACTCGCTGTAGGGGGATAGGTAGTTAGTTATTCGCAGAAGCTCGTACAAGCGCAAGTACCTAGAAAAATACTAGTTCCATTTTAATGTATTGATGCTTTTAAATTTAGAAAAGTAAAGCACAACGCAATGAAAAAAAATATATAAGGGCGAGTGAAACAGAAAATTCGAATGAATTATGCTCTAAATATGTATACACAGCATGTTAGAAACATTTGTTATTAATTACAATAATACTGCACATATTAGTTAAATATTATGCTAAGTGATTAAAAAACAATAATCCCGTTTATTGATATTTAAACTTTTATCATATACCTAAAACGTAAAAACAAAAATACACTTATACATTTTTTGCTTTAAAATTGCACAATTAGTTGAAAATCACAGTATTTGAAAAATAGTTAAAGATCTTACGCTTTGATAAAGGGCAAAAAAGGGCTATTCGAGAGTCGGTGAGAAAGAATAAGGGAGAGATCTTATGTTTTTCGCAATAGCACAATATTCCAAGTCGCGTGGATGATTAATGCGAGGAAGCATAACGAAACCTAATGAGCGTAAATAATCAAAAACTGCTTTAAAGATATTTCTAACGGCAATAAAAATTTATCAAAGATTTTCATATTTATTAAATTTTAAGTAATCTCATCCAGTTTTAACAACGAATACTTCTCTTTGAACGCAACCTTATTTAACGAAGCATCAATAACATAAAAACTGGCACTTTAAACTCATTTGCGTTCCAAAACTGTTGTTGGATTTACAATTAATATGTACCTCTAAATTTGTGGCATTGTCTCCAGAAAAAGAAAGCGCACTAATCAAGAGCTAGAAATCCTACATTTTGCTCTGAAATGTTAATGGCATAGATACATACAAGTATGTAGTTGTAGTTTCATTATAAATTGCTATCATTTGGGAGTAAAATAAAACGTTTTCAAAGCCCATTGACTCACTTATTAGTCACCAAATTTAAGCGTCACTGTAACGAAAAGTGCAGCTACAAAGGAAATTTTCAAGCTACTTCAAGAAATACTGATTTTATATCATTAAAAGTGCTAACATTGCGATGAATTTAATGCAAATTTTACACGTATGGGAAACATTTTATATTATCCAGTCGTATTTTGTTTAACCTGCAGAGAAACAGGCTGAAGCTCCCCAGTTTTCGAGTGGATAAGTTCAAGTAAGATAAAAAGTCAAAGAAAATTTCATACTCTCCGCTTCTTTAGAAACTCGCTCTTTAAAGCATTCCTTTCAGAGCAATTAAACCTCAAGTTCTTAGACGAAGTAAATTAAATACCATCCGCTACTATTAGAAATTTAATGATTTGGAAGACATAAAATTTAATAACAAAACAACGGTATATAAAAATGACAGTAGACTCAGTTCACCAGCAAGACATTTTGAGCTTTGTTTTTATTATGAAATAAGGAGATGCATTTAGATTCGAAGAAAACAGATAAAAAGATTTCATCAAAATCCGTGAAAGTGTATTTGAAGTAACCGCAACCACCAAAGGCTATTTCATGTTCTTTGATGACGTGGGAAATACGATCTAAATTTTGTCAAAAAGAAAGAACACATAAAAAAAAGTTAGCAAATGTCTCCTCTTACACGGTTTTCTTTCATTTTGTTTTTCCACTCCCACCCATGCGTGTTTTTAGTAATTTCTAATCAGATTACCGTTAGAAGAGAGAAACTTGATCTTCGGTTAATACCATACGAGATTCTAATAATCCCATTTCCAACATTCAATCAATTCTCTATAACTGAAAATATTGGTTCATGTCATGAAACTCCCATTTTCTCACTTTTGAGATTAAGTACAAAATATAGCTCTTTCAAAATACCTTTAACTAGTAAATTATCTCTAGATAAACGTATTTAAGTCCGTACACATTCTTTATAGGTACATGTATCCGTTTCCTGTTTACTGTGCATGTACCTATTCAATGTGTATAGACTTAAATATGCTACATATATATGTGTGTGTGTATAATTACAATACAATTTTTTATTTTATTATTTCACTTTCGATTTCAATTCTTTGAATTGAGTACTCTTTGTTTAAAAGTAGAATTATGTTTAGAATTTTCTTAATTTTTTATCTTGCTTTGGGGATGGTCCAGAATTTTCGGGTGATAATTAAAATACACTGCCGTCCAAAAGTTAAGAAACAGCATGTTTTTGTGTCTAATTTGAGAATAAATCAACATAAAACCGCGAAATTTACAGGACATGTTCACTAAGCAGTTCTTTAATGAATGCGACATAGAATGTTTCTAAAGTTCAATACAAACGTGAATTAGAACAAAAAATTGCACTCTTGGCAGAGAAATCCAATCTTGGAAAAACAATATATCACAGTTTTTTACAGTTTTTTTTTTGAAGAAAATTGGGTGATAGCATTACAAAAAAGAGTTCTAATAACGAATGTGTCCATCCTAGCTGCAATACATTGGCGGCAGCGACGTTCCATGCTGCCGTTCCATGCTGCTCATCTAACGACCTTGGAGGAGGATTTAAAGCAGCAACATGTCTCCCAAGGTATCCCAAAAACGCTTTATCAGATTCAGGTCTGTGGACTGAGCTGGCCATGGAAATCCACTCCATATCGTGACCCTCAAGATATTCTTCGGCAACCTGAGCTTCATGCGGTCGCGCATTGTTGCCCATCAGAAGAAATCCAGGACCAATAGCAGTGGCATATGGGTGGACATATTGATCAAGCACCTCGTCTCGACATTTCATACGGGTCAAAGTTCCTCCATGGAACACATGCAGGTCAGTGTGACCACTGAGAGAGATCCCAGCCCAAACCATTATTCTACCACTTCTGTAACCGTGTCTTTCCACAATGTGGGATTGGTTGTATCTGGTGCGTTGTTCCCTCCAGAACGGCTGAAGACCTGAATCACTCTCCAATGTGAACTTGGATTCGTCTGTGAAGAGAGCAGATGCCCACTGTTGACTGGTCCAGGAGAGGTCCTCTTGCCCATCATAAACGGGCACCTCTGTGTCCTCGGGTCAAGGGGACACAAACAACTGGTCGTCTTGCATACAGACATGTATTGTGCTGGCATCTGCGCACTATAGTATCTGAGATTCTTGTGCCTGTTGTAGAGACATTAGGTTATTTCGAAGCAGGAGCCATGAAAAATGAGCAACCCTTTCGCAGGGACTCGAACCACGGACCTCTGGAATACACGTCCAGCGTGCTAACCACTACACCACGAAGGCATGCGAAGAAGGCGGGAGAAATACCTTATATGCTCCCCCTCTAAAAGGGCGACTGGGGTTTGGGGACCCAATCTCCAAATCCTGGTGGTGGAGAATCATCATCCATCACCCTTTTTAGTTCGGGCGCCACTGTAGAGACATTAGGTTATTTCGAAGCAGGAGACATGAAAAATGAGCAACGCCTCCGGCCAGACTTGAACCACGGACCTCTGGAATACGCGCCCAGCGTGCTCACCACGAAGGCACGGAAAGAAGGCAGGAGAAATACCCTACACTGTTGCCACTAAATGATTTACCATGAGCTGAGGCACAGTAATGTTACTCGTCCTTCGAGCCGAAACAGCTAAATAAAGGTCTACTGCAGGTCTGGTAACTCTAGGTCTGCCTGGAACATGCCTTCTAGACACAGAATCCTCGGATTCAAACTGATTCCATAGTCGGTGGCCCACACTACGAGAGACATTGAGACGTCTAGCGGCAGCAGCTTCTGACAATGCCATTTCCATCCATCCGATCGCCCGCCAACACAACGAACCGCGCAAACGACTTCTCCTGAATATTGTCCTCGAAACTGTATTACCAACTGAAGATCAACATTCGTGAACAAAAATTGCATTTTTGCATTTTTCTTCAATTCCTATATATGTATTCATTTCTATAAAATAAAAGTGGTAGCTATTGTTTTTGGGTATATTTTCTTATACTTCGCTACTGTCATGCACATGAACTGTGAATTTAAACGTTACTGGCATTTTTTAATGGTGAGCTTTGAAAAACATTATTGCTCCTTAACTTTTGGAGGGCAGTGTACATTGGAATGGTTCATCGGATAATTCTGGATAGAGAAAAGCAAGGAATTTTTTGTGGAAGAGAGATTTCAATTGATTTCAGTGTTCCTCCTTCTGACGAAATAGCATTGAAGTTGGTTAAATTCCTCTTCTATTATGTTCTTTTCATTAAATTTCATTGATTTTTTGAATTTGGGTATTACTTTGGAAGGATCTTAACTAACGTTTATTTTATTTTAAAACTTTACTATCATCTCTTATTTTCCCCTTCCGGCCAGAATTAACGCGTGACTATGTTTATGCAAATTGTACTTGCTAACGCTTAAGTATTTAAGTTGTGGCTTTTTGCCAAGAAGTAGAAGGAAGGAGAGAGAGCCCTCTTGTTACGAATCTTCACGCAAGCTTGCCATCAGTTACTGTCCGCCTTTAAGGCCAGACGTTCAACCCTCTTGAAAGCTAAAGACGTATTGTAGTTTTACGCAGTTTGCGTGCTACAGACGTAGTAATTTAAAAGGCCAGTCTTAGTGCTAGTCATCTGTGTAAAATATTAAAAGTTAGCTCTTATTTAAATTTTAGTCTTATATTCTTTTACGTTCAGACCACAAGTGGTTGATCTTTGTATCCCGAAGTACGGGAACGTTTGTAAAATCGATAAGCAAATAAAGGGTTCTTATCTTTGTTGTATCTTCTACACACGCACGAACATAGCTTTTAGTAAGCTCCCTATTCCTACTCAGGACTCCCGTTATGTTTGCGAAAGCAATGAGAAGAAATACAAGTCCTGACAACTTGTTTAAAAAGTTTTAGTTTTAACATTGATTGAATTCTTTTTTGCATTTACTGGATTTTATGAAATTTATTACTATGGAATTTCAAATTTTGGTCTTTGTAGAACTGGTTCTAAATTTCTTGCTTTACGTCTTTACTGTTAGCTTATTTATAATCTATATCTTCAAAATTAAGTTCAAAAGGAGCAAAAATTAAGATTATCCTATTTAAAGAAAAGGGTATAGGCTGGGAAATATTTAAGAGGCTTAAAAGTAAAACTGGAAATTTAAAGCCAATAGTACGCGATGCAAATACTTGTTAAGACTTTGGCGAAATCATTAAAATCAATGTAGCAATGAAAAAATAAATCACCATATCAAAAATCATTCCTTCCATTGGATGTTACAAACAAACCTTTTCAAGAGGTAAGTATTTAAAACTCTAAACCGGGTTTATTAATGGGTGCTGAATAACATGTTTCATTCCTCTCGACACTGCAAGGCTCTAAACCGTTGTAAAGTAATTTGATTTTTGAAAAAATATTTCTCAGGTAGTCTTATACTGTTGAAGAGTTTCCCCGACATGCCATTCATTCAACGTCCTCGAATTAAAATTAAAGTAAGAATTAAAACCTTATTAAAGTAAAAATTGAAATAAACAAGCGAAATTTAAAACACATGAAGTATAAAAACTCATAACGTATAAAAATACAGTAAATTGCAAGAAAAGCTAGTAAAACTGTACATATAAATTCCAAAAACTTTATTCATATAAGTTATGAATTTCTAACGGGTAGTCAAACATGCAATTAAAAATGGGCTGTATCGTAGACTTGAAGTCCTATCTAAATTCATAATTGTTTACTTTTGATAAAAAATATGATCTTAATCATTTAAGGTTCTGTAAATTTAAACCAAGCACACCAAAAGGAAACAGAAAAATATCATACGCTGAAAAAACTTACTCTTAGAGGTGTGATGTTCTTCTCAAAATGACGTGAACATACTTAGGAAGTTGTCTGGGCAAGGTTACCAGAACGAGAAACTTAAAACAAGCATTGAAAAAGGGAAACCATGGAGGTAGGAAGTAAGAAGGAGAGACCCTAACTGGTTTTCCCCACACATTGCTTTGAAGTACTGGCGATCCCTGCGTGGTGACCAAAATATTCTGTTACTTACCATTAAGATTAATGGGTTTTGACACGATCGGATGTAAATATTCTGTAATTACATCGTAAATATACATATAAATGTATATATTTTCTTTTTCTACAATATTTCAGAGTCCCAAGTATGTGAAAAGAATTCATTTTAAACAACATTTCATTCTTAACGGAGTTAAATGCTATACTTTTCACAGAATAGTTTGCTCAGAACGCTTTAATTTGAATTAAATATTTTCACAAGTTTTCGTTAATTACATTAGAAAAAAATTTTAATGTAATTCGATTTTATTCCGTTAAGGATTACAAAAATTAAGATCAAAGTTCATTGTATTATTAATATTAAAATTATGCATTATTTCTTTTCTATATAGAGCTTCTTCCTGAAATACTTTCTCAAATATGACATGATATTTTAGCTTCTATGGCATCTTTTAAATCGAAAAATCTAAGTCAATTTATAACTAATGCTCTATTCGGTCCATTTCAAATTAGAGCACCTTTTATTTTAATAGTAAAATACGTTAAATGGTACTTAACTTTCTCTGAATATTTCTGGAAGAGAATGAAAAAGGGTTTTTTTTAAACATTATTTAAAACTTGTAACTGGGTTACTATAAAATGAAAGGAAATAATTCTTTTAATTACACTTATCAGATTATTTTTACCCTTATTTTCAACAATACAAATTCTACAAACTCTTCTTTATTACTTTTAAGTACGCATCTCATGCTTTACATGCTTTATTTTGACGAGGATTGCAGCATTTGGTGGTAATTTTATTTTCTAATTAACCCAAATAAGTAAAAAGTGTAAACCCAAAGTGATTATTTTTCAGTTATATAAAAATAAAATGATGACTTTAAAATAAGCAACTTTAAAACCTCTCCTCAAAAAATTTTTAAGAAGTACATGTTACAATAATATGTGGATGACAAAAATTTTTATTTTATTTAAAACATTTTAGCGTTTGAAACACAAAATAAAAGTAGCGAATATTCTATCAAGGGTATCGAAAGACGTATACAATTTTAAAGGTACCGTAAGGTATTTTTCATTCTTTAACCCTTTGACAGTTTCATTTTTTTCCAGAATTCGGTCAAAAAAATGTCACATTTTTTTATTGCATTTTTTTTGTTCATTTTACATTTTTAAGTAAAGATATGTTATTAAAATTAACATTTCTAATATTTTTAAGCATTTATTACAACTTTTTTTCTTTAATAAAAATAATCAATTTTCCCTGCAAGTTGTTTTTCCCCTACATGAATGCAAAACAGGGAAGTTACATTTACAGTTAAAATAGTACAATTACTGAACAGATATTTTCGATTACAATTCAATTACATTTACTATTATGTTTTGATACAAAACATACTTACACTTCTTTTTTTAAAGATCTGATTTAGTATGATATATCTTAAAGCAAGGCGACAGGCACAGTCCAACATCACAGTCTGGGCAAAAATACCTAGTCTCTTTTCTAATTCTTTTGCCGTTGTCATTTGCTCCTGGAACGCCTACGAAGTGTACTGTTTTTTATGCATTGCTCAGCATATCTATTTGTTTCAAAAACAATCAGGTCAAGCAAATAATCGTCTATGAAAGCATCATAGAACTGAAGTTTACCTTTAGTCTCATCGATATCCAAGTTAATTTTGGGAATTCCAGTGAAAGCAAATCTAGGAGGCGGATCTAGGAGGATTATCACAATTAATTTCAAAAAATTGTCTTGCTTCACTGATTCCATCTGTACTACTATCAGAGTCACTACTATCCAGGTCATCTAGTAAACTTTAGCTACTATCATTTACAGATAATTCAGTTTCTGATTCCGAGTCACAGTTCGAATCACAAGAAATTAGCTCCATACGCTCGGAATTATCCATTATTTAAAAGTAAAATTATATTATTCAACTCTTACATCAATCAAATTATCAGGCGGTTAGTAAAATATAACCAGAAAGCTATACACTGAAAGATAACAATTCGTCTTCTGATACAAAACATGCGAAAAAACCAGCGCTTTTAGGGGTTAAGCATAACATTTTTGCTAACATCTATATTTTTGTAGTTCAACAGCTTAAAATTTTAATTAACAAATTCATAATCAAAATCGCTGTTGTTAGTTATCGAAAAATAACCAAGATGTGATTTTTGCGTAAATCTCACTAAACTATAGAAACTACTATTATCCATCGTACAATTATTGTTTATTTTATGCGGAAATGTCCCATTTTTCAATTTGTATGGAACTATCGTGTGTCGAAATACTATCGAAGCGCTGTCAAAGGAGCTTCTGAATGTAAACAATAAACACCCCATCTGGAGACCGAACCTTCGGAGCAGTGCTTCACTTGTAGTGCGGAGTTGGCCCCTCCTTCCTTTCTTACCTCCATGAGGGAAACTTAAGGAGGGATCCAAGACTATGCTTTTAGCGAGCTTTTGGCTAAATAATCTCGGTCCAGTTGTACGGTAGTGTCTAACAATAGTGAGGGAAGCGTCAAGAGATCATCCAAAATCGTTTTTAAGACAAAATGGTGACTGATTTAAACATTAGAACTTCGATTATATGTATAAGAACTAAGAAATTCGATTATATATATATAATAATTTATAATAAGAAAACTTTCCATATACCATTTCCAAGGAACAGAAATTCAATTAAAACCAGGAATCAAAAAAAATTATATATATATATATAGGAACTTCGATTACATATATCTATATATAACTTGAGAAATTAAATTACATTTTTTAATTGTAGTCCTTCTCGAATATTTTGTTGCAATTATAATTCCTTCAGCTAATTACCGCATTATAATTTTCACTAAACGTTCCATACTGGACGTCTAGAGGATAAAAGAGGCATATCCGGTCACTCTTAAAGTAAATTGTCGTGAATTTTCATGTTAACCAAATAGCATGGTCAGACTGCGAATTTCTCATTTAAATCTGGACGTAATTTTTTATCTTCAAAAATTGCCCTTATTAGCTTAGTGTGCCCTTGCAGACAACTAAATATAAACCAATATTTTTTTTATTATTACTAATTTAAAAATGTCACAGATAGTGTCAAAAGATTGAATTACGAATTGCAGTGTGTTGCAGTGTAATAAATATGTAGTATTACATAAACATTACATAATATACAGGAAAATAAAGCTTAGAGATTTCTCTGAAAGTAGGGGCATGAAAGCAGGGTTTACTTGAAGCCATACATTCGCTCTTCATACAACTAAACAAGGGAAGTCCATTTTTAATCACCGTTCCGTCACCGTAAACCGTTCTATGTTACTCCGCCTTTACAAATCAAACCGGCGTATAATCCAGGAAATATCGATCTGGATTTGCTCACTTGCAAAATGACAAGAGTTTTTCAACTTTTCTAGTTCCACAGTACAATTGTAAAGACGCATTAGGCTTTCGATGGTGGAAATAAAAATAAACTATGCCCCCAACGGGATTCGAATTACGAAGCTTCCTTTTGTCAGCTGGTCGTGCTAATTACTCACAGCATGAGAGCACCCACGCGGGGGCAATGATATATGCGATAATTTTTTTTTGTAATTGGTACACCTAAAGAATTTCAGAAAGTTCAGCTCAGCTACTGAAAAATGTGTAACACTATGTACGTTACTGGAAATGACTGACAGCTATATGACAAGAATTATCTCTGAATTCATCCCCGAATAAAATATTAGTTTCTTCTTTGGGTTCTACTACAATTTTTGGAGAATTCGCTCTCAAGTTTTTTTTTTTTAATTACCAAGATCTACTTGGTCTCCACTGAGTTGTTGAATTTGCGTTAAGACTTTTAACATCTAATACTTTAACAAGCCTATTTGTTATCAACAGGTATACGTTCTTAATTAAAAAGCCTTTTTATTTAAAATGTTCTCGAGCCATATGAAAAGGTATGCCAGTAAAATATCAAATAATTCTGTTATTAATATAAAAGCCGATAAAAAAATTATTCTTTCAACAGTGTTGAATTCTACGATAGTTAAGTTCCGAAGCAACTTGCCAACTGAATATTCTTATAATGAATGAAAATTGTTTTTCTTAAAAAGGATTAATATGACAGAAATGAAGCAATACATTTTAATCAAGCCTATTCTATGGTTCAAATGTTTCCGATTTTTTGAAGTTTTCATCTTTCCATTTAAAAAAGGGATTATTAGGCAAAATAAGCTGATAGCTAGCTTTAACATTAAACTCGTTGATGCTATTATCAAAACTTTTGAAACAATATTTTTTTCAAATAAAATTTCGAGCCACAGCAGAAAGTGCAGTTTAAATTATCAAAACATATAGGATGATATTAAAAGGTAATTCAAAATTTCTTACCATATGCGCAAAAGAGAGCAGTTGCCTGTTACTTGCATTATGCCAGAATCACGATATTTGGAAGCTACACGCAAACACGCACACTTTTTTTAAATCTACACCAACATATCGATTAAAAGTTCAGTGTTAGAGTATAATTAATCACTGGGAATTCATTAGCTGTAGAATTAGAACTCTGCGTTATATTTAATATTTATATTTAATACTTCAAAGAGTCATAAGTGTCTAAGCTTTCTTCGGGATCCTATAACTTTCCTTCGGACAATGCAATGATACAAATGTGATTACCGGTGATTTTATACCATTTATTTTTGCATGCCTTTTTATATTGTAGAACCCTTCATAAATGTTTTCTTCATAGGTCGAGAGTCTCTTATGGTTAATCGTTATTAATTCCATACCTACTTTCAGTCTGCAAATAGTATTATTTCGTATTAGAAAGTTATAGTGATATTCATGATCAATCCCCTATAGCCCCTTGCATTTAATTTAGCTTGCATTCTTGTATTCTTATAATCAATGCAAACCAGAATACTTTATATAAACATTAATGAAATTTCCTCTTTCCATTGTTAATATATTTACTGAATATGTTAAATGAAATCCAGTAACCAGTCTGAAGAATAAAACCTTTGGATATCAATAATTGCATTACCTTATCGATTCCGAGCCCACTGAATGGTAAAATTGCTGAACACTCATAATTCTATCTGAGTTCGATTCCAGACGAATGGTCTGGCTGCATGGGCAATTTCGTGTTTTTTTCCTATGAATAATAGGGATACGAGTCAGTTTCCCTCGGAATGTCTTCCATGAAGACATCTTTCGGCTTAGGCAGATAGCCTTGGCGTGCTTTGTCATATTCAAATAAACTAAACCAAACTTCATTGATTTCTAATAAAACTAACTTTCGGCAGCTTGGTTTCGTAGTTTTCCTTATGTGCATCAGAAATACAAAAGAGTTTTACTTAGAATGTTTCCTAGTTAAGTCATCGCAGATTTTATGACAATTAATTGACAATCAACCAGTTAGAACTGCAGGTATATTACTGACTTCTAAATTTCATCAATTGCCAGGGACATCGGTAAACATTTTTACATTAATAATTAGAAAAACTGCTTATCTGCCTGATGAATTTTCAAAACATCTTAACATGGCTTTGACATGAAAAGGTATGCTAGTTCTAACATTAACGAGGAAGGTCTCCCAATATATCCTCTTTGCTGAAAAAAGCTATGTGAATCACCTCATCTAGAAATGCATATTAAGGAAACGTTTTCACTTATAATACTCTACAGATAGTCAAAACCTTGTAGAAAGATAATAAAACTTCGTGATATAGCTCTTTTTCGTGACTTTCGAAATTTTCAAAATCCAGCTTTGAAAGTCTGTAAAGTCCCCAAACGAAAATGTAAAATGACAAAGGAAAAGATAAAAAGCGAAAGACATATATTTGTCTATCAATATACAATAACTTAGAATGACGGAAACTGCAAAGCTGAACATTTTTAGAAAAATTAGAATCCTGGAAGTCATACTTTTCTGGAAGTCATAAAATCCTGGAAATCATACTTTTACTGAAGAAAGATATTTCCTACTGTAGTCATTTTATCTCGGCATAAATAGAGCGCACATTGCTCATTCATTGCAGTGCGCTGGTTACGGGTTAAATGTAGCAGAGATAAGATCTACAACAATAAGGTAAAGTGATCAAAGCAGTAATCGCCTTCTCATTAACTACAATTAGAGAAGTCAGTCGAATTACAGGCTTCCAAAATGTATGCCTACTAACGTTGAAACATGGCGTGTGTGACCTGGGTTCAAATCCTGGTTAACTTACCAACCATATGAGAATTTTCGTGGTTTTCTTTGTGAGTTAATGGGAAGAGAAGCCATTTTCTTTTAAGAAGTCTTCCATTTCTTTGAAATTTCTTTAGCGAACACCAGGCGTTTGAAGCTCTTTCTCCTAGTAATAGTCATACTGAAACTTTTTCTCCCCAATAACTTTGTTTTAGACACATTCCAAGTTCCATTTCATATTCTGTTTTCAGCCTGCACTATGAAGAATCTTACAGCCCTTTTACTTACAATTTCGCAATATATAATTGAGGGTTTTTTTTTTGGTCAGATTCAGAATTTTGCTGTGTACTTGTGAACTCCCTTTTAAATGTTCAGTTTTTGATCCATTTGCAAACCCAGTGTCTTCAGTTGATGAGGCGAGGAATTTTCCTGTCATTTCATCCACTGTAATTTTCCTTAGAATTTCATATCATTTTAAAATTTCTGATATCAGATCTTTCAGTTAATACTCCCTCTTGCCTGTTAATTTCAAATGCTTAGCTGTGTAATCTTCAAACACAATCAGACCAAAATCTGCATATTTATATCGAAGAATAAAAATAGTACTTCCGTATTATTGCAGCTACTTCGACGCAATATGGAAGTTCTTTTCCGATGAAAAGGTAAACGCTACTTACCTAGTGCAAGTTGGGGAATTTCGCAGCTTTTCTAAAGAAGATATCCAAACTATGGATATCTATCGTACATTATAAGCATACGAAAAGAAAACACCCTTTAACAATTTAAAATAGAAATTTCAGTTGTAAAATAAGTATTTTATGATGCATTAAAACATAAACACATTTTTTGCGAAATACTTCTGTAATTTTTATTGCGCTGTTCTTCTTTTCATGTGCACAGCGATCTGTTTTCCCTTAAAAATCAGAGAATTCAACAAATTCGATATCGCGCAAAGTCTCGGTGTTCTTTTCAGCGGTTTTGGGGGGAAATACTGTATTCCTGCACAAATATTACCACAATTTCTTCCATTGTTGGAAAACTCCATAAGCGCATATTTTTAAATTGAGCCTAAGTAAGGAAATATCACGATTTGTCTATAAAAACGATTGAAATTTGAAATACAACAAAAAAAATATGCATACAGAAATAGCAACGTAATTAATTAGGACTGAAGTATTTTTATGCACATGTTTGGTAGGGTTTGACGCATTCTGAAAATGTGCCGACTTCTGCTAAGGTGGTTACGATAATACGTAAGTACTTAAAACAATAGTTAAAACTAAAAGTCCTAATGCAATATTTCCTTAACTTTTAGGCTTTGAAAATCTGCTTGGTGGAAAGTTCAAATGAAGTTATTTGCAGCTTGGCATGGAAAGAACTAAGTAAAGAATGGTTTGATTTCGTTTGGTTTATTTAATTACAGCAAAACATGGAAGGGCTATCTGCCTGAGGGAAGGGATACCTTCGTGCAAGACTTTATAAGAGAAACTGGCTCGTATACATATCGTATTTACGAAAACCATGAAACGCGCATGTATCCAGCACGTTTCCCTGGAATTGAACCCAGGTCGGAATTACCAGTGTTCACCGACTGTACCGCTCGCCCGCTGGTGGACCTAAGTACAAAATAGAAACTGTAGTTTGAAGTTAAGTCAATATACTTTACATTGAAAACTTTAATAAACCATAAAGAATTTCAATATCAGTAACTTCAAATGATAAATTGCAATGTTTCGCGAGGTGGAACTTTGAGAGAACAATTTCTTGATCTAAGGTTACCGAAAGAAAAGAATTTTTAAACAAGATGATTCATAAGAGAAAGGTTTCCTTTGACGACTAAACGTTTTTATTTGCTTATTTTTGTTTCATCTAATACAAATTTAGAGCTTAACTTAATGGCTTTATTTCTGAGGGTGTAGAATCAATTGTATTTGTTTTAATACTAACTCAAGTACATTTTTAGTCAGAAGTACATTTTTTAAAAAATTTATTGCTAACTCAATGTGGATGCAAGATTAAAAGTCTATAGATCACTCTGCTTCGTGAAGCAGCGTTGTTTTTTGGATTTCATGAGAATTTTAAAATTTCGCCATTTAGTTCGCTATTCGTCAGAGCGTTAGCTAATGATGATCAAAAACTTCATATTCAGTATGTTTTATTATGGAGACAATATTAGAAGCTAAAATCTAATTAATTAATATTTGAAAAATTATCTAGGATTATCTAGGGACTTGAAAGATTATCTTGAAAGATTATTTCTTGTAGGGGCAAATAGCTCACATCTACAGTACACATGGGAAAAAATCCTCAAAAACATCCATGACAAACCAGTTTGTTGAAATTTAAAGCAGGATCGAACTATCTGCTTCTGTTGTTTTTGCCTTTGATACTTTGACTTTACGCCGGCATCAACGCGAACTTTATCGCGCTATTTCCGGCACCTCAGATAATCCCCGGGTGCGGTAACCTCGCTTACGAAACCTCATGGAAATTTCTCAAGACAGAACTAACAGAAGAGAAGAGAGAAGATAGGCTCATGCCTATAAGGGAAGCGATCAACCGGTATTCGAAAAGGGGAAAGTGGCGACACTACCCAGTCCTGGTCACAGGCAGTCGCTTGGGAAGTCACCCTCCCGAATGCTGACGCAGAGACGTTGCCTAATATTCGCTTTTGTAAACAGTGGAGAAATTCAGAAGTCAGGGGAAAATAGATATTATTGCAATAAAAATGTGTGGCATAAGGCCTGAGATTTATGTCTGTTTTCAGAAGTTCATATTTAAAGTTATCAGCGTAATTTACAGCTTCATTAGTGATTGCTTTGTTATAGAAGTTGCTATTAATTTTATTGATGAATGTTCTGAGGTGCTGGAGCTTGAGGTCTCTATGTAATTGTTCATTTCGATTAAACCAGGGGGCTCCAGTAATTTTACGAAGGAAGTTGTTTTGAAAAACTTACAGTTTATTTATTAAAAATCACTGTTAGAGGCAGTACTTCAGGCGGGTGAGGCATAAGTAAAGATGAGGCGTGGGATAGAAGTGTAGATTCGTTTCTTCCTGGCAAGGTCTAATGGTGATGCGAGATTGAGTAAGTGTTTGAGTTTCCTTGAGATTCCAATGGCTTTACCTACTGCCATTGAAATGTGTGCATTCCATGTAAGAGTGCCGTTAAATTTAATTCCAAGATAAGTAGGTTGATTGACTCTTGGCACCATCTCATTAAAAAGCGTCAAGCTCACATTGGTTGATTTTCTTTTGTGCCGTCCAATGAGGAGTAGTTTAGACTTGGAGCCATTAATACAAGTCCTCCATTTGCGGTACCAATCCTCTATCTCGTGGATACGGGATTGAATCCGGCTAATGGCATGTCCGGGATTGACCGAATTGGAAAAAATCGCTGTATCGTCCGCATAGCAAGCGGTGATGCAATTTGGATTATCTTCGAACATCGGGAAATCCATTACGTAAATGAGATAGAGAATCGGGCCAAGGATTGAACCTTGAGGCACACCCGCTTTAATGCTGGTAGTAGCAGACTGGTGATCGCCCTGCCTGACACTGAAAGCTCTGTTGGTAAGAAAGGAGCACAAAATGAGGATCATCTCTCTGAAGAGATCGAGAGAAATAAGCTTATAAATTAAGCCATTATGCCAGACGCGGTCAAAGTTGTTTTGCCATTGGGTCAGTGGTAATAAATGTATGTTTTATGTAAGAAATAACTAATGAATAAATAATGGTAAATAAATAATAATTTATCAATTATATTTATTTATTCTTTACATTACAGAAAATAAATAATGGTTTATGTAAAGATATCAGCACAAGGCAAATAAAATGTATGTAACAGTATATACGAATCCATTAATTTATTTTTGCAAATAAATCTTTTTAGAATGCTTAGGGATGAAATTTAACCATTTCTATAAAATTCAATAGATTAAAGTACTTAATAAGAAATCATGAAGTATATGTCTGTTTGAATTTACTAAAGACTATGGACATTCTTTGCCATTTATTATCGTATTTTTGAAACAGAATTACAGGACTGACCACCAGCCGGGCAGTAAAGTCGCTAAACACTGGTAATTCGGTCAAAGGTTTGAATTTCGGGAATGGGCTAACTGCATTGGAATGTTCGTGGTTTTCCCCCGTGGTGTAACGTGTATTCCGTTAGAAAGCGCTCCACGAAGGCATCCCTCTCCTTGGGCAGATAGCCCTAAAGACTTTGCAGTAATCATAAAAACATAAACCAAGAAAGAGAAAAGTACCAGAACTGATTTTATTCCGTGCTCTCCGGCTAGAATTGCGATTTCTTTCAAAAGACAAAAAGTACCATATGTTCAGTTAACTCCAAATGATTTCATATACACTCAAGTTTGTGAAAATTGCAACACCAAGAAGGAATCGTCATAATTGAATGCAATTTAATACACAGTTGAGTGGTAGTGGTACAAATAAATGATTAAATGTTCAAAGCAAACAAACAAGAACAAGAGATCAGAATCAGTATTTTGTGTGGCCACCACGCGCCGCAATAAGTGCTGCTACACGACGTGGCATGGAGTCAAACAAAGTTTGAATGTCTGACTGAGGAAGAGCATTCCATATCGTTTGTACGCGTACCCAAAGTTCGTCTGCAGACGCAACAGGACGAGGATCACGAGCAAGACGCCGACCAATGACATCCCACACATGTTCAATTGGCGACATATCCGGGGAACACGCAGGCCAAGGAAGAAGCTGTACCTGCTGCGCTGCAAAGAAGGATTTAACAATCCGAGCAGTATGAGGGCGGGCATTGTCCTGTTGAAATACAGCGCCTGGCAAGCTTTGAAGGAAGGGAACAGCTTCGGGCTGTAGAACTTCACGGATATACCGGTTGCTGTTCAGATTGCCCACAATTCGTAGCAATTGAGATCGTCTATGATATGCTATGGCGCCCCAGACCATAACTCCGGGTGTTCGTCCACTGTGGCGTTCGATAATGCACTCCGGAAGGTGGCGTTCACCGGCATAGCGTCTGACACGAATGCGGCCATCATGGTACCACAAATTAAAGCGGGATTCGTCAGAAAACACGACATGCTGCCAATCAGCACGCCAGTCTCTATGCTGATTGGCCCATTGTAGCCGCAGGCGGCGATGGTCGTGCGTTAGGGGGATCCTGTATAAAGGAGTCCGTGCGCGCAGTCCACACTGCAGCAGACGTCTACGAATTGATGAAGCACACAATGAAACACCTGTAGCTATTGACCACAGTGCTGCCAATTGTCTAGAGGAAGCTGTACGGTCCGTCCGCGCCATGCGGACCAGGTGTCTATCATCGCGAGCTGACGTCACATTTCGGGGTCCACTCCCGGATTTCCGAGTTGTCCGACACTCGTCCGTCCACTGCTTCCAAACGCGCATCACTGTGCTGCTGTTACGCTGCACACGAGAGGCTACTGCACGATACGACAATCCAGCTTCACGAAGGCCGATGATTCTCCCTCGTTCAAACTCTGTAAGTTGTTCAAATCTCGCTCTCTTTCGTCGACGAGGCATAAGTACAGATTGAGTTAACGTTTACCACTAGCAGATAACCACCGATAACCATACACGCCTCGCTACAGCCGTCTATTTATTCGGATCCATCAGCCGTTCAGAGGGCGCTGCTCAGCATACGCATGCGCTACGGATTTGCAATTCTAATCATTTGCATATCATGCGCTACTTTGCATTTCCTGAAAATTTCAGCTCACTCGCGTAAGTCCTTCATGGTGTTGCAATTTTCACAAACGTGAGTGTAGTTACAAAAGGTGTCTTAGGAAAGAAGTCACAATTTTAAATAGTGATAGAATATGGCAAAAGTAACAATTTTGCGGGATTGGAAGCCAAGTTGTTGGCCGCAAGAAGATGTTTGTGACTGAATTAAAGCGCTACGTTCAGCACCGAAAACACACAGTGCTTCCGCGAACAGGCATTCCATCCAGCTCAGGTATGCTTTAATGCTCCCCTCCCCCAAGAGTATCAAACATGGGGCACTGTAGCTTCCTAGAGTCCAAAATTTGTACAAAACTGAAATTTAACCTTTCGGCAGGTGCGAGATCAAGCAATTCTTTTATCCCGGAGACGCGTGATATCTGTCAGTCGTAAATTTATAATGGCGGTTGAGTTAGTTTGTTTCCACTGCTGTGCGTAACTGAAATGCAAGCTGAGCTCATTGATGACCATCAAAAGGTTAGATCAACAAGGTGAAAAAACTGTGGTGGTGGGGGTACAGCAAGTTACAAAACTTGAAGTTACTTCTTCAAATCACAAAGGTATCAACCTCAGGGGGCTCTACGATATCCAGAACGATTGTCATGAGTATAAGTTACTCAACTACAAATCAGCAATCCTCTGAGATTGCTTATCTCACGTAAAAACTCGCAGAGTACAAGATGATCACTGTGCTATCACAATGTTAAAGACTGTCATGTTACCAGCTTTGCTGAAAACCCAGTCATGACCCTAGTGCCTCACTACGGATAATTGCATCAACGAATCCTGCTCCACCAATATCCTAGTGCTGTGGGAAATTTACCATCAAAATTCCTAAGTTCCAGAACTTCATTATTAAGCAGGATGCTGACATCTGTCTCGTCTTCGAAACTCATTCAGCTCTCAGAGGCAATCTCAAACTCTCATTTTAGAACTTATACAGAGGTTAAAGATTACATCCCCGAGGCAATGGTTACTTACTTATGGAAAACGTATTTTCAACTTCTGCCTCAAAGGACAATAGCTCTCAAGGTGAATCTCTCCTAACTGGCCACTGCTATATGTTTTGCTCAGTTTGCAGCCAACTAGGTAACTACCTCACGGATATAAATTTCGACGAATTCCTTGACAATCAAGCACCTACAACTGGACATTTCAACTTCAAACACTCAGGCACCCATAGTCATTGGAGAAGATTTCAGCTTCTTGGGACAGTAATAATTCTAACGGAAACAGTCACGTTATCCATAACTGTGTTAATTACAACCCAGTTTACGCCTTCATGTTGAATTAAGCAACTTACCAAACTGTAGGCGTTTTGATTTCGTTCTAACTGCGCTAAATATCCCTATTACCATAGAAATTATTAAGACAGGGCTTCTTATCACATACCAGCTATAGCTAGAATAGGAATCAACAAACCAAAAAAGTGCCTCACTTCCCATAAGAAACTAATAGATTCGAATAACATAGTTTTGATTTCGCTACTGAACGCAGAAATTTAAATACCGCCAACAATTCTTGTATAGCAGTTAAAAGCTCAGTTACAAAATTAGAGGACTTTTCTAAATCAGATTACAAATTCGGTCAAAGAAAAATTTAAACTATAAACCTTCCCATATCAGAGAGGTAACGAGACAACGAAACAAAAAAAGGCCTTCCAGCATATGTTCGCGTTCTAAAATCTAAAAACAAAGATCAGTAGACTGACCAAGTAAATAAATCGCTTATACAAAGGCTGTCGCACAGAATTATAGAACACTAAAATCGAAAATTTAAACTTGGAATAAATTTCATTTTTTTAATTATCTAATAAATCTGAAGAAGTCAAGCTGTATTAGCCAAGCAATCAAAGGCAACCAGGATTTTGTTTATACTAATGATGAGAAAATGGAAAAATTCGCAGATTACCTAAGCACGCAGCTCGTCCCGAGTTCAGATATGGAGTCGTATCTCGAAATAACTGAAAATTCATTAATGAATTGCTTAGCTCCTACTCTAATAAGAATATCATCATCATCTACTCTTCAAGGGTTAGCGAGATTAATAAATAAACTATTTCGAAACACGCTCCTGGTGGGGTTCATTTATGAATAGGTTCTAAAAACTTCTCAATTACACTGGTGTGCAAAAATTAAGGACGAGACGGTTTTTTCATATAACTTTGTACAAAAGCTTTCCAAATCAACACATTTAATACCGTAAGATCCCTAATACGTAAGGACATGAGTAATGTAAGCAACACTTACTAAAAGAGAAATCAGAGGGATAAAAAGAAGCTTTATTGAAAAAGTACCATGGAGCGCAATGCGACTGAAGGCCGAAACATCCCTGTGATGGGTGTTCAGCAAGAAACATCCGCTCTTTAATAGGGGATATGACCTCCCTTGATTGCTACGCAGGTTTCACATCATTTGTGCATGCTGGATATGTGGTTGTTAATGAGCTGTTGAGACTCTGCTGCTCGTTCCTCTTGTAGCACCAATCGCAGTTTCGGAATCGTTACTAGCGATAAGTTACGTGCTGTCATGGGTCTCCCTAGTACGTTCCGTACATGCTTGACGGGATTTAGATCCAGAGACCTTGCCGACCAATCCATGTGTTCAATATCTTCCCTCTCCAACAGCTCTTCGACAGTAACTGTGCGATGAGGTGGAGCGTTGTCGTCTATGAAGAGGAACTGAGGACCCATAGCCCTTGTGAAAAGACGCATGAAAGGAAGAAGAACCTCGTTACAATAGCAGTCCCAGGTGACGAACTCCTTGGGAGATATGAAGATCGGTCCGGCTACCAAGCACTATGTCTGCTCGAACGAGAACTCCGCGACCTCCAAAACAGTGCCTTTTAATGATGTTGAAGGGGTTATTGCGTGTTCCCCGCTCTGTCCAGATGTGTATGTGTCTAGAATCGCAACTCAGACTAAATCTGCTCTTATCTGTAAAGAGTACTCGTCCCCATTCATTGTCTCTCCAATTCCGGTGTTCCCGGCACCACAGAGAACGCCTTCCTTGATGGGCAGGCATTAGAGGTTCACACCGTACAGGGCGTCCTGCAAACAGACCACCACCGTGCAGTCTTCTGGCCACGGTAAAACGCGATATCGGTCGTCCAGTTGCCTGTGTCGTGTGTCTAGCGATTTCTCCTGCTGTCTGCCGCCTCCGGTCATCTGCGGGTGTGGTTCCTTGTGGACGACCACTACTAAACCCCGGATAGCTGTTTCTGTAGTTTGAAATTGTCTCCAAAGTCGTGAAACGATGCTGTGAGCAATTCCGAACTCTGCAGCCACACTTGTCACACTGCGGCCTTCCTCCAACTTCCCAATGATTCGACCTCGGGTAAAAGCATCCAGATGTCGTCTAACAGATTGATTATTCGCCATTTCTCGCTAAGGCAGCAACTCGGTGTGATTTTAACTGCTATACTGCGTGCAATCTCTTTGCCAGAAATACTGATCTTACACTGACAACATGCTTTATACTACTCAGACACTCCCCCATTACGTCTACCTGCATATCTGCCCATGTGCTACCGTACATCACCTTACTTAATCTCCTGATTGGTCTTTCTGTCCGCTCTGCCTCTTCGTTCAGCTGATATGCTAATTTTTCGACTTCGTCCTTAATTTTTGCACGCAAGTGTAGTCTCATTGCAAAGCTCACCAGCATTCACAATGCCTACAATTTAAACTCATACTCCTGTCACCTTGAAAAGATGCGAATATGCTTCTAATTATTCGATACTGAAAACAATACCGAAAAAGCTTCGTAAAGTAGACTGAAAACAACTTTGGATCTCATGGTCAAAACAGACATATGGATTTCAAAGAAGTTTTTCTGTGAGATCTACTACGCTTCGCTATCTAAAAATGGTAACTAGTAGATCTACTTAAGTATTAAACCTTGCGGATTCTGTCACAGGCGTGAAGATGAACACAACCAGGGAAAGGATGCCAAAACCCCTTTTATTTATTACAAACTTGCAGGGTTTAACGCTTTAAATCTTAAGTTCTTACTTAGAACCCCACGAACACTTTACAAGCGAATAATCGCTTAAGTGTGCACAGAACAAGTGAGGCTTGAGGAGGGTTAAAAACCCTTTATTATTCAGTATATTTACAATCAGTTCCGGCTTGGAACTTTACAATAAAGCCACCACTCGGGCTTGAACTTAAATACTAATAATTTGAACTAAAACTAACTTAACTAAAGCTCTTAAATAATATAGCCGAAGCTATCACAATCTAAGTAGTTGACCCCTAAGAATTAATTGAATCGGCGAAGCCTAGCAAGGGCCTAGATATGGCCGGGCGTAGTAACAGCTAAGAGAGATGTGGCCAGAAGGCAAACGCGCGCTAGTCAGAAAATCAGACTCTCTCTCTTGAAGTCGGTTAAGTCACGACTTAAATAGTACTCATTCTCATTTGCATTCTCTACGTTTCTGAATTCACATTCTGGCAGGAAATTGTAAACTGAAATTAGAATAAGATAGGAAAGATACAGAACTTAAAACAATTGTTAGAAAACGCATTATAAACCTTACAAACTGAAGGCACGGACACTTACGTGGGTACAAAAACAGTACTGATCACTCGCGGTGGGAACTTAAAAGTTAATTTAACAATAAATTTAAAAGGTAAAGATGTAGTGCTAGACTACACAATTCAATTTAATCTAACAGGCTACCTCAGAAAACCTACGCCAGCAGGACACTAACTTGATGGCAAGATTACGTAGTCGCTACTATGATCAACAAGTTGGAGAAAAATTAGCAAACGAGCGCCTTTCACTAGCGAAATCACGCTGCGTTTAACCTTTTCATTCCAACAGTTTAAATACTGTCTTTCACCTACTTAATTTGCATCCTGGCGGGAAAATGAGAGGGGCAATAAGAAAATTCAGGAAAGGCTCACAAATTGAAATAACTATTAATGAAACTAAATAGGACCGTACATTTCTAATCAGCTAATCATGATCACAGAATTTATTGGTTCAGCTTTACATAATTAACTAAGTTTTGTTATCGTAACTGTGGTAAAAGTTTTTGACCGTATCTGATATAAGGCCTCTTATATCTATCCAGATGAATTCTTCAGAAATTCTGGTTCAGAACCTATTCAAATGAATCTCTCAGGAGAGATTATATTTAACCTCAAATCGTGTTTCGAAAACCGGACTTTCACAGTTAAAGAAGAAGACTTTTATTTAATCCCAATCGGATCATCGGAATCCCTCAGCATAGTTTCTTTATTACTTCAGGTAGTTATCTACTCTTGGCCCATTTCTTTATTTAATTTCTGGGAATAACTTTCCTAAAGTTGCATCAGATTACAATGCTTCGCAAATCTGCTAGGCGGAGGATATAGCAGTCTTAGAAAAATCAAGGAAACCGAATTATAATCTGGAATAAAAAAAGTGGAGTAAAATAGGAAAACAATAATTAACCCAGAAAAATCACATTTCTTACCTTTTAGACATTATAAACGTGTGTCGTTATAAGCACTCCAAACAACAATGTTTTACTCCTTGGAAAACAAATCTTTAATAAATTCTGCCAAAGCCTTAGGAATCACTTTCTACCGCTCCTTCACGTGGTCTATCCGTGTTAATAATATCAAAGGGAGACCTATGGAATAATAAGAAATCTATCGATTTCTATCCAGCTCATCTGGCTTCAGTCTCCATCGTAGAAAGAGGATATATGTACTTAAATTATTAGGCTGATTTTCTTCTATGTAACCCCAATATGCGCAAAGGCAAAGAAAATTTATCTGTTGATGTTGTTACTCATGCTCACTTGTCTGGCAAAGTCAGCCCAAGCCCACGAAATTTCTCGCGTCAAGGAGCGCAAGATTACGCCTGTCGTTGGCAACAGCCTTGAGCATCTAACAGGTGACAGTGCGATTTGGCTCAGTTCCGCCCCCAATTTTGATGGAGAACACCCCAGGGGACGGGTCCGAGGGTCTCAGATCCCTCTCCCCTTCCACCAACCCACATGAGGTGACTTTCGGCTCGCCGCATATTTGGAGTGCCGCCCCGACACTATACATTTACAAACATCCATGCCTTCTCCGGGATTCGAGCTCAAGCCCTTCGGCACGGCAGTCAGCGACGCTAACCACTATACCGGTTGGGCGGCGAAAATTTATCTAAAGGTCGTCTAATATTCCTAGTATATTTTATGATCACAGAATCTAGAGTTCACTATTCAGAGCTGTGCATATCCATCTCATTTCACTGTTCAATTCAGAATATTTCATTTCGCTTTATTCGGGGAATTGAATTTGTTCTGAATTGAGTCTCAATTTAAGTGTTCACCGTTGTCATTTATATGCTTCAGAAGTTTGCGATGAAATTTGTGACTAGTTGGCTAAGTACACCTGATTTTAAAGCAGCTCAGGTACTTCCAACAGTCTGCCATAACTGGCAGTAGCATTTGTTGGCTTCTGCAACGAAAATACGTCCCAAGTTTTATTTCTTTCCTATCATGAAAACCTTTTTTTTTTCTTTTTTTTCTTTTTTTTTTTTTTTTTTTTTTTTTTTTGAAAAAACCTTTTTTTTTTTTTTTTTTTTTTTTTTTTTTTTTTTTTTTTTTGCTAAAATACATCAAAAAACTATTTACAATAAATTATCAAAAAACATTATTATCACACTGTCCATCTCTTGCTTTTACTCCCAGCCGGTTTCAAAGAGTAGAGCACCAGCACTCAGAAAAAAAAAATCTTGGTTCAGTGTGCTCGCTGCTTTAATGCCGTAACACAATATGCTGTACAAGTGATGTTACAAGTCAGACTAGAAGCGCGGATTCGCCTCTGAGTTCCCTGGGAAGACTACTTAGTGGGGAAAACATTCCTGAACGTCCGCCACGTGATCCTGCTGGAACCACATGAAATGCCCCACGGCCCCACATGCGCGTAGAACATATTATAATTCTCTGTCTTTACACACTTCATTATCGCAAAATTATCAAATCTCCAATCGCAGCTTGTACGACCGCAGAAATCGAAAAGCATTCTAACGCTGAGAAGGCGAATATGCATTTAATATGAGAAGCTGCAAACGACAATGCCGCCAAAGAACAAGGACTTTGCCGGAAACGTTTTCCAAGTAGACCAGTTCCCGATCAGAAAGCCTTTCAATATTTGCCTAGAAAAGTGGGTAACCAGATCGTTCTTCGCGCATAGCATGGCGCATACAGTTCAAAAACGGTTAGAATGCCGAATAGGATAGAGTCAATCGTGGGTGATATCAATGAACCAGAAATAAACACTCGTTTACATAGTTCAAGTTACTTGATGGAATGGTGTATGGTCACGACGAATGATTACAACCTTACCACCTCCATCGGTTCTACGGTTTAGAAGATACGAATTCCCTTATTTAACTTCACAAAGACCAGTACGATGGAGGGCCGATCCATCATCTTATAGCCTCCTTAGATCTCTCCTGCCTCGATTTTTTTTTTCTGGGACATCTGAAAAGCCTCGTTTACAAGACGCAGACTAATGACTTTGTTGCCAGAATCAGCATCGCTGGTGCAGAAGTACACAACAGAACGGATATCTTTCAAAGTGTACGCAAATCACTCCTTTATCTCTGTGATGCATATACTGCACTTTGTGGTTTTTTATTTAAACAACTATTGTAACTAGCAAAAGTATTTTTTGTAAATGCCCCTGAATAAAACAACTAGTCCTTCTCTCTGTTCTTTGTGCTTAGTTTTTCCATATTCATATTTCACATTCCTCGACGCATTGTATTACGACAACTAATACTTTTATTACGTTTTTTTTAATTTTTTAGTTTTTGTTTAATATTTTTGCATATTAGCACCGGCACCGTGCGTACCTCGCAACGTAATCGTATATTAGCGCCGTATTGCATTTTTGCTCTCGTCGCGTATTTTTATATTATTCATTTCTGATGAGGATTTCCAATTCGCATTGCTTATTTAAAAATATATTCATCACTTTTTTTTTACAAAGACCTTAACAATCTTGAATTTACCAGGTAATGAGGTGAATGCCATATTATTTTAAGAAAGAGGTCTTCACAAACGAGTATGTGAAAATGACCACAACATGAAACTTTATGTTAACGATGAAACCATTTGGAGGTGCAGTGGTAAAAATTGCAAAAAGAAGAAAGGCCTCCGTGTTTGAAATTGGTTCAGCGGTTCCAGAACGTTTGTCACTGCTATTAGATTCATGTGGTCTTGGGCAGAGGAGTTGGCGTCTATGAATTGGTGTAACAAAGAGCTCACTCAATATGTGTGAAAATGCTACAGTTGACTGGAACAATTACATGCGATAAACTAATAATAATAAGGATTATTAAAAATATTCTTAAGAAACCATATGTCAGTATTACTATTATTATTATACAATGTGTTTTTTTTTATATTCGCACTTCACGAACTCGGCAAAATTATAGCTGCGATCTTGGCTCAAATCTAAAATCGCCTGATATGGTTGGGTGCCGCTATAACAAAGAAGTACCCTTTTGAGTCTATTTTATTTTTATTTTTTTACAATGAGGACAAAATTTTCCTAAATGTTAATACAGAG
>KK112880.1:706588-732229 GCA_000611955.2 Stegodyphus mimosarum
TGTATAAGATGTTAAATTTTGTAATTTTTACAAAACTGACTTTTTAGATTTTTAAAACAATTTTGTAAATGGAAGTATATCTCTGCAACCAACGACTGAGAAACTAAAGGATGGGTAAGGATTTCTACGGGCACGGTGTGTAACAGTTACTGTAGGATGTATACTAAATTCCTCCTGGGCTGCAAAGATTTCAGACCTACCGAAATTCTATGCCTGGTACTGCCAAAATATGTATATTTTTCTAACGCTCAAAATATACACGAATATAAGATACCATCAATTATAATAATTCTGACAATATTTTCAAGAAATTAAAAATATGTACTCCATTCATTGTTTTTAGAGAACGTAATAAGGAAAATCAGACATCTAAATCAACCTCCTTAGAAACTAAAGCTGATCGTTTTAGAGACAGATGCCTATTTTTTTACACAACTTACAGACAATGAAAAAATTAAGCAGCTCTGTTAACATTTTCTAAAACTGTACGCTTATGCCATATAAGTTTATGTGACACTGTTATAGTTCGACCGCCTCATCCGCGACCATTAGCGCAAGCAAGCATGCGCTATTCGGACCGAATTATTCTTAAAATAGGGTGGAAGGATGGGGACTTTCTTTACCTCCAGCATATTTCTTTGCGGAGAAGAGAAGACTTTCACATAACCTTTTACGTCGCAACAAGTAATAACGCCCCTTTTGGAAGAGTCTATGTGTTTTGGCAAAATGCCAGCCAGGGTTGCGTTTGAGACGGTCGAACTATACCTAAGGGGGTTATCTGATTACCGCAAGGCGAGGACTTCGTGGAGGGCTTTCTAAAGGGAACTGGCTCGTATTCACATTACACATGGGGAAAACCACGAAACCGCCCGTGCAGTTAGCTCGTTCGACAGGAATCGAACCCAAGTCGAACTACCAGTGTTCAGAGATTTTACCGCTCGGGAGCTACCTTGGGATAAACCCCGTAAAGCGACTGCGAACAGTCATTTCTTCCAAGCTACAATCTGCTTACTTTGATGACATACTCAAGAAATCTGGGCATGCATTTATATGTTTTAGCGTTCATATTGAAGAGTTACCCATCAGTAAATAAATCCGCATACTACTCTTCCTTCTATGTTACTAGTCCTTCTAATATTTCTATTGTGGTCGGGAGCGAGGCAAGAGAAATTTTTAACACTTGTATCTCTAGAATGTAAATTCTAACCGAATTTTCAAAGTAGTTTTTCGGGATAAATCATCCAACACGTTTACTGTAAGAAGAATTCACCACTTTCCTCCACTTAATTGATTGATTTTGTTGCTTCGAAAAATCAGTCATAAAATTTCTGCTTAGAAAATTATTAATTTCCTTTCTTTAAAAATATTTGACATCTTAAATTTTGTTTGGAAATCTGTGCATACCTTACACAACAAGAATATAAATTTACGTTATAGTAGTTAAGAAATCTTTCCCAAACATTTTTCACAGCAATAATTAAAAATGCTGTGTTCAAATGTAGTATTTTAATCTTTCGTTACGATACCTCTGTTTAATACCTGCTGAATAAAATTACTTCTCGCAAAAATATTTTTAAAATGCAAGCCTCTTAAGCACTAAAGTCTTGATAACAAACTCTTCTAATTAAATTCCCGATTGTTGTAAAGATGAAAAGCCATTCGAAGTGAAATTCTATTCAATAAATCTGTGATTATAGTCACTGTTATTTAGAGGCGATAACTGTGCCTACTTGCAGCAAAATTGACGAAAACTGGTAGATCGAACGGGGTTTAAAACAGGTGAACCAGATAACTAACTATATAAGAGATTTCCCTCATGCATAACGTGAATACTACCAGTCTTAAAACGTTCTCTTCGAAGGCAGACCTTCCATTAGGCAAACATAAACTACCTGAAAGGTATCTGAACCTTTCCACTCATTTCAAATGTGATTATCAAATTTTCTCTGTTTTTGTATTATTTTTGAGTAACTATGTATTTTTAGAGACAAAAACATTATTTTACCTGGATAATCTCTATTTATTATTAAAAAATGAAGAATTGGTAAGAGATTATATATGGGTTTTCTCGCACCGTAAAAAGGCAATGGCACCTATAACCACCAAATTTTAAACGCATGTAGTATTATATAGGAACATGTTCACTTCGAAGACGGATTAAAAACTTCTTTTTTTCTGTTACGGTTATTTATTTATCTGTTTTACTTTTTGTGCAAATTTAACGAAAATATTCATGAAATAAGAGCGTATGATATTTCTGTATGCAACACTGTTATAATGATACAAGTTTCCTTTATAACCTTTAGCACGAGATGGGAAAAAAATGCGTTAATAAACGATTATCAGCGGCAATGTTCATTTATGAGCCGTTTATATTCATAACGTTTCTGAAAATTATTTGATCGATCTACTCTAAATGTTAATAATTGTAATGCATCCCTTATCTCAATATTTGTAGGAAAGTTTCCGATTTCATGATCTTCTGCAGTAAGTTTATCACATAATATGCTTGGCTTAGTTTCAAAAAGCGACTGGCAGTTAGCTTCTGTCATTGATGCTGCAGAGAGCTTTTTTTTTCATCAATATACGCACGAGCGTTAAAGTCCTCACAATTCATATTGTTTAGTTAAGGCTATATCAGAGCTTGAATTGCGCCAGAGCTCAGCTGCTGTACTTCTCAGTTTCTTATGTAAATCGTGATTCGGGATCGTGAGAATTATATCGGAATGGCATCGCGGTCAGAAAGCGTTGGACTCTTCTCTCTTTGTTTTCGTCGTTACACATCTCAACTGAATTTATCCATACTCTCATATTGTTTCTAGCATTCACTCTATTCTCATTAGTGACGCTTTAACCGTTTTACTTTTTTTTTCCTCGGTGTGCTGGAAAAATATTTTGTTCCCTCATACCTTGAAATAGTACATTCTACCGTACATTCAGGGATTGAATTTAGTCGAACTCAGCTGATTTTTCTTTTCTGAATGAAATTTAAGTCCAAGCGGAGCTCCGAATAAGATGAGACCCGACATTTTGCTTCTTTTATTTAACGATTTATCATGCATATTATAATTTATTAAATTTTTAGTTATAGCGTTATATTTCATTTAATTTTAATTTAATTATTGAATTATTTTAATTGTCAGTCATTTTATTTTTATTGGTAATTTAATTTATTAATTTTTTTTTCTTCCTCACGGCCTTACAGCTCTGGCACTTCTGATTTTAGAAATTAAGCCCTGGGCCATATGTGGAATAATGATTCATAGTCAACAGGCTCCTGAACGAATGATCTAGTGCAGAAGCAATTTTCCTAATTTTGATAGCATGCGGTTAGGGGCAATTAAGGTGCCTTTTAATCCATTATCTGGAGACACCTCTTTGTCACTTAGCAATTTCTGTCCTTTATTTCAACCTTATTTGACGATTTTAACTTTTATTAGGCGACTTTATTCAGTTTAAAATGTTCGTTCTCTGATATTTTGATAGCATTAACCGACTTGTTAATCACAATAAACGATATAATTTTCATGTTTTCGTGTATAAATTAGCGGGATTCAGGCAATTCGATAACAATATCCGTAAAAATATTAAACACAATCATATAATGCGGCGCTGTGTAACATGAAAGCCACCGGAAACCTTTTGAACTGGCCGTTGAACAAGTGGCGACATCTAGGGAGCTTCGTAGACAAATGAAGTCATGCATAGTGCGGCATTTAAATATTTTGAGAATAAGTAACTTTGTTTTTTCCAGCAGAAAGGCCATCGATCCATTGGGCGCTATCACATCGGCCGAAAAGCCCGACTGTTGTGATTATCTGTAACACAATGCTTGGGATGCACATGCTTAGAACAGAGTTTTTGCCGAATACATATGTACTTCAACTATCAAAGGTAGAGGTAAAGACTGAACAAGATTGTAACAAATTTCAAACAATTAATGGTTAAAAGGGGCGAATGAGCAAATATAGCAGAAATAAATAAATAAATGCAAGAATGAATAAAATAAAGAAAGAAATTAAATAATAAATAAACAAATAAGTTACATAAAATGAATGACTGTGTACAGAAACATCTCTTTATCATTTAATAATTTCTGTACTCTATTTTAACCCTACCTGGCGATTTGAGCTTTTATTTGGAGATTTTACTTCAGTTTCAAAATTTCTTTCTATAGTATTTTGACAATATTAACGGATTTGTTGATCACAATAAGAGAATACTTGCCATGTTTCTAATATAAATCGGTGGGACTTCTCATGGTAATATCCACAAGATAAAATTAACCACGATCTCATTAACGAGCGCCTCCTGTATAACGTGAAAGCCGCCGGAAACACAAAGAAAGAAATCTCTCCGACCAGACCTGTTGAACAAATGGCGACATCTGGAGAGTTGCGCAGACTATTGGAGTTAAACAGAAAGTAGCATTTAGATATTTTTAGAATAACTAACTTAGTTTTTGTTCCCCCCCCCGATCCACTGGACATTAGCATATTGGCCAAAAAGCCCCTTTGTTGCAATTATTTGTAACACAATGCCTCAGATAAACATTCTTAGAACATAGTTTTTGCCGAATACAGAAGCTTACTTTAGTTTTATTCGTGTATGGAACAGCTCTCGAGGGCTATCTGCCTTAGAGAAGGGATGCCTTCGTGGAGGACTTTCTAAGGGAAACTAGCTCGTATACACGTTACACATAGGGAAAACCACGAAAACGCCCATGCAGCCAGCCCGTTCGCTGGATTCGAACGTTGGATTGAACTACCAGTGTTCAGCGACTTTACCGCTCAGCTGAATACATAAACACCTCAACTCTCAAAGGCAGATTAAACGACTGAACAAGATCGTGACAGATTTCTAACAATTAATGGTTGAAAGGATGGATGAGCAAACGCGACAGAAATACATAAATAAATTCAAGAATGAATAAAATAAATAAATAAATAAAATAAAAAATAAGTTACGTAAAATGAATGAATGTGTATATACAGCCATGCAGTTACATAAAAATGCAGTAGTGAGTTTGCGTATATTGCTAGTAATTACGCAAGATGCATAAAAAAAAAACAGGGAAACTCAATGAATAAAGGAGAGCAGTGATTACATAATCAACAAGGCAGACAATACACTGTGAAAACATTACATTTACAAACATACAAACAGATGAATTAGATGGGGATCTTAAGCCAATAAACGCAGAAAGAGGAAATTTTAAAATATGTACGTACAACATAATTCGATTTCACAATAGGGAAATATACACAAAAATAACAAAACAAAATAACAGTGGTAAAAATCTTACGGATGATGTTCAGTGAAAGACAAGATGCAAATAAGAGAGTAGAGAATTGCAAAAATACATGTAGCATTTAGAAAAAAAGGATGGCAGAAAGAATATAATAAATTACATTAATTCATCCGACTCAAACAATGCAAAACAAAATTACAGTAGTCAAAATTAACGGATATTACACAGTAAACGATTTAATGCTAATGAAGTGGACAGATCTACCAAAAAGATTTTAAGAGAGTGGAAAATAACCCAAGAATATTATTGACAATGATTGTTTGCAGAAAGTAATTTAATCCAGAATGTTGGAAACAGGAGTGGCAATATGTGGGCATTCTCGTATGCACTTGACAGCAAGAGAATTTTTAAATGTATTGTCTGCCCTGTTCTTACATTTGCACGGGCAGGTTTGAGGAGATGATTTCGGCGAAATTTGGGAAACTAAAGAGATAGTGGTTGGGATCTCTGACCATTCCACAAGCACTCTAGCCACGTAGCATCACGTAGGCCAACCTGATGAAAGTAGCCCATAAATGGGCCATGACCGGTTAAATACACTGGTGAAATAAATTAAGATAATTTTCATATTTGATCTACGATCTCCAGAACTACTCGACAGAATTTAATAAAATTTGGTGTGAACATAGGTTCATATAATACAAACAAAATAAACATTTAACAGTTATAATAGACACACATGTTCGTGTTTAACATTCGTGGAATCTGAAGGTCTGAAACAGCAGTTGCAAAAGACACGAAAGAAATGTGTTAGTAGGGGGTATGATCCCCTCTTACAGCCATACAGGCCTCGCAGCGTGATGTCATACTAGAAATAAGGCAGTTTATCAGTGCCTGTGGCAGTTGATCCCACTCATTCAGCAACGCTGCTTTCAGTTCCTGGATGGTTCTCGGAGGGGAGTTGCAATTGCCCTGCCCAGAGTGTCCCAGACACGCTCTATAGGGTTGAGGTCTGGAGCGAATCCATCCTGGCTGGCCAATCCATCCGGCGAATATCCTCACTCTCGAGAAATTCGTCGACCAGAAGACTTCGCCTATTGCTGACTCTGAGCCTTTTCCAACAAGAAACGAACTGAATCACATAACGAAAAATCTCAATCCGAATAAAGCACCAGGGTCGGATAGGCTTGATAACAGCATTCTCAGAGTCATGCATAACACGCTCCCGGCATTACTTTTCTCCTATATACAGGTGTGCTGGATAATTCGTCACTTCTCAGAGGGCACAAACACTACAGAATTGGTCCTCTTCTTAAAAGGGACTAAAAATCCGAACGAGGCCGCTCCATATAGGCCCATCTGCCTGCTCCCAGCCATATGGAAAACCCTCAAACGAGTAATACTTCAAAGAGCAAATTAAGCTAATAAACTCATAAATGCTAGGGAATATGGCTTTGTAGCAGGGAAGTAGTGGATCACGCACTTAATCACCTACGAAACGCCGTACTTAGAAACAAGAATACTATTGTCATCACCACTGACATTCAAGAAGCCTTCGATTCATTATGGTGGCAAGGATTTTTGAAATGTCTCAAAGATACCAATTGCCCCAAAAATTCATTTGACTTGATTTGCAGGTACCTGAGTGAAAGATGAATTTAAGCCACAATGGACAGAGGCGTTCACATGCAAAATGTGATGAAAGGCTGCCGCAGGACTTCTGTCTATGTCCACTTCTGTGGAACCTGCTAGCAGACACCGCCCTAAACCTGTTTGATGACAATGAAACATCAGAAATAATTGCTTATACTGACGACTTTTTGCTTGTTTCAAACAGACACAGTCTAACAACTACAAGATAGGTGCCCAAAAATGCGTTAGTCAAAGTAATTCCCTGGGTCAGTGAACATAAGTTCACAATTTCAAGGGCAAAATGAAAAGAAATGCTGATGAGTCCAGTCGAAAGACGCAAAGCGTACCTCGTGCTCAGATAATAAAGCAGGAAGCATTTTTATGCGACTTTGTTACCCTTCGCTAAGAAGGAAATTACTGCAAGAATGTCTCGTCATGAAATTGCCCGTACCCTTATGAAGATCAGTTTCCTACTTGAAAACGCTGCCGGATATAATGTATGCTATTCTAATTAATAATGAAAACAAAATTTCTACTTGCGTGGAAATACTGCAGTATGAAAGTGCAAACATTTTCATAAAGTTTGCTTATTTTAAGTTAAAAACTCATTTTTATTAGGTTGTTTTGTTTCTTGTGATGCGACTATTTTTAGTCTGTGATTTTGAATTCTTTTTTCCTCAGATGTGCCTGAACTATAATGAATTTTTAAATTAATGAATTAGTTTTTAAGGTATTGCCCCCTCCTTCCTACATGCATTCGCGGTGTAACGGTTAGCACACTCGGCGCGTATTCCGCTACTCGTGTGTTATTATAGACGACACATTTTCCTGGCTCTCTCACATCAAACACCTCAAAGAAAGGCTGCACAAACTGTGAAACACAGTGCGAAGAACAGCAACTCCTAGCTGGAAGTCTCTGTTACGACTGTAGGCCGTTTTCCCTAACGAGGGATTTTATATTTCTCCTTCTTTCTCCGATGAGGTAAAAATCAGGGCTTCGAACCGGAACTGAACCGAAAACCGAAAACCGGAAAAAACCGTTATTTTGGTCGGAACGAAAACCGGAACTGAACCGAAAAAAAATATCGGTTTATTTCGGTTCGATATATCTTTCAGTCATTTTGTTACTGTTACCAACTTATCAATATTTTCTAATTTAACGTCAACTTTATAATTATCATTACATGTATACTGCTTCTCGATTTCCTATTTTGATATTCACTAGTATTTTTCTGTTTCAGTTTCGCATGAAACTACTTGTAGAAGACATATTTAATTCAGTTGATTAAACTAGAAGTATAGATGATTTTTTAAGAAAAATATCGAGTTATATTTTATTTTTCACATCTCAGCATGCGATCATCCACGGATGTTTGTATAGACTGTTTAGATAGACAAACCAGCTGCTCAGTAGGAAGTATGTGATGTACGCGTACTAATACGTGTCTTTGTCTAATTGGTCAGGAGACGTAAAAAGGCTAGTGACAGTCGGTATTAATTCCTGGAGACTAACTACAATGGTCAACTAGAAGTATTTAGTCAAGTAAAGAATAAATAAAAAATAGCGTGTAACTCTCAACCGGCTCTCTATTCTTTTGTTTTGCGCTCCAAACTCAGTTGCGCCCCTGACGGCCACCTTTTTCGCCAAGTCCTCATACGGCTCTGTCTTCTGATGTTGAATTACTGATAACGTAAGTACCAGTGTATTGATTTTTAAAATCTATTTGTTCTGTATACTAATAGCACATTTTCTCAGACTATATTTTAAAATTTGTCTATGATTTGTTCGATATTGTCTTTAGGGTGAATATTTAGTTACATTTCAAATTGAAATAGAATTTATGATTATATGCTTCAAATTCATGTTTTCATTTCAATAAATGCAAAATTCTTCATGAGCATATCAGTGGAACTTTTTAAAACCAATTACTGGGTACTCGGCCGAGTAGTAAATGACCGAGTACTCGGTACAGCACTAATTATTACTTAATTTATATTTGAGGGGCAGACCCTATTCTATAGCTATAATTTAATAACTGTATATTTTTAAAAATTTATTTGATCTATTTATTTTTTTTTCCTTTTCGTTTTTAGAATGGGGAGAAATAAGACAAATACTAGCAGGGATTTTTTCACATATCACAAAACAGAGAATAAGAGTATTTGTAATATATGCGACACTTCTATGATTGGAAATCATGCTGCCAATTTAGAACGACATTTAAAAAGACATCATAGTAATGAATTTAAAACTGTACAGCAAAAAAAGAAAATTAAGTTGAACATAAGAGATGAAGCTACTCCAAGTACCAGCGGATCCAGCGGTTCACAAGAAACTTTGGATAAATACGTAAAATCAGAATTTTTGAAAGTAAAATTAAACAAGGAAATAGTCCTTAAAGCATGTATTGAACTTATTACTGTTAATGGCTGTTCATTTGAAATGTTAGAATATTCAGGATTCAAAAAGATTTTGAACCCAATTGTTAATGCAATAGGTAATCATTTTTCAGTAAATTCTGAAAATATTAAATTATTAATACCAGAGACAGCTGTTAAAATTGTCTCTGAAATAAGTACAGCACTCGAAAAAAAAGTAATTTCCTTAAAAATTGACATAGCTACCAGATTAAATAGATCAATTTTGGGAATCAATGCTCAGTTGATAATAGGCGGAAGAATAAATTTGTTTACTTTGGGAATGACAGAGTTGAAAGATAAACATACTGGAATTTATATTAAAAATATGGTTGAAAAAGTACTAGAAAAATATAATATCGATATTCAGCAAATTTATTCAATTACTACGGACAATGGAGCTAATATGATTTCATTTGTCAACTTATTAGGATCCGAAATTGAAGACGAAGTTATCGAAATGGAAAATGAAAATTTCGAAACTAGGGATCACTTTGAAGATGGAGTATTTTTTGATCACAACTTTTCTTTTAATAAACTAATCGGAATAAGATGTGCTGCACATACATTGCAACTAGCAATTAAAGACTCTATAAAAAACGCCGATTTCAATGAATTTATTTCTGATGCTAGGGGGTTGGTGAAAAAGCTGCGCATTCCATCTCTTATGTTAAAATTTAAAGACGTTAATACTAAAAGACCAATTTTGGATTGTCCAACTAGATGGAATAGTACATATAATATGTTAAAATCTTTATTGGAATGCAAAGATTTTAGCTCATCTTTAGCGGAACATAATTTAGATTACTATTTTGCAGACAGTAAATGGGTGAAATTAAAATTAATTGTTGATACCCTACAACCCCTAACGGAAGCAACTTTGAAACTACAAAGTGAAGAATTAACTTTAAGCGATTTTTACGGAATTTGGACACATTGCAAAATAAAGTTACGAAATTTTAAAAATTTCTTTGCAGATATTTTATATAATCAGTTATCTGACAGGGAAGCATTGTTAATAGAAATTGATAGTTTAGTAGGAGCAGTTTATTTGGACCCGCGTTATCAAATTTTGCTTTCCACGTCACAAAAGGTACAGGCTGTGCAACATTTAAAGAATATTTGGAACAAATTACAATTTTTTGAAAAGTCCATTTCAATAGTAAACGAGGAAACAAAATCTTCTACTGAAAGCGATGAAAATGAAGACGATTTAGAGACTTTTTTAAAAAGTAAAGAATTGGCAATAATAAAAACACATAGAACCTCTATTTCTACCGAGATTGACATTGAATTCATTTTAAATAATTTTGACAATGTACGAAGGCTTGATATAAAGCATAATATTTCAGATTTCTGGGAAGAGAATAAAATTATGAATTATGATGAATAGATTATGATGCAGGAGCTATGGGCAAAGGGAATTTCTTGGGATGAACCTCTTTCACAAGACTTCAATGAAAGATTTGAAGAATGGGTATCTGAAGCCAACTACATTCAAGGTGTTATAATACCTGGACAGTACTGTCATGGAATGATTTCCGAAATGGAGTTACATCTATTTTCGGATGCAAGCCCGAAAATCGCATGCGAGCCCGAAAGTGTACGGAGATGTGGCTTATTTTAGAATAAAACGTGGAGATGATGTTAAAATTAGTTTTGTAATAGCCAAATCACGTTTAGTTCCTCTAAAAGAAATTAGTTTACCCAGACTAGAGCTGCTTGGAGCACTGATAGCAGCTAGACTATGTTCGTATCTAACTAAGACTTTCCCGATGATAAAAGAAAATAATATTTTTTTTGTGGACGGATTCTAATATTTGTCTACATTGGATCAAAGGATTCGCTAAGGACTGGAAACCTTTTATAAAGAATAGGGTTTGCGAAATCAAGGAAAAAATCAATCCTATGAACTGGCATCACTGTAGCAGGAAAACAAACCCAGCGGACAAACTGACCAGGGGGATGAACATCGGCACATTAATAAATGATAAAGCTTGGATTTCGGGGCCATCTTGGTTAACGGAAAATGAGATTACAGTGAGTAACGATAAGGCAGAATTCGACATAGAAGAAGTTCAAATAGAAAAGGGGAAAACCCCTGTCCTCTTGCAGACGTGCGAAAAACCGATGGAACCTATTTTTGATTTAACAAAATTTAACAATTTAAGAAAGGTAGTGAGAATTACAGCATATGTTCTTAGATTCGTGAACAACTGCAAATCTAGTAAGTTTAATTCAGAAAAGAGAGCAGGTATTCTAAGCACCGAAGAGCTAATAAATGTTGAAAAATATTGGGTGCATATAACACAGCAATTAGAATTCGAAAAGGAATGTAGTCAATTGAAAAGAAAGATAACCATCAGTCCTGAATTAAAAATTTTCAACTTAAACCCAAGTCTAGATGCTGATGGACTTATTTGCCTTGGAGGTAGATTGCAGAATTCCAGATTCCAGTTCTACGAAAAACACCCAATGATTTTACCGTTTAAATCTAAATTCACCGATCTTGTGATTATGAATGAACATGAAAATTTGTTCCATTCTGGAGTCTCTGATACTCTTACCCAGCTGAGGGAGAGGTATTGGTTTCTTCGTGGCACACAAGCCGTAAAGACTTGCCTCAACAAGTGCTACGTATGTAGACGGTACAAAGCCAAAAGGGGCATTCAAATAACTGCTCCGCTTCCGATTGACAAAATTCATGAAGGGAACCCATTTGAAATCGTAGGTGTGGACTTTTCCGAGCCTCTGTATACCAAGGAAAAAGACAAAGTGTATATCGCCTTGTTTACTTGCGCGGTTACGCGCGCCCTCCATCTAGAGGCAGTATCCAGCTTGAGTACGGATGACTTTTTGTTAGCATTCAGACGTTTTATATCAAGAAGAGGTAGATGCCGAATCGTTCAATCCGATAATGCAAAAACATTTAAAAGAGCTGAACTTGAACTAAAAACTCTGTACAGTAACCTTCAAAAGGAACCAGTACTAGAATTTTTTGGAAAAAAGGGTATTAAGTGGAAGTTCATTGCTGAACGAGCAGCTTGGTGGGGGGGGGGTTACTGGGAGAGGATGGTAAAAATGACAAAGGCCATTTTAAGGAAAATTTGGGGAGGGCTCTATTGAAATTTGAGGAATTACTAACCATTTTGGCAGAAATAGAGTCAATCTTAAATTCGAGGCCTATAACATACGATTATAATGAACCAGATGAACCCTTTCCTCTCTCTCCTTCCAATTTTTTGACTGGTCGAAGGTCTACCGCCTTACCCCATTGGGATGGCTCTAGTAAGCTAAATGATATTGATAGAAACAATCTAGTTAGACGATTTTTGTACCGCGAAAAACTCTTGAATGCATTCTAGAAACGATGGAAAGGAGAATATCTTCTTCAACTTGAAATTTGTAATTTCATTAATCCTACTATTCCTAATGTTGAAATTAATCTAGACGATGTAGTTCTTATAGGTGAAGACAAGGTACCACGGCAAATGTGGAAACTAGGAAGAATCATAGAAGTGCATAAGGGCCGTGACCAGAAGGTAAGAAGTGTAACTATGCAGACATCTGCAGGTAAAATTAAAAGGCCCATTCAACTGATATACCACCTTGAACTCAAGTAATAAAAATACCATGCTTACAGGTACTTTAGATTTACATGATTTAAATTCAGTTTTGTTGTTGTAAGAAGTCTATTAATGTACATTTGAACTGTTCATTTATTAACTCATTATTGCTATATTCAGTTGTATTCATTATGTCATTGAGTTGTATTGTTGTATTAGTATTATATATTGTTAAATTGTATATTTTGGTGAATGTTTTGGATGAATATCTTCATCGGGGCGGGAGGATGTTACGACTGTAGGCCGTTTTCCCTAACGAGGGATTTTATATTTCTCCTTCCCTCTCCGATGAGGTAAAAATACAGTTCAGTTAGTTACGCTTCTGATGCCGTGATGGTGGTTGTGTTCCATCACGATGACATATACTATAAGCTTTGTTTGTTGATTTGTTTATTATTATGTTAGTTAATAAAATAGAAAAGGAATAATTGACTGATGAATGGAATAACTATGGACATGGACATAAGTTTACACAGTCTCCTCGCAGATGCTCAAGGCAAGGTACGCGATTGTCGCTGAGAGCATATCACTTCATGGTGCATCCATGTGTGGCCTAACATGCAACGCGCATTGCACTCGGGGCGAAGACTATTCTTTCTGGACATCTGCAGAGAATTCTCAACTTTTATAACAACTACATTAAATGTGCTGGCGCAGTCAGTGAGCGCAGTCAGACTGAAAAAAAAAACATTAGCATTCGGAATAAGACATACAGTGCCCTCCAAAAGTTAAGGAATAGCATGTTTTTCATGGCTAATTTGAGAATGAAGGAACATAGAAACAACAGATTTAGAGGACATGTTCACTAAACAGTTCTTTAATGAATTCGACATAGAATGTTTCTCAGGTTCAACACAAACATGAATTACAACAAAACATTGCACTCTTGGCAGAGAACACCAGTCTTGGAGAACAGTATATCACAGTTTTTTGAGGAAAAATGGGGTGGTAGCATTACAAATATGGGTTCTAATGAGGAATGTGTTCACCCCTTGCTGCAATACATTGGCGGCAGCGACGTTCCATGCTGCCAATTAAGTTGTTTGTCAGTGAAATGGGGAACAAAGACCAGACACGGAGTAATGCTTATTCAAGCTCATCTAACGACCTTGGAGGAAGACTTAACGCAGCAACCTGTATCTCAAGGTTGTCCAAAAGATACTCTATCGGATTCAGGTCCGAGGACTGAGCTGGCCATTTCATCCGCTCCATACCGTGACCCTCAAGATATTCTTCAGCAACCCGAGTTCGGTGCGGTCGCGCATTGTCTTCTATCAGAAGAAATCCAGGACCAGTAGCAGCGGTATATGGGCAGACATATTGACGTCGGTATCTCACACCGGTCAAACTCTCCACGGAACCTCCATGAACACGGTCTCCTTAGAGCCCATGAAGACCGAGAGAGACCACCACCGTGAGAGATCCCATGTTAAGATAACAGACGCCCATTGTTGACTGGTCCAGGAGACGTGTTCTCTTTCTAAACGTAAACGGGCACCTCTGTGTCCTCGGGTAAAGGGGACACAAAAGCTGGTTGTCTTGCGTACAGACCTGTATTGTGCAGGCGTCTGCGCACTGTAGTAGCCGAGATTCTTGCTCCTGTTGCCACTAAATGATCTGCCATGAGCTTAGGCACAGTAATGTTACCCCTCCTTCGAGCCGAATGAGCTAAATAACGATCTCCCGCAGGTGCTGCAAATCCAGGTCTGCCTGGAACACGTTTTCTAGACACAGAATCCTCGGATTCAAACTGATTCCATACTCGGTGGAGCACACTACGAGAAACATTGAGACGTCTAGCAACATCAGCTTGTGTCGTCGCCATTTCCATCCATCAGATCGCCCGCCACCTCAACGAATATATATCGAATATATACCTCAACGAATCGTGCAAACGTCTTCTCCTGGGCATTGATACGCTCTCCTGGATATTATCCACGAGACTGTAATAACAACTGAAGATCAACACTCGTGAACAAAAATTACAATGTTTGCATTTATTCTCCAAGTCCTATATAAGTAATCATTTCTATAAAATAAAAGTGGTAACTGTTATTTTTGCATATATATTCTTATACTTCGTTACTGTCAAGCGTATGACCTGTGAATTTAAACATTACTTACATTTTTGTAATGGTGAACGTTGAAAACACACTGTTTTTTAACTTTTGGAGGACAGTGATATATTCTTGGACTACGAGAATCACATAGCCCACTGTCCTTGAAACCATGCTGACTCCGATATAGTAGCAAGCTGTAATTCTCCATTTGCATTACAATCGACAGCAGTCTATACTGATGTCTCAGAAGGAGAGCTCGGTACCGGCACAGTCTGGTGTCCGATGGACGGTGACCTCGTAAGTCCATTCTTGGGGTAAGATGCTTCATCCCAATAATTCAATGTTTCAGGCAGAATTTGCAGCCTTAAAAACGGCTCTGAACTTTAAGAAACATAAAGTATAAAGTAATACACACAGATTTAGTGTCAAGCTTGCAGGCCATTCAGGCGGCCGCATCAGACATTCCTTAGTCAAGACTAATCGCACAGAATATAATTGTTTCTGTATGACTGTGCAAATCTGAGGCCCAAGCTTCAATGGCCTACAAAACTACAGGCAGTCAAGCACCATGGGCAGAAGAAGACTGTGTAATTTTTATCCAACAGTAGGCCAGAATCTGAATAGCGGCTCTTCGCAACTCACCCGATACCTGACAAGCCATGGCCCATATATGTCTATCTTCATAGGTTTGGCTCAGAGACAGCGACTAGTGCACTTGTGGCAGTACTGGTTACCCAGGTCACTATCTGTATGATTGTCCGCAGACAGCGAACTCTCATTTGAAGCGAGCCCTTGTAACTAATATGCCAGCATGGATCAGGAATACAAATAAGAATAAATGTGCGCTTAACCGCATTACAGATTGTACTAACATTGCTAAGAGCATTGCTGACAGCCTGGAATGATTTCTCTACTTTTCTCCGACAGCATACTATCAGCAGCTCGCCCTGTATTTATAATTTATTCAATGTCTTATTTTGTGTAATTTACTGAATAATGATTATCTGCTTTAATAATGTTTAGTTTTGGGTTCAATCCAGCTTGTATTGATCTAAATATTTACTCTCAGTTTAATATTATTATCTGTGCCTAATTATTTAATTTTATACTAAGGATGTACCTTACACGGTTTTAATTGTACTAAAATTTTGCACTGAGCACTAACATGTACATAAGGAATTAATATTTTTGCCTTACCAAGGCGCATTGCACCATAAATATATACAAACAGCTATTATGTGTAACAATATTGCTCTTATTACCCATTTAGCACTTAACACGGCATTATCTATGTTAATGAAATTATCCGAGTTACAAAACATGTATTCCCCTTCCAACGGCGTCGCAATATTTATTAAAAAATTTCATTTTTTAGCTTATTAGCTTCAACATTCATTTATTATACTTGCAATTACTTTAGTGCACAAAATGGATATATGAATCTGCAATTTTGAAAGTATAACTTGCTGTGTTTGCATACGGTAATCGCAACAATTTTTATTAATCTAATTTATAAATTGTTTTGCGTCATGATTTGCAATGTATAATATTTGTACTGATTTCAGCCCGTATTAGTTCCGTTTGGTTTTAGTTTATTATGGCGAAGCACACTATGGCTATCTGCCTAAAGGGAGAACTTTCTAAAGGAAACTGGCTCGTGTACACGTTACACATGGGGAAAGCCACGAAATACCCATGCAGCCAGCCGTTCATCTGGATTCGAACCCAGAACAGAACTTCAAGTGTTCAGTGATTTTACCTCTCGGCCGCTGGTGGGCCCCAACCCTTATTATATGTGTATGCTCAAGATATATAATGATAGTGAAAAGTATCTAAAATATGTATTGAATCAGCAGAACTACGTATGTGAGCACATTGTACTAGACAATGTCATAGTACCTCCTTGCAAGTAACAACAAATTTCCAGTGCTCAAGATAAGCTGTCAACAGCATTTTTATCTTAGTCTCAATAGCACTGCCCCCACCATGCACTTTCTCTCCATCTACCAGTCTTTCTTTCAATATTCCTCACTTTACATAATCAAATCCCGTTTGTCTGTGTCAACCTACTAGCATTCAAAAGTTTTACTACCCAGCCACTGGTGGGTTTCTATTTTACATAGATTTCTGCATTTGCACACAACCAGATTTCCTTACGTGTTGTGATATTTCAGGCAAAAAGTGCTTTTCATTGTTAACGCATAGCCTATATTGATATCTGAAAAATGTTGATTGTGAAACTTCCATCTCTTCTCTTCTCTTTACCCTCTGAAATACAAAATTTTTAATACAGGGTTCGTACGGTCCTTAAGAGTCCTTAAAAGTCCTTAGGTTTTTTGAAATCCATTTTTGGTCCTTAAAAGTCCTTAATTGCGGCCGAAATCGGCAGAAGGTCCTTAATTTTAATCATCTGAAATTTCTGTCTGTTTTTACGATTGCCATTTTGAGTGTGAATTAGCATTTTGGAGGAATATTTTTGGTGATTCACTGATATATAGTTATCTTTTGAATGGGTTCATGTGTTATAATTTGTTCCTATTTCTAATATAAATAGTGGGATACTCGAGTTTCTAAGCAAGAAGTGAAACATAAGCATTTCGAAATTCATTTTTTCTATTGAAAAGCTCTTAAACAGTTTTTCTCTTTTGGTGATTTGAATTTTTTTATTTAACGGTTCTAAATTTGGCGACTTATCAACATTTTGGTGATTTTAAGATCAGTTTTTATAGAAAATGTTTTATTCCGAGATCTGGGAATTTTTCGACGATTTTTTAATGCATTGTAACATTGATAAATTTCATTAAAATAATGCTAATCTATTGATATATTTAAAAAATAACATTAAAATAAAATATTTTTATTTTTCACTGTCATATTATAAAGCTCCATTTTAACAACTTATTATATACAATATTTTGAATCTGAGAAATAAACAAGGTATAATGCTATAAAACATAACTTACGAAACAGTGCTTATTAAAAGCGAAATTAGCTATGTAATTAACAAAAAATGTCTTCTTTTTAATTTTTTCATAGTTTTTCCCATGTAATTGTCTCAAAATATTCAGAATTCTCAGAACATGCATCAGTTTTCTCTATAAAATTAATTTTACACTTTCCCTTTTTTTTTCAAAATATTTCTGGCTTTCGGCTATTACAGAGTTGGTAGGGACCATTTGTCTTTAGGATTTTAGACACTGCAGCTTGGAAAGTTTAGAAAGATTTGAAAGCAAGATTTACAGACCCACGATTCTAGAAGATCCCAGTAATATGTGATAAAATGAAAAATGTCTCCATGGTATTAACACATAATGGATGTATTTTACAGAAAGTTTGTGATGAATTTCTTACTTTTTGGAGAACATCTATCTGGAAGAACAATGAAAACATAATATTTGAATGTTTTAACATCTGATACTAGAATCTTTTTCTTAGCATGTTTATCTTTTTGTATCACTTTCCTTTATTTTCCCTACTCTTCACTGGACACAAGCATGGAAAATATCAAAAATGCTTCTAATCTTATCACATGGACAGGCGTTATAGAAATGCATTTTTTTATTAATAAAGAAATTGAAAACTGACAATTTAAAAGATTTATATAATATGCCTTAATGCATCATACAGAACTGGCACTAGGCATTTTCCCAGCTGATGCAATCTCTGTGAAACCTAAATTCTGCTGCCTAGTGCGTTTCTAAATTCTGCTTCCAGTGCCTGCTCTAAATTCTAAAAGTTATGGCATTTCTAGATTTTGTTGCTAAGTTTGTTATTAATTTCTAAAAATTCTGCCACATTAGCTCTATAACAAGACCTTACTTGTATATTTCATATTTCTTCTGAATTTCAATATTGCTAAAGAAATAAACTTAGCAGCTTTTTCTATACATTCAAAATGCATTTAGTTTTTTTAGAATAACAGAAACCCTTAATTCAATCCAAAAATTCTAAAAGGGAAAGGAAATGTGTTGAAGAAAGAAACTGAATACATAAAGAAAATTATTCTTCAAGGATATGTACAGTTATTATTATGTAAATTACTCAGTTGTTTATGATTTCAGCTTTACTATAGTTTCCCATTTCTATTTTCTCAAATGATAGAGTTACGGAGCGAGCTTAAGTTAAAATTAAATTGTATAGTTTTTGACTACTAGTTCAGATTTTTAGTTTGAATTTGACTGTTTTTGTTTAACTACATCACCACGAGCTGTAATTGATTTTGTTGGCATCAGAACATGCTTTTATGTTCTAAGTTCTTTTTAAATGAAGAGGCTTATTTAAACCTTTGTCTGACATTGAAGTTACTTTCAGACATAGCGATAATTTGTGAGCTGTAATTGATTTTGTTGGCATCAGAACATGCTTTTATGTTCTAAGTTCTTTTTAAATGAAGAGGCTTATTTAAACCTTTGTCTGACATTGAAGTTACTTTCAGACATAGCGATAATTTGCTACACATCTGTTGGGAGATTTTGCAGCATTTGACTTTTACCAGATCTATAAACCCTTATATTGTAGAGAAGTTGACAAGTTAGGAGATAAAGCATGCAGAAACTAGTGAGAACACTGGTTTGTGCATTGAGACAATTTTCTGAGCATTAAAAAAGATGCTTAAAGAAAAAAATTGATATAAATTGGCCATAATGTTGGGAAGGCAACAAATTAAAAAGACGCCTAAATATTTTATTGAGTTTTGTTGTTACAAAACATAAATATTTTGTAGCTTTTAATGCGTAATTATCCTAATATCGTTTAAGAATCAATGTCATAAATTACATGTATTTTAAACTGTGAAATTTTATTAGATTGTAATTTTAATAGGGCTTTTTTAACAAATATTGTTAAAAAAATAAATAAAATTTCATATTGCCCGTATAAATCCATAATGACTAAGGTTATCTAACTACCTAATTTAATTATTTATAACTAACTACTTACCCTTAAAAATTATCTCTGCATATTAAAGCGAGTTATTGCCTTTCATTAATCCTAGAATGCCGTGGTCACAAGATAAAACGCAAAAATGTAAAAATTCACGTAAAGCATATTCTTTGCATCTAGTGAGACCTAAAACAATGCAAAACACCTTATCACCTGTGGTGCTTTAGTGGCTTATTGGACCTACACGAAGCTACGACACTAACTAAGACACAGAGCCCAACTAACTTTTAAATCTTGCCAACCGTGGCTACATGAGGCCTTTTAGGTTTGTTCTAACCAGCAGGTCTCTCTCTAGGCAACAGCAGCGGTGACAGGGCGATCTTTTGTTATGAATCATGCTGATTATGATCTTATTTCTCATTTTAATCTATGCCGCTTGACATAAAATCTACTTTCTAAATACTAAACCTATAGACTGAGCAAATGAAACATAAAAAAAAAATTGGAATGAAATAAACAGAAAAAAAATCAACATAAAGCTAACTGTTAGCAAACCAAATAAAATGTCACTTATCTTCTTTCAAATATGTCCAACTATTATAAATGTAAAATATTTAATGCTACTTGATACATTTTATAGAGCTGATTTTATTCTCAAACTTATTAATAATTTTGTTAATTAATTCATGTTTAATAATAATTCATCCTACTTACGGATCTATTTCCTTTTTAGGATGGCATTACAAATGTGAAGTTCTAACATAGATAATATTTTTAATTGAATTTATTCAGTTCCCATTTGCACATAAGTCCTTAATTTTTTTCATTAATGGTCCTTAAAAGTCCTTAAGAGTACTTAATTTCCGTGTGCAGAAATGTGTACGAAACCTGTAATAGCACGATTTCAACAAAACGACACAGAAATGTTACACAACCAAAAAATATAGATAATTATATCATCAGAGCTTTCTACCCTATGTGTTAATATCGCATCGGCTGCCTCTCCGGCGAAGAAAGATGCAAAAATTTATATATGTATATATATTGAAAGTGAGGAAACAATATGCATATGATTTAGTAACAATAGACGTTAAGCGTGAGAAGAGCTTTAACAATGGTAATATACTTTGATATAAGTAAGTGATTAGAAAATCAAAGAAAAAAAGGATCATTTATTGCAGAAAAAAGTACACATGAACGGAAGTTTTAATACTCTGTTGGACCACCTCTAGCGTGAATGCACGATGCGATACGAGCGGGCATTGAGGCATACAAGTTTCGTATGGTGTCCTGACACATCTGCTTCCACAGTTGCTATAAACGCGCCTCTAGTTCGGCCAATCTCGTAGGCTGTCCAACTTGCCATCCCAGATATGCTCGATTGGGTGGCAAATCTGGGGATCGAGGAGGCCAGGTAAGGGTGTTAATGTGGCGGAGGCAGTCTTATGAGATCCGTGCTGTGTGTGAGACCGAGCATCGTCTTGTTGAAAACAGGCTCCTGGAAGCCCTGTCATGAGTGGCAACACATGTGACTGAAGGATGTCATGGACGTACCGCTGGCCTGTCACTGTGCCATGGATCAGAATTAGGGGTGATTGTGCATCGTAAGCAATGGCACCCCATACCATCACACCAACTGTGGTAACGGTGTGTCGCTGTAAAGCGAAGGCAGGATTGAGGTGTTCATCACGGGGCCTCCACACAAGAACACGATTGTCATCACTGGTCAAATTGAATCTAGATTCGTCGCTGAAGACGACCAGGTTTCCTTCTGATAAAGTTAATCCTGTCGTGCGCGACACCATTCCAAACGGAGGCGTCGGTGGGTGGGTGTCGTTGGCAGCACACATAATGGGCGCCGCGATACCAGATGGCCTACAACCAGGCGTCTTGCGATGGTTCGGGAAGACACAGGGGACCGTAATGAAGCTTCTGCCTGTGTTTGGATAGCGGCCAATGAGGCAGTTGGCTCTACGCGTGCGTGTCGCATGATGTGACGGTCTTTTCGACGACTGGTCTGTCGAGGGCGTCCTGAGCCTGGTCGCCATGTGAAAGACGTCTCTTCTGTCCACTGTTTCCAACACCTCCTCACAGTAAAATCAGAACGGCCTACCTGACGAGCTACTCGCCGAATTGACCACCCAGCTTTCATCATCCCGATGCTTCTTCCCCTCTCGAAGCTGCTGATATTGGCTTCGACGGCGGCGTAACGGCATGTCTAACTCAGCGTTTCCTTAGCAAAAGATTAAGTACATTCAAACTAGCTCTGCTTACCTGTTTTATACTCCAAGACGAACCAAGTTCAACGTCCTCTAGTGCATTACGCAGTGCGCAGTCACGCTGCATTTCTAATCATATGCATATCTGCCCGACATGTACCTTCATGCCAAGTTTCGTTACGATCCCACAATTATTTCTTAGGGCGTAAATTTTTATGACAATAAGTGTATTGTTAACTTTTTAAGCATTATAAATGCATACGGTAATAACATCTTATTTCCTAAATTATATCTATTTTTGACGCAGTTTTTTATGGCAGGTTTTTCAAATTTAAATCGTGAATTTCTTTGCTGTGAATTACGTCTTTGCAAACAGTGTCATCGTAACTACGTCATCACTCCTCACGTCCTGTTTCAGAAGGAAAGCTCTATGAACACTATGAAATAGCCCTTCTCATCTAAGTCCGGGTCTCAACTGTCAACACTTAATTATTGACCCCGCTGTTCTTTTTTTTTTCGGGGGGGGAGGAGGTGCAGCTTAGAACTGAAGTCTCTTTTTTGTGTCTTCATGCAGCCAGCAATTAATGCTATGCGATTGATCAGTAAGTGCTGCCTTAAGTAGTGATTGATGCTGATTTTTTAAGTTTAAATTATTTGATAAGTTCGAGACACAAAAATCATATTCATTAGTTTTATTAGGGTGAAGGAACAGTAAATCAAGGTTAATGTTATTCGAGAGAGGCATGAGTGCCGCTTAGATCTTGATTTGTTGGATGTTACCAGCTGCGTAAATGGGGGAGAAAAAAATTAATACAGACGTTGTAGTAAAGTTGTGAAGCATTGCGACACTAAGTCAACCACTGTAACAAATTATAATGGAATAACGCTGATAACGGATAAAATTAAAATTCAGAAATGATTTAACACTAGAACGCCTGAAAATTTCATCCCCCTACAACGCCCGCCGGAGTCTTTTCGACTCCAATGGGATTTATAAAGTAGACACATAACCCAGAACACAATAATGAATACATTATTCAATTACACATTTAAATTTATAATTAGTAACAATAGATGCAAATATTAATTTTTAAAAAGGATAACTGAATTTACAATTATAAGAAAATTAAGAAAATGGCATGCATTTTACAAAATTCATATACTTAAATCCTTTTTAAACTAAAATTCAGGAAATCACTTTTTGCATGTATAATCTAACTTGCCATGATATTTTCCGCACACCGTTTTATTGCATGAAATACAGATATTAGTAGTTATATTTACCAGTACAAAGTTTTATTTCACATTTTCTCCTCTTTTGGGCTGGTCTCTGCAGTGGATCTACTCTGCTTGCATTTCTTTTTGGTTTATTAGTAAGGCATATGTTGTTTTGACGCATTTCATCAGTTAACATCTGTCTTGTAATTAGTTTTTCAGTATTTTTTAAAAATAATCCAGGCATTTATAGCAGCTAAATCTAATATATTGTAAAAGGTATGAACAGGCCATCTTCTAGAAGGTGCTTTTGCGGTGTACTTTCTAGCCATCAGATCAATTATATCGACACCACATTTGGTTGCCTTATAAAAACTAATTGTATAATTGTATCTGGAGTTTTCATTATTACATACATCGACAGATGGATGAAGGGTACTTAAAAATCATTGCATTTACTTGATTAGTCATGTTTCAGAATTCTAGATTCATACAGTGCATCTGGGGAAGCTTCGGGATTTCTCTGCTTTGCCCTGCTGACAGTTCCTACCAAGCTTATTCCCTTCCTTTGCAATTATTCAGCTAAATGAAGTGACGTAAAAAAATTATCAACTTAGATATTTAGACCTTTCTTTAGAAAAGGTTATATCAGTTTCATAACAACGTGTTCAGATAATCTTTGATCAAATAGTCTTTCTTCATTTTTTCCTAGATGAGGAAAAGCATTGAGGAGGCATTTGTATTTACAATCAACAACAAGCCAAAACTTTGTCCATATTTATCGGATTTTGACAGTATGAATTGAGTAAACGGACATCATGTTTCGCTTGGAAACAGCTGTTCATCTATTGTTATATTTCCCCCGGTTTGAAGCAAGAAATACAATTACCAATGAAGCGATTTCAAATTTCAGATATCATTCCAAATTTATGTGTTTGCAAGCCTGTAGAACGTATAGATTTCAAGTCAAATCGTAAAAAATTGTAGAATTTCACAAAACCTGTTTGTTCTCATAGTTTCTGTGCAAACATTCAGGCCCCAGGTTTTAGACTGCAAGGAATGAAGATCTATTCTTTTCGCACCACTCACTCCGCAAGCATATAGTATTCCAATAAAGGCAAGTAACTCGTCTATAGAAAGAGACCAAGTGTCATTCTAAAGGATGCGCCTTGCCTCTACTTCGCTACATTTCTTTATAATGTTTAAAATTGTAATGTCTATAAATAAAAACCAAACACTCAACACCCTAATATCACTGATGTTTCTTTTGACATGATTTGTTGGTCTACTATCTTGCCGTGTAATATTTTGTTTTGCAAACCTTCCAGGATTTTTTTAAAATTTTTTATACATTTTCCATTCTGTGCCATCAGAAGCAGTGAAAGTTTCAGTATTACCTTACGTATCTTCTGAAATTATCTTGTTCTCACCTGCATCAGAATCTGGTGAATATACATTTACACATCCAAAATCAACTATTTCAAAATCCTCGCCTTCAGTGTCTGATAGTTCACCCCCTTCAGATTTATTATCTGATAACACACATAAAAGATTTTCTATTTCCTCTGGTGTTAATCCTTTTTTACGAGCCATTTTTTTGCACTATATTTCAACAAACTGAGTAGCATGAACATTTATGAAAAATATAACACAAATAGCAATGAAATAACTGCAAAAGGAGTCATCTCAGGAAGTAAGCCAGCTGGATCAACAGGTAAAAAGAACTGACCATTTTTTAAACTTAGGGGTGGAAAGAGGAATGTCATAATAACTGATATATCACTCTTTCAAAAAGAACGTGCAATACAAGATCATGACCCCTAAACAGGAAGGAAATGGTAAAACTTCGGCTTTTATCCCACGGAGTCGATACGACTCCATTCGGCGTTCTAGGGGTATAGGCCCATAAATATTTTAAAAATTAAGTTAAATATTTCTAGTTTTCTCAAGTCAAAGACATCACTAATTCATTAAAAGTCACGGAAGGGACACAACTGAAATGAAAAATTAGGAAAGATATGGGTGTTTATTTAACGTTCGGAGTCGAAAGGACTCCGTCGGGCGTTCTAGTGTTACGCATAGTTTTTGCTTAAAAAAATGAATTTTGGAATATGTTTATGATAAATTTTAAAAAGTTATTTTCCTGTATTTGACAGTTAATTGAATAATATTCAATTAGATGTTTTATTTTCAATTTTTTATCATTTATTTACTGTTCGTTTCTATTTTCCATTTACCTATTTATTTATTTTTTAAAGTATTTAGCGCATGATACTGTATTTTCTTTTAAATTACTTTTAGTTTTTAAAATTTTGTAAACATCTACATTTTCTAGAGAC